>BMAV01008749.1:549023-593926 GCA_019973955.1 Trichonephila inaurata madagascariensis | reverse complement strand
TTTTCATGTCAAACCCCAGGTGTTTGACATGAAAAAACAAACCTTGATTTTTTTTAGTATACAGCATAGTTAAACATTAAATAATTATATTCCTGCAAAAATTTTATTTTATTTTATTTCATTTTATTTTTGTAATATGTATTTCTTAGAGAGAATTGTTAGCAACAGAGCAATTTTTTGTAATATTTTGGTTCTGATTTCTCAATATTTTGAAAAATAATTTTTCAAAAAACTCTTTTTGCTGTATTTTTATATTTTTGCAACATACTCACTTAAAAATTAACAATTAAATAATTATTTAAGCCATATTTTTAAAAAATTGTCCTCAAAACCAGACGTATACCTTAAAGAAAGAATTACCAATGGCCACGATTCTGTCATATGTATATATATCACAATTGTAGATAAATATATATTATTTGGGAATGTGCGAGAATTTTTTAATTCCATACATTCATAAATACTCTCGCTGAGTCTTAAGAAACTTAACTTAAATTGCCATATAAAATAAACATACAGTTTATACGAAGTTAATGTTTTTATTTTGTATGGAATTGCAACATTGGAATTTTAAACATTGTTTTGACTAAGCAAAATAATGCTATTATTTCTATAGCATAGGACAAGGGTCATCAGGTCAGAGTGCAATTTTTTTTATAAAGAAATCTTTAAAGAGGTATAGACGTGCCGTCAAATAAATTTGGCTTGTGATTTTTGGAAAAGCAATAAAACTAATTATTAATAACTCAAAACTTTATTAATTGCGAAAAAATTCATTTTTTGCACTGTATGGTAGTAATTTTTTTAGTTATACGTATAATTCAAATCAAAGTAACATTAGTGTGACTTCTGTTGTTGCAAATTGTGTTGATGGCAAATTACTTATAATAGGACTATAAGATGTTACTTTTAGTAGAATGCATACTGAATCGGAGTCATCTGTAAAATGGTTTCTAAGCGAGTTTTTAACATTATTCATATCTAAAAATTATGACTCACAGGCATAGGTAGACGGAAATGAGGTTATAAGAGCATGAGTCAACTTCTTCAAACAGTTAAATGCATCTGGAATCAAATTCCATGTTTCCAAACTTTCATTACTGGCATTTTTACTATATTCAATTCCAACTTTTTTCTTGTTTCAACAAATTTTTGAATCCATATTGAACTACATTGGAAATCAATCAGTTGCATTTACATTATTTCCAACCAGTTGAAATGGGACAAGTTTAGTTTATCAAATGAAGTCGCATCAAGGTGCAAAATAAACTTTAGCGCTCCCGATAATTATTTGAACGGAGAACATCTCACTGAAAATTCTTCGACAGATGAATCAATTACCTGAAATAAATTCCTCTATAACTTTTTCTTCATCTGGTTTCTCATGTATATCTAAATCTTTGACATTTTCTTCAAGTTTGGGAAGTATACTTGTAGTTTCTTGTAATAATATCGTATATGAAACCTTGCAGTTCAGCGTCAAAAAGAGGGAATGAGATCCCTTATTAGGATTACTTCACAATGAACTTTGTTATTTTGGACTAAAATACAAACCCTTCTGATCGGTGGTGTGCCCAAAATAATTTGTAGCGTACCAAGAATGGCACGCGTGCCACTGGTTCGCCATCCCTGGCATAGGAAAATTATTCCTTACTCAAAATTCAAATATTCCTTATTTTTCAGTTTACTGACAAGACCAATGGAAGCCGTTTTCATAATAACCAATCTTCAATTTAAAATCAATAAAATACCAACTTAACTATCTTAATTATAATTTGATAGTTAATATTACAATACATTCATTATTCTCATGCAATTACACTTATTCCTTAATTCATTGAATGAAATATTTTTGTAGTCTACTGGAGTAACTATTTCTGAGTGGCGTCTGTATCAAAGTTCCTTCGGGGTCCTTTCTTAGATATAAAAACACTGTTTGACTGTAGACACACATCTTGGGGCACTTGTAGTTTAGGGAGGGAAGTATCATTGATGTGGATCATATGGCAGTAGTTACGCCCTGAGTCTATAATTTTTTTATTTTTTATATTTCACATACAAAATGCTTCACATGCAAATGCTAATGCGTTTATTACAATTTTTTTAAAATTTAAGTCTGTCTTCAGTTAATGTTAAAGAATAGGACACGAATTCGGAACATTTTTTCTGATATAAAAAACGTTCAACAATTATATTCTACTTTACAATCCTGTAAAGAATAACTTATTTTATGATACTACTCATTTTTATCTAAGTTACGAAATATTTTGAAATTTTAACAACACTATATTATTGACAAATGTATGAGTTACAATGATACAATTTTTTTATAAAAATTGAGGTATTTTTCTGTCCGAAAATGTGATCCGTGTTTAGTTTACGCTTTCTTATATCTGTTGAAAACAGCTTTAAACATTTGCGCGAGATATAATTCGTTTAAAATGTTATAATGTTACATTGCTTGATAGTGTTTGATAACATTAAAAATTTAATGAAAATCAACAATTCTCAAATAATCATCCATATTTTTCATTGTCCTAAGAATAAAAGCAAATGTTTAATATTTTAAACAAGAATTTTCTAGCAAAGCCTGATTAGAAAAAAATTCTGTTTTTTTTATGTGTTTTGTTTAAAATAACGAATGTGAAAACATTAATTTCTGGATTGATGCTAAGAATAAATTATGAATAAAAAGTTCTGACGAGAAGGAATATGCTAACGTCAGATATAATTGCGAATTTATTTTTACTTTTAGTTTTAGAAACACAAGTTTATTACATTGTTTGAACAAGTTCTGTTCATTCCATGAAGTATCTTAATAGAGACTGATTCAAGATATTAATATCATATACAAAGTTAAAAATTATTTGTAATTAAAATATCTCAGACAAATATGTATAACATTTTAGCATTATAAGTGATGTTTATTAAAGTTGATTAATATCACCAATTATTAGATTAATATAACCTGTATGGTTCACATAAACAATAGAAATAGAAAATTTAAAATGCCTTAAATATTCAATTTATGTCTACTAGATATTGACACTACATAATTTCGAAATGTGTAATGTGACCCCAAAGATGTAGTTTTAAATAAAAATATAAATATCTTGAAACTTTTTTTATTCCTAACCCAATAAAATTATTTATTTAAATTTTAAAAATAGTTGAGTTAATTTTGACAAATCCATCGTATTTTTGTTAATCATATAATCTAGCTAATTTAACTAAAAACGTTATTTATTACCATATTTAGCTCTTTTTAAATGAATTCCAATCTAAATATTTTTATAACTTTTGTATGTTTACCATTATATATAAAAAGGAGCTTTCAGTATTTTTGAAATATGCATAGAATTTAGTACAAAATTTCTATAGATTTAAAAATTTCTGCGTTATATTCCATTAAAAAAATAGTGCCATATGTTTAAATTTACAATTTATTTTCTTAGTTTTGAAAACGTTTACCGTTTCAAATTATGTAGTAGATATATTGCAAAACCTTAATCAAATTCTAGAAATCTAATCTTGGATATTTGAATACATCAAGAGTATTTTGATATGTAACTTCAAAATTCTTCTTTCAATTTCAATTTCTGGAAAGGGGATTGAAATTAATTTCTTGGAAATAAAATATTTCCAAAAGAAAATAATTTCGAAAACAAATATCAGATACATGCTCACTGAAGCATGTCCCAAATACTTATTCCTCCCATTTAAGAATTTGGATTAAAATGGTACTGCAATGCAATAAATTATCCCTTTAAATCTCATTTCAAAAAGAAAAATTATTTATTGACGGTCACAAATTTTAGCTGTAGAAAAAGATTTTTAGAAATTGGTATTTTTAAATATATATATATATATGTCAGGTTTAAAAAGTTTAGCTTCAAAATTAAGTAAGTAAAAAAGGAAAATAGAGCGAACTCTTTACCATCGCCTAAGGAGTTTTGAAAAATACTTTACTTACAACAAAATTTTTCAGCTTTGTATTTAATTAATTAAATTTAACTAACTAACAAAATATATATTTTTAGTTAGATAAAAGCTAAAGTCAAACTAACACAAATTTTAATAAATAAAATGAATGTACTTATGTGATTTTTAATTTATATTATAAATAGGTCGCATTTACATTTAAATACAAGACTTCGCTTTGCTTCAAATAATTTAAGGTATCCGACTACGTTCGGAATCGTGATTTTGCAAAAGCGTATAGGTGGATAATATTTATGATATTTAGTGTCACTCAGGTTAGAAAATGTACATAAAATTATTTTAGAATATTATTACAATAAAAAATTATTTAAGTACAATATTTTGACAAAAAATGAACACGGAATGACCCATTTTCAAAATATTCTTTTGTGAAAAATGCTTCTATTATAATAATATTTTGCCTGTCTATAACTCACACATCTGTACAGAGGCTTAACTAGAATTTTTGAAATATATAGCTTAGAAGTGGGTTTATCCATGTTTTACGACAACAGAGGGGAGTCATTTTAAGAAAAGAACGCCGATAATTATTTCATTGGGTTGTAACTCCGAAAATAATGTGAATTTTTCACAAAAATTAATTCAAACTCTCTGTAGAAGCCTTTACTTTATATAAGCAAAATATTATTATTTTAGAAGCAATTTTTATAAACAGAGAACATTTTGAAAAAAGATTCTAAGTTAATTTTTGCCAAAATATTGTATTAAAATAAATTATTTTTGTCAAAATGTCCTTAAAACAATTTTACACATGTATTCTAATCTAAGTATCACTAAATATCACGAATGATCATTAAAGTATCATATTGCAATCCAAAACACTCGTGTATATAAAATTTCAGTTCAACTGCATGCTTTAAAACGTAAGAAAAAAAAATCTTAACGTTTTGACTCAAGTCGCTAAAAATGAAATCAACGTGGCTGTATCTGTAATTATTTAAATAATTAGTTTCAGTCCATTAATTTTAATTAATTAGAATTAAATTATCGTATTTTTACCCAAAACAATAGTGTATAGAAAATTTCAGTTTAAATGAGCGCTTTAAAATGTGAGGAAAAAACCGTTTCAAGTTTTGACACAAATCGCCAAATTGGTCGCTAAGTCGCCAAAAATGATGCCAACGTGGCTTTATTTCTAATTCTTTGAATAATTAGTTTTAATCAATTAATTATTATTAATCATAATTAAGTTATTGTATTGTCATCCAAAATAATCCTGTTTATAAAACTTCAGCTCCATTGAGCGCTTAAAAATATATTTTATTAACGACTTAAAATTCCACCAAGATAAGTAAATAAATATAGAGAGAGTGTGATTTAATATTAGGAATTGAACAACAGTCTTTCAAGTCTACTGGGATCCAAGCGGTTCCACTGATCACGTGCGCTGTTGCCGGAAATCGAAAAAAATCGGTCACAAGGAACTGGTGATCCCACAATACTCATATACAAAATGGCTATTGAGTGAACGTGATGATAAATAGAGTTTTTTTTTTTTTGCTCTTGCCAGTAAATTAATCCTTTAGCCGCCAGAACCGTAATATAACGGGTTTTAAAGATAGTACATTCAACTAATTGTAAATAATTTTATGATTTTTACCAAAACGGAAAAAATCTAATGTCGATTTTCTAGGATGAAATATCGATTTACTGAATTGACTCATTGCTATATATCGATTTAAAAAATCGATTTTTTTAACCTGAGAAATTGATTATTCAATTAATCGATCTCGGATCGCCATCCCTACCCTAGCGCCACCGTTTTTCCCACAGGAGCACGTTGTTACGCGGTTTATTGAGGGAAAAGGAAAAGGCTTTTTTTTTCACCTAAAAATTGTTTACTTAAACTTTAAAAAAGAAAGAGAAAAAAAGGATAAAATAATAAAATGAAAATAAAAAATTTAATCTCTAGATTTAAAATATAATAAAAAATAAAATATAACTCTTTTTTTTTCTTTTGTGATATATCCTGAAATATAGCTGAACAAATAAACAACTATCACATTCATTGCATTCGTATAAAAAATTGAAAAAACTCCTATTACAAACGGTAAGCGAAAATGATAGCAAATGAAGAATAGAAAAATGCACGCTCAAAAGAAGAAGAAAAAATAAAAATTACTAAGCTATGAATTTTATCGTTCTTGGAATATACCCTTTCAAATTCCTTCCCCACCTCTTCGCCGAAATAAGTAAATTCTTTACAAGAACTGCCAATGTCATGTTATTGTACTCCAAAGTCGTGGGAATAGTTTTAAACAGAGCAGCACAATACAAAAGTATAAGTGGAAGGACGAGTATACACGTCCTGGGCACTAAAGGTACCAGCTCAGCAGGACATGTATACACGCCCACAGCACTTAAGGGGTTAAAAATAAAATATCATTCGTGAAATTCCTCTATAAGTGTCCTATTAAGGCGATATGGCACCCTAAAAATCATCAAACTATCGATTTTTTTTTATTGGCTTATATGATGCTTTTAATCCTTCTTAATGTGTCTGCAAAATTTCAGAGTTGTATCTATATTTTTTATTCAGTTATTTATCCATTTTTGCTGCATGTCAGTAGACTAAACAAAGCTGCCACGCCCACTTTTCAGATCGTCTGCTAGAAAAGAGCCTGATAATAAGGAACTAATTTTTTTTTACTCCACGTTGATTAGTGTTTAAACTGAAGTGAAATAATTGTTTTGTTTTGATTATATGAGAGTTATTCTACTGCGTTTTCTTTGAAGTTCTGTTCCTACAAATTTAACTATATTTTTGTACTCTGTGTTCTGAAGAGTAAGAAAAGTTGCTTTACGACAAGGAATTTGGTGATTTCTCCAAAAAGTTTAAAAGTTAAGATGCCTAGGCCTAAAAAACGTACTAAATCTGCCACAACGAAAGCTTTGAAGAGGTGGTTTCCAAATGCTAAGACAAGTTCAGAAGTTTCTCAAAACACTAACTTGAGGTGTGCAAAACTTGAAGAAGAAAGCAATACTTTTTCTCGTTTGGATGAAAAATATACTGGTATATCCAGATCTCCAACATACGTCATTATTGATAAAAATGCATTAACAAATCTTTTGAAAAATACACTATGTAATACTTGCAAAAATGCTTCTTTGCGAGTAAATTTTGGAAAAGCCTATGGATTTTGTGAAAATATTCAAGTTGTGTGTGATTCTTGCGCTGATATTATTAATGAAATGAAAACTTCTGAGCATATTTTTAATGAAAAAAGTGGACTAAATCAGCCCTATGATATTAATTTACGAGTTACACAAGCATTTTTGAGTTTCGGACGTGGATATCAAGCTCTTGAAAAGTTCTGCATGTTTATGAATATGCATTTAATGTCCAGCAGAACTTTTAACACTTACAAAAAGATGTTGCATTCTTCACTTGTGAAAGCATCCGAGAAACATTTCCATCGCATCAGAAGTGAAATTAAGAAAGCATACAATGCAGAAAACAGTGGTGTAACCAATATTGCGGTTTCTTTCGATGGTACTTGGTTGACCAGGGGGCATACATCTCAGATTGGAGTTGGCTGTGTCATAGACATGCTGACGGGATATGTTGTTGATTTTAAAGTAATATCTAAATATTGTAAAGAGTGTGAAATAGCCAAAGGTGAACTTAAAAAAAATTCAGCTGGGTACGAGATTTGGTTTAACGGTCATAAAGATTCTTGCAATGCAAACCATTGTGGCTCTTCAGGTTCAATGGAAGTCCATGCAGCATCCGAATTGTGGTCGAGATCTGAAAAGATTGGATTTAGATACACAACGGTACTTTCAGATGGTGATTCCAAAGCGTTTCAACATCTGACTGAATTAAAAGTCTATGGAGATGTTAAAATAAACAAAGAGTGTGTGAACCATGTGAGTAAGCGACTAGGATCAGCTCTCCGAAAATGTGTAAAGGAATGGCGTTCAAGAGGAGTTACTCTCGGTGGAAAATCTTATGGCAGTTTGAAAGATGAAACCATAAAAAAGCTTACGCAATATTATCAGAATGCCATTTTAAGCAACAAAGGCAATGCTGAAAACATGAAGACTGCCATATATGCTACTTTATACCATAGCATTTCCACTGATGAAAAACCACAGCACTTTAAATGCCCTTCTGGTCAAGATTCTTGGTGTTTTTATCAATCAGCTATTGCAAATGGTAGAAAACCAGGTTCGCACAAAAAGCTAGTAAAAACACCAGTGAATGAGGCTCATTTGGCAAAAGTATTGCCAATTTACCAGAGACTTGCTTCGAATGATTTATTGGAGCGTTGCATTCGGTGCATGACTCAAAATTCCAATGAAACTCTGCACAGCATCATTTGGAGTAAGTGCTCTAAAATATCATCAGCGTCATTGAAACGAGTAAATATTGCAGTTTGTGATGCAGTATCTGAATTTAACGTTGGAACTTTGCAAACACTTGAATTTATGCAACAAGAAAATAAAATTTATTTTAACAGCATAGCGAAAAATTTAGCAATTTATAAAGATTTTAGAAGGATATATCAAAGAAAAAGAAGAAAAGTAATGTTGTACAATTTGGTACAGAAAAAAATCAAACTAGCTCGTAAACGCAGAGAGAAATTCTTTCGTGTAAAAGAAGGTGTTTCTTATAAAGCAGGAAATTTTTAAATTGTTGATCACGTATGCAATATTTTAATTTATTTTATTTATGATTACTATATTATATTATATTATGTTTAAATTTTTATAACATTGATTGAATGTTAGAAATTTAACAAAATTTAATCTGTAAGAAAAGCAATTGCAGTCAACAGTGAAACTCCGAATTTCTCGTAGTTTTGCACACTTTATTTTAATAATGCTTTATTTCCCATATCTGAAATTTCAACAAGTAATTACTATAAAAACATTCAAAAAACTTATATAAGCAAATTATTGGTTGTAAATTTCCAATTTTTATATATTTTATTTGTGAAACATTGTTCTTTATAAGAAGCATTAAATTGAAAAGGTTTTTTTTGCATTTTCTTCCATTTCGGAACAATTTTCAATATATTAAGGCTTTTAAAATTATGGAAAAAAAGAGTATGAATATTTGTGTACATGTTGTTTATTATAGTAGTATAGAACTGTGTATGGAATAAACTCTAAAATGTGAGTGTAATTTTTTTAAAAATTGTTAAGATATGTTTTATGAAATATTGACCTTTTTGTTTGCTTTCTTTTATATATTCATTATACAAGTATATTCTTTTATTCTTGTAAATTTTTTAAAAAAATTGTGGTAAGCAATTTGAAACAAACTAATTAACATTACATAAAAGTTTCAGATTATTGGAGGAATTTTTTATCATGCTATTCAAGAAATGAAAACTTTAAACTCATTTTTCTCCATGTTGAATTTTTGTACATACACTGTTATTCAAAACCCTAAGGCTTTTTTGATAATTGAAGTAAGGGTTTGAAACTTTTTATACATGTTCTGAAATGTGTGTTTTGTAAAACTGTATATTGAATTAGCTCTAACATATTTAGTACTTTTTCTAAAAAATTTCAAAATCAAAATTAATGTTTTTTCGAGAATTTTTGTAAGTTTAACTATAAAAAAATTAATAAAAAATTAAAGAGCAGTAACAAAAAAAATCCCATGCACAGTTTTATGGAGTATATTATAAGGTACTTGGAAAAAAATTTTGAAAGAAAAGAAACATATTTAAAAAAGCCTTAGGGGTTTAAAAAATGTTTAAAAAAATTTAAAAACTTTAAATTTTACAAACATTTTGCAACAAATTAAAATTTTTTTGTATGGAATTATTATTAAATATTAACCTTTATAAAATACAATTAAAACCAAATATCAAATATTAAAAATAAAAAAAATTTTAAAGATGGTACCGTGTCGCCTTAAAAGCGTCTTATTATCCTGGTTGGTGATCGATTGTGGTGGCTTAAGAATGTATTGTAATTTGTAAGACACATCGAATTGCACAGCAAAGGATTCGATCGGTAGAGTTTTCAATATTTTTGGGGGGAATAAATAGTCAAATAAAAATAAATTATTTTGCAATGAGTTATATTTAGATACTAAGCTAAGAATTAACAATTTAAAGTAATGAATTTTCATCGAGGTACAATGATCCCTAATCTCCGAGATTTAAATATTTGAAGTTGATTTAAACTATACATTCTTGACAACTCTAGTCTTAGAGTTTGAAGAAACATTAACACATGGATATCAAAATAGAAAATCATTTTTTATTATGCTAAATGGTTTTACAAATTCTATATAAACTTGAGATTTATGATGCAAGTAAATCTTCATTTAAAATGAATAATAACAGTTTATAACAAAATAAAAACCAACCTATGCAAGAACATATAAAATTCGCAAATGCATTATCCTACGTGTTCTATCTAGCACATTCTAAACTATAAATCCGGAATTATAGTTCAAAATTAATCCATTTAAGGAAGAATTGATGTTCCCGGAATCAGTCTCTGTTGACTATAGCGAAAGCCGCTTAAACAGAAACTATTCATTTCGGTCAGTTAGAGTAGCGTCCATCGTCGCTAAGCGTCCGTCAGTGAAACATTCCTTCTTAGCATCTTCTAAGCCGGAATGTTTTCCTGAATTGCAGTTATCAAGGGTCTTATACAATAATGATTGGGAATACACGACGGCCACACACACAGAAAAAAATTCCTTAATTTCACAGGGCATAAACTTCCAAATACTCCCTGAAGCAGAAAAATACGTGATTTTTTTCCTTCTTCTGAATAAACTTTTGTCTATTTCATTTTGTTTTCTTGGCTCCACCGAATTTAACTTTTTTGAGAAATACAGAAGAATTTTTCCATTCCTCCATCATTAAATTATTCCAATAATCAGAAGCGTTCTGGTTGAATTTCATTTGTGGTTCAAAAGATTTAAATAAAGTTCTTGATACCACAAAAATGAACTACAGGATGTTTTTAGTTAAGAAATTAATGACCTTAAAACCAAGTGTTTGCTCTCAAACCTTTTTTTTCCGTTCAGTATGAGCATGCATCATAATACCTCATAGATATTTCTTATGAGCCAATTCTCAATTTCGTTGTGTGTGTGATTAAACCCTTTCGAGTGCCTTTGGGAGATTACTTCTCATCTACATCATTTTACAAAATACATCTGCGGGATGCGCGCAAAACTCATTATAATATATTGACCTTGCTCTTATAATGATGGAAAGACTAATTTCCGCTTCAGTTTTATTCTGCCATATATTGTTCGATCAATTAAATAGAATTAGCACTTCAGTTTTGAAAGTTTGAAAATGTTGTGTGATATTTGTTCTCCTGTAACACCTGTTTCAATGTGACATTTGTATTCCTCAACGGTTCTACTGTAAATCTGAGCAAACTATTGTTATTATTGTAATAACACTTTCTTATTTCGAAAATTTCTGTATATTTTGTGCAGTAACTATCTAATATTGTATAATAAATAATGGTTGAAATTTGAAAGTGCTGTTGTATCATGTAAAATCCAAGTGCAATTTGTATACTGTTTGAAAAAATAGAAAAATTAGTTCATAAATAATATATTTAGACAATAAATAAAGAAAATATTGTTTTTTGTTACTATATTTACTTATGTTTTATACATTTGTACACAGATTGTGCGAGTAACTGTCTAATTTGTATAATAAGTTACAGGCATAACAGTGAAATGTAAAATTGCTATTGCATCATAAATTTATGTATTTGAAAATTAGAACTTTCAGTTCGTTAGGCCGTTACCTATGGCACCACTTTTTCTTTTGATCGAAGGTGTACATTATTAGCTCATCAGCTCATTGGCGGATATTCCTTGAGAAAAACAAGGACGTCCTGCTAGATCCCAAGCAAAGAAGTGTGTAGTTCCAAATAATGTGTGCTTAGCACATTGTGGGAAATCAGATGTCAAAGATGGTTTCCAACTATAGACGATGTAGGAAATGTCGCAGAAAGGGACAAGAAAAGAGGACACGCTACATGTGTGCAGAATGTGATGTCCCCTTGTGCACTGTAACACAAACTCCTCATAGCAAATAATCACCAAATTAAATTTTCTTTAGGACGGTGAATGGTTTCTTGGAAAGAGAGTATTTTTTTCTCATCCTCTAAAAGTTAAATGTAAACATAAAATTCGGCAAAATTAAATATACTTCCTTAGATTTTATTGTTTAATTGTTAAATAGCCCCTTTATACGAAAAATACTCTTAGTTTGAGATAATCTGACGACAGAGCTTTTTCATCATTCGATGATTGATAAAGTATGTAAGCCATTGGATAGTTAGTATATTCGCAAAATATGACTATGAAATTAATGAAAATCAAAAAATGAAAATGTCGAGTTTTGATATTTGGCGCAAATGACTGTCTTCCATGGCATCCTGCAAATATTTTTTACTGGCATTTTTTTTTTTTTTTTGCTGGCACAAATTGAAAAATAACATAAGAACTTCAGGTCTTGTTTATATTCTTCCTTAAATAAAAAAAAAGTGTGTGTGTACTTATGTACGCACGTAAGAAGTTATACTTCTTTGGCGTAACAAGATTAAAATCTTTCTAAAAATCTTTAGCAGGGCAAGCTGGGCCAAGGACGAAAGGCGGTCACGAGCAGAGTTGAACGATACTAACCTTCAGTCAATCGGACCAGCCAAACATGAGATAATCACGATTTAAATAAATTTAAACACCCCCGCACAGAGACAATAGGACCAATAATATGGGAAGGGGGTTGAAGGCGGGAATGATCTGTCCCGTTCTGCATATTTCTAAACAAAGCATTTTCGTATCCGTTCCTACGGAACGCAAAGAAAGGCTCTCCGACACGGGGCACGGGGTGTATAGCTCAGTGGTAGAGCATTCGGTTGCAGCTCGTGAGTCTCCGGTTCAAACCCGGGTGTTCCCTTCTTCAGCGAAGTGAAGAGAAATATTTTTCTGAGAATTTAGAAAGCGGGAATGATTTGTCCCGTTCTGTATATTTCTAGACGAAGGATTTTTGCATCCGTGATGGTGTGCGTCGCATCCGTAACGGTTTTGCACCACATCCGTGACGGTGTGCACACGCATTGTAAAAATTTACCCTCATCCTATTTCTCTAACACCCCAAAAGAAGTATAACTTCAAAAAAATTTAATGAAACAAAAATTATATATATATATATATATATATATAAAATTAAAATTCAGTGAGATCTATCACGCTAATGCTAGTAGTTCTAAATAATCAGAACAATATGTAATTATATTATCTTCCTGTCACAAATACAGGCAAGTAATATGTCTTACGAGAAACCATATTATTAATATTTGATGTTAATAGCATAAGACTCTAAGTATGGGATTAATATTCCATTCTGTATTTAATATGTATGGATTCATAATGAGGGATCCACGGTAACTCTTAATATAGCATAATAAACAGCATATTAATATCTTTTTCTACAACGAGCAAACTTACTTTTTTATCATTTTGCGCAAAGTTATTTCGTACCTTATTAATGTGAAAATAAATTACTTTTTAATGAAAAAACTTTTCATTTTTCTTTTGAAACTTGGGATAAAATGTTTTTAATAAGTTTGAGAATAAATTTACTAAACATTTTTTTTTGTATACTGGCTTCTCAAGCATTAAATGTGAAATATAAATTCTACTTTTTAAAGATTAAGTTTTATATTAAACAAAAGCGCAGAAATATTAGAATTAAGAATATTATCAATGGCCAATTTTTAAGTTTTATTTTTCATAAAATCCAAAGATAGTTTTTTCAATAATCTTAGTCAGCTATTAAACAAACTATACTTTGTTTAATTTAAATAAAAAAATTTTAATAATTTAATCCATTCTTAATTATTTTTTGATCTTTAAGAAATAAAGAACTTGAGAGAATTTTTTTTATTTCTTCTATTATAATACACTTATTTCCGCGCTACTTTTTGAAATGCGTGTTGTGCATGAAATTAAAAGGAAAATTTTAAAAATTCAGAATCTTTAGTAGAATCTTCCTATGATGCCTGATTAGGATGATGCAATTGATAATTTTCTCTCATAGTTCAATGTTTTTGCTCAGTGTATTCGTACAAGACAATGTATTGTTGTTATAATCTACCTATTGTGTGTGTGATCACTGAATCTATAAAA
The DNA here is from genome assembly GCA_019973955.1 of Trichonephila inaurata madagascariensis. Taxonomy (NCBI): domain Eukaryota; kingdom Metazoa; phylum Arthropoda; class Arachnida; order Araneae; family Nephilidae; genus Trichonephila; species Trichonephila inaurata. The sequence goes on along the minus strand of BMAV01008749.1, from coordinate 579,789 downwards.
TCTCTCTCTCTGTATATAGTAAGTGTAAATAGTGTGTAGCAGGAATAACGAACATTTAAGGGAATTACCTCACAATTATTACATTAACTGCATGTATTAAGAATATGAGTAATATTAAACTTTAGAGATAAAATATTCAAAGTGTTGGAAGTAATGGTAGGTTATCGTAGAAAAAAATGACATTAATACATTGTTTTATTTTTTATTTCCAAATTACCCTCAGTAAAGCCCTGAATAAAATGGATTGAAATTATAAATTTATGGTAATGAACATATAAAATTCCTGTATTTACTAACCATTTTGAATTTGTAAACACGCGCTCAATAATATATTCCTGTTAAATCATATACGTAACTTTTTTTATTCCACTTAACATTGAGAACGCAACACCAAGAAAGATTGACTTGAAAATTATGCATATTTTATGATAGGCGTTTCTCGCCGAGTAATGCATATGATGAAAAATGCACAGCTCTCCGGCTCACATTAAGTAGACTATAAGAAATAGAACTTACAGAATGGGGGGGGGGCGGGCATTTTCCTTGGCATTATTTCTACCATGAAAATCATTATAGAATTTTTTTTCTTGTTTCAGAAGACACGTGTAACAAAACAAAAGACCAGGTATCCAGAGTAAAAACAATTCTAACAGAAAGATTATTTTCGACTGAGAAGAACAGATTAGTCCTTGTGTCAATGTCATCTGAAACTCACCTAGATGGGTGTACAGTGCACACACACAGGCTGTAGTAAAAATGGTTGAAACAAAGAAATTTGACTAGTTTGAGGGGTGCCGATGATAAATTCAAATTTAACAATAATATAAATAATTTGTATGTAATATATTATTACAAGTAGGCGTCGTTTATCCAAATGAATTGGGACTGGACACCGTTCGGATACGAAATTGTACGGATAACCGAAAATCGAATGCAATTCATTTAGTATATGAAACCAGACATTATGCGAATATTGAAAATCATCCCATGCGGGAAACGTGCTTGAAGAAAAAGCAAAATGGGTGCAAAATGTCGCAATTTTACCTTGATTGTAGAAAATAATCACCTATTTTTCGCTGTACCATTGTACGCCTTTCTTTTTTTCGCTGCCAGGTCTCTGATTCTCTTGAACAGCAGTAATTGAGTAGGATAGCACTCTGATTGTTTTACGTACCACTGCATAGCTATCTCTAATACAGAAAACGCATCAGCATTTGTTGGACTCTTGCTACTTTCGTTGTTGTTGTTGTCCTCGTCTTCATCCGTTTCATCGTCGACAGGATCGGATTCTTCTTGCACGGAAGTCACATTCTCGTCATCATTTAACATTTGAAATCCTCAGTCTTCTGCATCACATGCCATCCAGATTCCTACATCTTCTTCATCGCATTCATGAAATCCTGGGATCGATTGGACAAAGTCGGTAATCTCCTCCCTGTGGTCGTCATTGAAGTTTTTTTCGCCTTCTAGGTCTGAAATTTCCAAATATCCCTGACCTTGGGTTTTCCCGCCACTTTTGGTTTCACGCGAAACAACTGTTGAATATTGCACTGTTCTAAAACGTATTCATATACAGTACATGTAGTTGACACAAAAAAAATGGTTCGGATATTTAACGTTCCGGATATAAACATTCGGAAAAATGACGTTCTACGTACCCAGTTTTGCGAATATTCTTTTTAAATGTTTAAAGCCTTTTCATAATTAGTATTTTATTGGGAAAATGTGTGTTTTTTATAAATGTTTTATATATTTCATTATTGAGATTACCCCTTAAAAACGAATGTGATAAAGTGAAACATTGTATTTTATTAAAATTGCTGATTATGGAAAATTTTATGCAATGCATTTTTTATTTAAGATGGTTTTACATGTTAATAGATAGTAAAAAGTGCAATTTTTATCAATTTCTTTATTTTCTAACCATAACATTATACTAAATTGATAAAAATTTAATTAGTCATAGATAAATCCATGGAATATCAATCAAAAAAATTTAATTAAATTAACTTCGAATGTCATTCGTATACCAGCTCTTTGAGTTTTTTATAAGAAAATCAAAACAAACTGTAAAGAAAACAAAATATTGCCTAGGTAAATGTGTATTTCTTAAAAATAAGACAATCAAATAATCAAATATTAGTTTTTCATTTTAAGTACTTACTCAGGCTTCGATTCCTTAAACTTAATCTAAAATATACATTATAAAAAATTATATAAAATATACATTGTAGGTATGATTACATAACAGTCAAATGTGTGAAATTCCTTCGAAAGCAAATTTAATGTTCTAAACTTTCAAGCAGAACACAAAGAATATAAATAAGTGATGTTTCAACAGCAATACTAAAAAATAATAATTCATCCATTTCAGCTCTCAAATATATGATTTAAAAATTGAGTCTAGATTCAAATTATAGTTTCAAGTAAAAACTGAATAAATAAAAAAAGAAATATCTGATTATCGGTTGAAGTATTAAAAATGGAAGCTTAATTAAATGATGAGATCAGAGGGAAACTTCAATTTTGCAAGAATCTGTAGCTTGTTATATACTGAATAAAACTATATTTTAATGTATATTCAGTATTTCAGCTTGTTTTCTAAAGAAATTTAATTTAACGTTATTTCTTCTCAATATCGCGTTTTGAACAAGTTGAGTTCACATGGTACCTAAAAAAAATAACAATTATGTGATTCTTAATTTTGCATTTTTCAGGAACGATTTGATTGAAGATCTTGCCACTAAATTATGGATCTGGCATCTAATTAAATTAAACTTGTTTGACGTTTTCTGAATATATAATGTCACTCTCAAAGCCATTTGATTTATAAACATTAAATGCATTCTTTATACACATTTCTTTTTGTTGATGTAAGTGTTTTTTTTTTTTTTTTTTTTTTTTGTCTAACGCTTCTGTTCGGTTCAACAGAATTTTTACAATTCTTTTGCTGATACCTTTCAATTATATGAATTATAAAGGTTAGTGAAGATAAAGCTCTAGGAGTTCCAGTTGTTTTTTAAATGTCAAAGTTAATACTCTTAGAATTTTCTGTTTGTTTCTCGTGTTTGACTACAAAAATAAGTTAGTATGATATTGACAGGTTTTCAATATCTCGCTAACTTGAGTTCTCAGTCATTCAAAAATATAAAAATGCTGAAATAAGTAAAAAAAATTAAAAAATGAACATATTATAAAAAAAAATTAAAATATTTTTGTTGATGACTTGTTAAAATCACTTTCCTTTTCCAGAATAGTTTAGTAACGTAAACTTAACAAATAAAATAATCTGAATAAAATTACTATCTGAAATAAGATTATTTAATACTTATAATATATTATTGTTTGTATTTTCTTTGAAGAAGGGAAATATGTTTTCTTAATCATTAACATTTTGCATATTTAATATTATATGCTCTTCACTGTAATATTTGTTTATTTTTAAACATTTTTCCCGTGGCAGGTGATGAGATACTCAAAAGTTAATTGTATACATTCATGCAGTTTATCATGAACAAATCAAATGTATTAAATCCTTTTAATAATTTCAACCGAGCAAAGAATCCACATTGCTTTTACATGCTTGCTATAAAACTAATAGAATGAGAACACAAAAACTTTTTCATCCAGAAAGTACCGTCTTTTCACAAAGATATATATATGTAGTATCGTTGACCGAAGTTGGATTATTTTGTATTGTTGGCATACAAAAACATCTTCAGAATTAATTTTCATCTTGTTTATTTACACACACATACCGTAGATGGTCAATCACATTTATATTTCACATCTATTTGATAAGAACACGAAAACAGACACATATAACAGAGGCGACAAAAAAGCAGCAGCGACATTTCGCATGACGAACACAAAGACAAAAAGAGTGATCACACAAATTTTTCGCTTTTTATACCCGGCAGTGAAGACCGCGTGACTATTTTTTAACAAGAGCTCTGATTGGTTACACACAATGGGGGGAAGAGATTTCTGATATTAGTTGATTACGATTAAGATTAGAGTGTTAGCTTGGAACCTAAGAACTAAAAGATTATTTGAATATTATTAAAAAGAGTTAATTAAATGGATGCTAGAGGGAATTATTACACACACACACACACATATATATATATATATATATATATATCAAGGTTATATATGGACTTCTAGAACTCATAAATAAGCATAATGAATATCCTTGTAAAACGGTTACATTTTCTAATGCTTTACATTGTTCGGAAACTATGAAAACATATATCTCTCTCTTATGCAGCAGGTGTAACTTATGCAGTATTCTTTCCTCTGTAAAAAGTCTGAAAAGAACTCTTTCGAGGAATCGAAAAGGATTGTCAAACATCCACTACTTAATATTTTAAAATTTCCAATTAACTGGTGCGTAATAATTCATCAGTACTTTAAGCTGTTGAATAAAATGTATCTAGTTTCTAACTGCGAATAACTTCTGTGTGTAGATGATTTTTATAGTTAGTGCAAACAATGTGTATTTTTTTTTTTTTGGACTCCGATTTAACGAACAAAATGTTCAGTCAGGATGAATTCGTTGAATTGGGGTCCAACTGTAAAATACAAACGTTCAAACACTAAAAAATGCCCCATAATTCTAATTTGATTACTTCAAAGAGCAAGAGTTACTATATTTCCTCGTGATAGGATTATCCTCTAGAGTTTCATGTAAAACACAACCGAATGTGGTAAAGGTCTCGAATTCGTTGTCAGCGTTGCTTTTGTCCACGCGTGGTATCGAGTCTTGATGTCACAGAAAACTACGAAATCCACTACCAAAAGTTATCGCGATGCTGTAATTTGTTAATCTAACATATACAAATGAGTCATCTGTTAATTGTGATATTTATGTGAATTGATTTAAATAGAATTTCATAAAGGTTAACCAGACTAAAACCTCTCGTTTTAACAAAGCAATCCTCATTGCATAATAATGTTATAATAAAGTATATAACACACACTGTTTTATCGATGTCCTTAAAGTTCTCAAAATTTCAATGCGTGCTTTTTAATCTCTAATCTACTCTATAAAAATTCGTAGGTAAGCAAACGTAAAACTTATCTATATGAGACTACCTTCTCACACGAATTACTGAACGCAGAAAAGCGCTAAAGGTACAAAAAGATCCGGAATAATCTGAGAAAGCCATTTTGACCTTTAAAGTTCTGATAGTGCAGTTAGTTAAAAAGATATTAATTGAAAATTTTAAACGTAACCTTGTGTACTGTTTACCGCGCGAAGACGCTAAGCTAAGGCAACTAGAAATATTTCCAATTTTACCAATTTAAAATCCCCTTCTTTCTTCTGTACCAAAATTAGATAAAAAATAATTCCGGAATCGGAAAAATCATTTATTTCGCCATGGCATGGTATAAACTTTTTTTTCTTTCAAATAATTAAATAACGATATTTTGCGCTTTTTTACGATTTCTTGTAAAATGAGTCAATTTTGACGCGTTTTTATAGAAAGATTTTTTCATTTCCTCTGTATGGCGTTCTTATAGCTGTAATCAGAACGTCCTTACAAATCTTTTTAGGCTTTGCTCTTTTAGAATTGGTGTTTTAAAAATCAGATTTTAAAAAACTTATTTTCTTTCGATTTTTCAAAATAATTAACACTAGTACGTAAATAACAACTTCTGCATTTTCAAAAATAATCACGTGAAACTTTTTTTTTCCTGTTTGTCAAACGTTATTATATATCCGTGTTCTAAATAAAGTTTAAAAAACTACTTATATATAAAAATTACGGGATTTAAAAAAAAAATTTGTTTCCGTCTAACAGACTTTTCTCAAGGATTCTTTTATTCAATTTTTTCTTTAAATATTAGTTTAAAAAACTTATCGTTATTTGTTACGCACGCGTGAAATTTGGAATCTTTAACATAGAAACTGAACTCTTACGAAAAAGAAAAAAGCTTGGTACTTTCGCAAATTATGTTTACGCAAAGCGAATGAGAGTAAATTGTCAAAAGCCAGTATCGAGCCAAACAGTAATTTCATCACGCAGCACTTTCGACTTCTTTCACTCCCATTGATTAAAAAATAAATGGTTTTTGTATGTTAATATAACTAGAAATGAACCCTTAAAATCACAATCTTTACAATGTCTGCCATTTTTTAGGAAAATCTATTGATTTTCTTTAGTTTTATTTCCAAAACAAAATAGATATATTTTAAAGGCGGATTGGTGCCTTTTGTACCTTTTCTTTTCAAAAAAGAGAGTTTTAATCATATTAATATAGAAAACACACAAACATAAGGAAGAGCTCACACCGAGAGGGGAAAAAGAAATTTTCATACACAAAGATATATATATATATATATATATATATATATACATAATTGCAAAATAACTATCTAAGTGGCGCCACAGGTTTTTTGCTTTTTATATTAATCACTACCATTTTTACATCATTTAGTGCGGGATTTTTGTAGAAGTTGCATGTCTGCACATTTCATTTGGGTTTTCATTTTTACGTGTAAGTTGGAATCCTAATTTTTTTATAGAATTTTTTCTTAATGTATCTGACTACGTTCAAAACAGTGATTTTGTAAAAGCGTATAAATGGATAACATTTAGTGTCACTTAGATTAGAAAATGTATATAAAATTGTTTTAAGAATAGTATTACAATAAAAGCATTTAAGTACAATATTTTGACAAAAAATGAACATAGAATGACATTTTTTCAAAATATTCTCCTTTTTTGAAGAATGCTTCTATTATAATAATATCTTGCCTGCATATAGCTCAACTCTCTGTAAAGATTCTCAACAAGAATTTTTGAAATATATAACTTAGAAGTTGGTTTATCCATGTTTTACGACAACAGAGGGGAGAAATTTTAAGAAAAAGAATCCCGATAATTATTTCAATGGGTTGTAACTCTAAAATTAATGTGAATTTTTCAAAAATCATACTTGAGTTTCTGTACAGAGGTCTGAGATATATATAGGCAAAATATTATTATAATGGAATCATTTTTCTCAAAAGGAGAACATTGTGAAAAAAGGTTATTCTAAGTTAATTTTTTGCCGAAATATTGCATTTAAATAATCTTTTTTTTTTGTTAAAATGCCATTAAAACAATTTTATACATGTATTCTAAACTAATTGACACTAAATATCATGAAAATTGTCCATTTATGCACTTTTTTAAAATCACGGTTCCGAACGTAGTCGGATACCTTAATATTCCTCTCTAAGAGAGAAACATTATTGTTCTCTTTTCATAATTTCATTTTACTTTACTGTCTGGTTTATCATCCATGTAAGTTAGAAATAGGCTTAACTTTTCAGCATGACTCGGTTTTTTCCATTATATCGAAAATTTCTGCTGTACGGGGACGGTGGATCCATAAAGTATTGCTAATCTAAATCGCTTTCCTAATTCAGTGACAGCTTTAGAAATCATAACAGGTCTCCATTTTAGTCCAAAGATTCCTTTTGTTTCTTCATTTGTCATGTCTCTTGAACTCCAATTTTCTTCTTTTTTTGCATTGTAGTTTTATCACACTTTATCACACTCCATATCTAATTTTATTTTATTATACTATGTATATATATATATAAGGATAATTAAATTAGATTAAAAATTTAATTCCCTATCTAGTAATTCACTTTTATATTACCTCCTCACCTCTTCAAGTATCAAACTAATGACCCATTTATTTCTTCCGAACATATGGCGTAGCCAATAAACATGTCTAATTCCAGATCGTTATATTTAATAGCCCTATATGTCAGCATTAACTTTCAAGAGCACTCATGGACTCAACGATCAGTGTTTTAAGTGCTTAACCCACTTAAGATTATTCAGTGGCGTTTTTTCTCTCTCTGCCTCTTGCGTCAGATGATGTGTAACTTTGATCAAATAAAGATCTTCCCCTAAAAACTAATCTGTTTCTGACTCTAAAATCATGTCATATATATATATATATATATATATGAAAGTTATATATATATATATATATATATGAAGAATATATATATATATTAGTCTTCTTTGCATATATATATATATATAGAGAGAGAGGGAAGAAGACTAATGCTCACTTATATACTTTAAAACCAATTTACAGTAAAAAAATAAAATGGTAGCCACAATATATTAGTAAAATCTTAGTCTTGAGAAATAGTACTTTTGAATTAAATATAGTTTTAAAGCATCAACCTTCCAATATATTTACCTATATCACTGGGCTGCAAAAGATAGAAAATAACGTACGAATAGTTTAATTAGGTTTTAAAAAACAAAACCCCAATATAATAATAAAAACACAAGTCTACATATCATTCCAAATAAAATAATTAAACAAGAGAATTTTTAGGCAGCAAAATATTGAAAAAGTTCAGCAAGATAAAGTGTCCACAGCTGGAAACCGTACAAGAAAAAATTATAAACAAATACTTTGAAAAAATGTATACATAGAAAACATGGAAACTATATAATTATTTTTTAATATATGGTTGGAAAGAAAAGATTTTTATAATTAAATGTATGAGACTAACTGAATTCAAAATGTTTACTAAATAAAATAACCGATGTTGCCAGCGAAAGCAAATAAAAGAAAAAAGAGTATAGAGATTTGAAAAGTAAAAGCAAAAGGAAAAATAAAATCCTATAACCATTTCGCATATAATTATATATATATATATATATATATATATATATTCAAAAAGAGTTGTAATGACACAATAGAAAATTCTAATTTTTTTATAGATTTCCATATTCCAAACAAAATGCTTTGTCAAAAACATGTAGTTCTATTAAAAACGCATTAAAGAAATACTTATCCAATATTGAATTTTTCATTATTAAAAACAATACTGTAAATTTCTTTTTTATTTATTCTAAGTTAAATTTTCTAAGAAAAATTTGGAAGCAAATCAACTTATATTTATTTAATGATTAAAATACCAATAATTAAATATTTTTCCATGATAAAATTTGGTCAAAAAATAGACTGAGTTACCGAGTTTGATTTTCTAAATAAACACAGAAGCAACTGTAAAAAATCATTAAATGTTCAATTATTTCAGGAATTAAAAATTATTGATTTTCGATAATTTTTTTGTCGTAACTTCTAGGAGTTCCAAATTTTATAAATTATTTGAAAAAGAAAGACGTATTTATGGTCTTTTTATCAAAACATTTTGATGTCATGCAAAGTTTTGTTTATCATACAATTTTCAATAGTTGTTAAATGATTAAGGAAAATTTGGTCAAAAAATAGGCTTAATGATAATAGTTAAACGAAATTTCGTCAAAAAATAGACTTATAATGATAATAGTTAAATGATAAAATAAAATTTGGTCAAAAGAAGACTTTGATGTACTGAGTTTGATTTTCTAAATAAAAATAGAAGCAACTATAAAAAATCAATAAATGTCCAATTACTTTAGGAATTAAAAATTATTGATGTTCGATAATACTTTTTGTCGTAACTTTTTAAAATTCCAAATTTTATGAATTAGTTCAAAAAAGAAGGCATGTTTATGGTTTTTTTTATCATAACATTTTGATGTCATGCGACTTTTTACTTATCATACAATTTTCAATAGTTTTGTTAAATGATTAAAAATTCTTTACTAAACAAAAAAAAAAATCTGTTCTTCGATTGAAAATATGACAGTTTTTAAGTTCTACTATCGATCAATGCGTAAACGTTAAATAGCTGCTCCAAGATTTGATTATAAGTACATTTTAAAAGCTTAGGAATTTATGAATAATAATTAGAGCTTAAGGAGAAGAATTTTAAAATGTCACTTTTTAAGTAGACTTGCAAAGCCATTGAAATCTAACTATGAAAAGTAATTATAGTCTTTTATTTAATACATGTGTTTCACGTAAGTAATTTAATCCAGTGAATTCTATTTACTGTAGTATTATATACATTCATTTTAGCTTGCATTATTTAAAATCAAAATAATTTTTAATAATATATGCATTAGGAAACATCTCATTATTATACAACTGAAAAATCTTGAATCAACACACGAAATTAACTAACCTTAATTTTTATGGATATCTTCATTACAGAAAATTGTTCACGGATAAGTTCTTTATTAAAACTTTATATGCAAGAATTGCTTATGATTTTTTTTTTTATTTTCTTTCTTTAGAGAATGTAATTTTAATTAAATTAAGTTGATTTAAAGGAATTCATCTTGCTCTAACGATTAATTAAATCGTCTATGAATAACAATTTTATTCCTCAAACTTCAATTAAATCTGTTTAACTCTTGCTGTGTAAAATACGACTAATAAGCAATAGTTCAAGTTATTTTTCTAATTTTTGGAGTATGAAGAAATATTTTAATAATCATATAGATATTGCATTTTTTATATTTAATATGATTAAAAATTGCTGTCAATTATTATATTATGCAGTTTATAAAAGAATCCTGGAGAATTGAAATAGTTGTAAATTTGAGGATCGATTAGGAGTAAGATAATTGTCTGGAATAATAAATGAGAATAAATTTTAACTAAGAGGGTTGAAAATTTTCACATTGAGAAATGAGGAAATTTTGTGGAAATTTAATATTTGTTTATTTCCACACTCCTGACAACTGTATATAACTCAGTATTTATAAATGTTTCACTAGAGTTTAAAATATGTAATTAGTTTATTATAAAGGCAGTCATTTTTCACAGTAAATCAAATTCCTCTATTTAAGTGTGTCAGGAACAACGTTGAGGAAACATGTTTTTTTCTTATTAAGGTATCCGGTTACTTGAGACAACTTTTTTTAAAAAAATGGAGATACAGAGATTTTTTTGTGGTTCTTAGATTTATTTAGTACATTTTAAGAAAAAAGGGCTAAAATTAAGAAGAGAAAAATAAATTATTACTACTAAAATGGGTAAAAATTAACAAAAAATTACATAAACAGGGCCCGCTCTGTACAAATAGTAAATGAACAAATTCTCAATTTTTCTATTTTGATGTATTACTTTGGTCTTCCTTTTTGAAATGACTTTCAGGATAAGACATATTTTAAATTTTACAAAAACTAGAGCACTTTATCTTACTTATTATATGAAATTGTTTAAAAAAAACAGTGATTATATTCACATAAAGAACTGTAAATTCTGTAAAAAAACAGTGATTGATACATCTGAAGGTCAAAACACTTCTACTGTTATACAGAACATACACAAAAAATTTCCTTTAAAAAAAAACCTTTTTGAACAATCGCTGTCCTCGTTTGAGTTTTTCGAAAAAAAAACATATTTCGAGTAAAACGTATTTTAAACTTTGTCGTCTTATGTATAGTTATGACATCTGCTTTTACTAAAACACTTGTAGTTTTTGTTCTAGTGAATAAAAAATAAATAACCTGGTATTTTTGTAAATCGAATAAGATGGCCTGAAAATAAAATCATAAAAAAATTTGTCCATTTTTTTAAAAAAAAATCATGATTTTAGGGTAGTCGGATACCTTAAGCAGCCTATTCAGCATCTTATCTAAAAAAAAAAATAGTTAAATGACACGTTGCCTACTCTTGGTATGCCCAATGAGTGTTGATTAAAGTAAAGCAAATATAAAATACTTAGCGATTTGAAATTAATTATTATGTATAACAGTGGTTCTCAAACTTTCAATACTTGCGACCCAATATTCAATCATAATTTTCATCGCTTCCCCCTCCATGCAATAACAGTGTATTGAATTCGATAATGCGATACTTTGATGCTAAAGCTACTATACAACTTTAACCTCTTAAGTGCCGTCGGCGTATATAAACGTCTCACTCAGCCAAAGCATTGACTGCCCCAGACGTATATATACGTCTTTAAAAAATACGATTTTTTTGCTTACAGCTATCCATAATATTATTCAGAAGGCTTTGAAATGCAACAAAAGGACACTTACAGTGTTTGCGAAAGACTTACTATTTCTGAGGAAATCCTTAGTTATTCCCTCCCCCCCCCCCGAAACAAAACACCACATACGCATGCATACGTGCAAAACGGGGGCATTGGGGAGCAAATCGCTTAACGTTTAAACGGCAGTTAAGGTATTAATTATAAACCGTTCAAATTATAAAGATAAATATTAACTTTGGGATAGAATTCTATGTATGACAAACCCATGGGGTCACTGGTAATTATTAAACTTGTTCTTAATTTAGTTTTGTTAAATTAATTATAAAATACATTGTGCAGTACTGATACATTTATAGGTGTATTATTTCAGTGTAAGGGATTTTTTTATTACGTCAGAATGTATTTTTTTTGTTTGCTTACGATAAATTAATAATTTTTTTAATAATCTTTTGTTTGGAACTTTTCAATATGTTCGCGCCCCCTCATAGGATTATCACGCCCCCCCCCTCCCTCTAGAGGGTTGCGCCCCACAGTTTGAGAAGCACTGATGTATAAAGCAGAATATTTTCAAAAACATAAGAATACATTTTCTTATTTTGATGAAAAGTAATGACAAATAATAATAGACTTAATTATTGCATTGCTAACATGAACTTCAAAAGATGTGGCTCAAATGCCTCCTGGTGAAATCGGATTGCACTAAATGTCATTGGATGATTAATGAAAAGTTATGATCATTACTCTCAATATGGAGCCACAAATTCCTAAAATGAATTAGTACGAAGTTAGAGCAGCGTTTCTTAAACTGTGGGGAGCCCCCTAAGGGGGGGCGTGATAACCCTACGAGGGGGGCGCAAGCCTATTGGAAAAAGTAGAAGACTAAAGATTATTTAAAAAAATTATTAATTTACTGACAGTAAACAAATAAAATACATTCTCGCAAAATAAAATACAAGATACATATTTGCACTGATATAATACATTTATAAATATATCAGTACTACACACAATGTATTTTATAATTAATTTAACAAAACTAAGTTAATTCATGTTTAATAATTAGCAGTGATCCATGGGCTTGTAATGTATGAAATTCGTACACAACGTAACACTTATCTTGATCATTTTTTTGTACGGTTTATAAATAATCCCTTAACTGCCGATTAAAAAAGTTACGTGATTCTCTCCCCAAGATCTCCATTTTCTATATAGGAGAGCGTATGTGATGTATTGGGGGATAAAAAGGAATAAATAAGTAAATTCTTCTCTGAATTAAGTAAATTCTTCGCAAACATTCCGTCATGGTCTTTTTATTGCATTCCAAAGCCTTTGGAATAATTTTATGGTTAGCAGTACACAGAGAAGATCATACTTCGGAAAGACGTATATATACATCCTTAGACGTTTATATACGCCGGTGGAACTTAAAAGGTTATAGCTTTAGTGTCAAAATATAGTATTTTTGAATTCAATACATGGTTGTTGTATGGAGGGTGGTGCGATGAAAATTATGATTGAATACTGGGTCGCAAGTATTGAAAGTTTGAGGACTGAGTTAGAGAGCAAAAAAAAGAACCCAGATGTCATTTTTGTCAATTTGGCGTAGTTGAAAATCGCGAGTTTATAAGTAACTGATTATTTATAAGACCACACATTTAAAAATATGGCAAAGACTAATGTTGACTAATATCATAACTTCAAACCACGTCTAAGTGACATAGTCGACTCCTAAGTTTTCATCTCTCTCTAAATCCCAACACCATGTCAATAAGTCTCATTTGCGACCTAATTTTCAGTAACAATTTTCGTCGCGCCACCCTCATACAACTAACTATGTATTGAATGCAATAATAATATACTTTGACGCTAAAACTACATATTATACTTTAATTATAAACTTGACAAATTATCAAAGTAAGTATTACATTTGGTACAAAATTTTGTATATGACAATCCCATGGAAGTCATTGGTAATTACTAAACTTGTTTTTAATTGAGTAGGAATAAATTAAAAATTTTGCCGTACTGATACATTTGTAAGTATCTAATATTGGTGTGAATATGCATTTTCTTATTATGTTAGAATGTATTTTGTTTTGATTCTTTTCAATAGATTGATAATTATTTTAAATCTTTTATTTTCGACTTTTTGATAAGCTTGCGCGCCCGGGGGGGTGTTATCACCCGCCCCCTCAAGGGGGGCGCGCCCCACAGTTTGAGAAACGCAGGCCTGATGGTTTTAAATCTCAAAAGGTTTAAAATCGAAAAGCATGCACTAGCCGCCAATACGAATGGACTTTAAATTGAATCTCAACTGTGTGAGTGAGAAATATAGTGAGAAACTTAATCCCTTTTAAACCTCTAGAGTTAATTAATTTTTTTATAAAAATCAATCTAAAATGTAAGAAAAACTCAAAAAAAAGTTTTTGTATCTATTATTTAACCACGTTATAAATGTCATTTTTAAAACAGAGTATGCTAACACAGTGAACCCTTACATAAGATCAGTGTTTTTAAAATGAAAAGCTTAGAACACATTAAAATCTTCTACAACAATAGGGAGACGTTAAAATCCTATTTGTGACCTATCCTAATAATATTTTGAGATTCAAATTTAATATTAATATCACTTTTTGTTACAATCATCTCAATAATTATTTTCCTCTGAAATGTCATTTTACTCATAATTGAAGTTACATTCTGAAGAAAAATAAAAATCGTGTTCATTAAAACAAAAGTTAATTACTATAATTAAAAACTTTAAAAATGCTTATTATTTTTCCTAATTATTAAAAGCTTTCTGTAAATTTCAGGACTTTAAAAATAATTAAAAAATAAATTTTTGCTGAAGAGATTTCCCAGATTAAATTTACCGTGATTGTAAAACAATATATTATAGTTATGAATTTAGCGAAAAAACTTCATTTCACATATTTCTTGTATTTCACTTACTATTTCAGTGTTCACCGAAATACTTGATTCTCTATTTTTATCTAAACCTAAATTTTATTTTATAATCACTCGACAGACAGTATAAAATATCTTTATTTCAAAAAACCCATACATTTATTAACATGCTTTGTTCAAATTTATGAGAGCTTAAACAAAAATTAAAGTAAATTATCATTAGATGATATTAATTTGGAAACAGGTGAACATGACAAAGAAGCAGATTATTAATCTATAAAATGGTTATTATAGTTCATTACAATAGCACTATTTATTTAAAATGTATTTAATAATATTTTTATATATTTCTTTTTGATAGTTAAATTGTCTTATTTTGAATATCATACAGTGCTATGTTTCAATGTTCAAATTGCTCAAACCTTTTTTTGTTATTTTTATTTTAAATATATTGTTAGTTTATTAGGGTTATTTTTAAAAATTAGCTTGTTCTTTTTTAAATAAAATAAAAGCATAAAAGTTCTACAAAATATTTGAAATTTTGTTCTATATATTCTTTCGATTCAAACAATTAATACACAAAAAGAATAACAATGGATAGGATGTGATGGAAATCTTGAAACTTGTTAACTTCATCATTTTCAACATTGTTGGAATTACATGCTTGCAATTTTGATCTTTGAATAAATAATGATGAAAATAGCAAATAATATAAAATAACTCTTTTTTTTAAATGGAAATAACTTATTTTCACCTTACTATTGGAAAATTTAATACACTTTGATTGCATGAAGAGTATTTAATATCGAGATTTTTTTAATACAGTTTGAAAAAAATAATACGCCCACATTTACATGTTTTTTTGAATCTTTTAAATCCATATAAAAAACAGGAGAGTTTATGCTGCAGTAACAAAATATATTTTCGTCATTGCAACTTTTTCCGTGTAGTATACGGGATGATGTTCGTACTTTGTTGCGTGAAGCACTTTGCAGAATACTTTGTTGCATTATGGGTGTTTGTGTGTAAAGTGATATAACACACATGTTTCACAAAGACTTTTTGAAAAACGTATACGTTAGTACACAAAATAACACAGAACTTGGGTTGTAGTTGTTCTTCCCTTGTTGAAAATATTTGTCAATTTTGAAATGCATTTTCATTTCTTTCCAAAATAATTTAAGTTTCATCTATTGGAGAGAAAGAAAAAGTAAAAATATATTTAATTGTTCCAAAGTAGAAAATATTTTTTTACGAATTTTGTTTACAAAGAGATGGGTTTTTTTCTGTGCACCAAATATTCAGCTCCCAAAATATTACAAAAATTTAAAAATATAATGACATTTGCATTGCGTCGAGAAATTATCATAACGATTTAGCTGGTAATTTTTCTCCAGGTTGTTCTTAAATTGTTTTAACTCAAAATCTCTATTGAATTTTTTATACAATCTTATTAAGGGGGTACGGCACGTTCATAGGATCCCATGTTAAATTGCGTAAATTTATGTACTTTTTTCTCAGAAACTACTTACGCCTCATGGATAAAATTTTTACAGTTGGTTATGTGTAATATCAAAAACACTTTAAAGAATCGTCTTTTTGTGAAAAATTAAATTAATTATGAATTTTTTTAAAAATTGCCCAATTTTTTTCTCACAAATTTAGTTTAAAAAAGTCATATCTAAACAAGTGTGCTAGATATATCTAATTCCCTCCATTAAAAAGTGTAAATATACTAAAAGTATTTTCACTGAAAATTTGAGGATTATATGATAAGTAATTTTTGAGAGAAAGGTACATAAAGAGAAAAATATTACATTTTGAGAAAAAAGCTTTAAAGTACAAATTTGTAATTTTTTGAGCATTTACTTTTTTAAATATTTTCCAGAAGTATATGAAGCATTAACTGAACTCTCTGCTCATACAAAAGACTTTTCTAATTTTCCTTTCTTCATTATTTTTAACAATTTTGCCTTTTTTTTTTGAGATCTTAAGATGTTTTTGTTGAGTTATACATGAATCCTACGTGTATCTAGTTTTTTGAAGCATAACACACATTTATAACTTGGTTCAATATCACAATGTTTTAAGATCATCAATTTTGATACATGACTCATATTGAACAGTGAAATAGCCATAATTACCCATAATTTTAGACATTTTATTTCTGCAAATGTAGATCTTGTAATAAATGGCCATGTGGTGTTATAAACAGACTCGTTTGGGTTCTGAGTCTTTCCCTGTAAACATTTTTTTAATAAACTTAGGATCTTTTAAGATCTAAAAGACGTGTACCCATACACTTTTGGATAATCCCAATACATACTAATTTTTTAGCATGGACATCATATGTATTAGCGCTCATCAGAAACTTATGAAAGGGGAAATATAGATGCTCCTAGCAGAGCTAATTTAATACTCGACAAGGAGTAATTTCACTTAAAAAACAAGTAATATAAAAAAAAAAAGTTTGAAGTCATTTCCTACTTAGGTCAACAAAAAAAATACTACTTTAGCTACATTTTATTAAAGAGTTATAAATAATATAAATATGTAAATATATCTGACAGAATTACAACATTAAGTGGTAATTCATTTTTATTAATTATTATTAAAGTATCATATTGTCATCCCAAACAATCGTGTATATAAAATTTCAGTTCAACTGAATGCTTTAAAACGTGAGAAAAAAACTTTTTCAAGTTTTGACACAAGTCACCAAAAGGGTCGCTAAGTAGCCAAAAATAATGCTAGCGTGGCTGTATTTGTAATTCTTTAAATAATTAGTTTTAATCAATTAATTTTTATTAATTATAATTAAATTATTGTATCGTCATCCAAAATAATCATGTATGTAAAATTTCATCTCAATTGAGCGCTTTAAGATGTATTTTATAAACGATTGAAAATTCCACGAAGATAAATAAATAAATATAAAGAGAGTGTAAGCTAATAGTAGGAATTTAAAAATAGTGTTTTAAATTTTAAAAATATGCATTGTTTCGGAATATTATGGCATACGCACAAATATTAAAAAGCAAACTCAGGATAAGTTACAAAAATTCAACAATTTATTTGTTTCACAATTTTATGTTTATATTTCTGTATTTGATTGGGTTCATTTTTCACTCAAATTGCTAAAATCTGCATTTTTTATGAAATTAATCATAGTTTATTTTTAAATGGTCTTGTTATAAACATGGAAACAGTTAGTGGACTAAAAATTGGCCCTTTTTTTCTATGCACTAATATGATTTTCTGTATTCGACAAAGAAAACAAAATTTGTTTCATTTCTAAACACTCATTCTTTTCATAATATCTTATGTAAATACTTATATACTTCATAACTCAAATTTGTTAGGGTGGTTGAAATTTATGTCATTTCATTTATTTTGATGTTTGCAAACATAAACAAATTTATAACTTTTTTTTCTCATAATATATTTTATCTTTTAAGGAAACGCATTTCATTTTAAAAATTTTCATTATTGTTAAAGGAAGGAGTTGCACAAAATCTAATTTTTCCTTCCATCTTTTACAAAGTAATGTTTCGTTATTCCTTTTTGATTAATGAAGTCTAGACTGAGTAAAGTATTTAAAAAAATAATCAGAAAGTCCCCATGTTTCTATACGGTAAAAAAGTATCATGAACTAAAAATATGTAGCAAAAATATATTCTCATAGCTATTTTTATTAATTTTTCTAAATGTTTTGATTTACTATCTACTTTATTATAAAATGACATACGTTTTGCTTTTTAGAGGTTTGGAAACAATAGCTCAATGATCATTATCCTAAATATTGTTGGTGGTAAGTTTCAAATGGATTGGTAAGTTTAATTCCTGACTCCATTAAAATTTTGTCATGGGGAACAATAGGCCAATTAAACATTGAAAAGAAATTGGGGCTCTTGCTTCACGAGATGTGATATCGATGATATGGGAATAAAGTACAAGTTCAGGGGTTTTTTCATCATTTAATTATGGCTCGAAGAGCCATTTTCTTCGATTTTAATCTTCAGAATGATGAAATGTTAATCTTGCTGGTTTGAAATATAGAACTTTTCTGAAGACATATTAAACAATTTTATTAGAAATACGTATAGCAGTTACATCAATAATTTCTGAATGTGAATTTGTATTGAAGTTGGCAACTCCGATTTTGCATGTGTCATACGCGCTGAATTGGCAACTATATGCTGCGTTCCATTTAATGTCGCCAAAAAACGGTTGCGATAGTACATTATTGCAAGCTCTATTTCAGAAAAACATCGCAATGATTGTCTGTACCGGAATCTTTGCATGAGAAGAATGTAGTCTCATACAAAAAGTTTTTAACAAACAATCGAACATTTCTTCTCAATTTTCCAGGAAATTGCAAGAGCCGCAGGTTTATCAAAATCTGAGGAGAGTTGGACGATGCAGCTGCGGTACTGAATTTTCCTAAAGAAGAGCACCAAGAACGAATTTTGCAAAAAAAAGAACAAATAAATAGAAATACATGACACCTGTCAATTAAAACTTTACAATTTGAGCAATGGCCATCCCTCTAGTTTTGTTTTAAAAAAAATTTCATTAAAATATTTCAAATATTTTTTATCTTCAAATTACTATAACATGATCTAATTTTTTAATGGATATTTTAATTTATTGCATTGTATAGTAATATTCCAAAAAATATTTTGAAATATTTTTCAATTAATTATATTTATATTTGAAAGAAAATGCAAAAATAAAACACTCGCAAGAAATAATTTATAATTAAGAAAATATTTGAGCTCAGAGAAAAAAAATATACCGAAGTATTCTTGATATATTTGCTCAAGTATATAAAATATTATCTAATATCCAAACAAATACGATATAAATAAAACATTTGATCGTAAGAGAAATGAAAATATAATAAGATGAATTCAAAAAAAAAAAAAAAATAATCGTAAAAAAAATAAAAATAAAAAAAAATAAAGAAAAAAAAAAAAAAAAAAGAGTCAAAACAATGACAACGTATCATATGAATTATAAATAAAACAAAGGAAAAACTGCAATTTGCTTGAAATATTAATCAGAATTCTTAAAAATTTCATTCGAATAAGTGAACATTATTCTTCATGACAATAACTGAATTAAAAAAACACTAGAACGCAATAATTTTAATGATGGCATTTATCTTGAAATGAAAATAATTCGAGACATAAATATTTAATAAATCAATTAGAAAAGAAATTGCATGTATTTATATGTACTTATTAATATGCTTTCAATATTTACCAACTTTTATGTATAATAAATACTTTAACGCAATGAAGCAAGCTTTCTTAAACCTGCCTCATTAATTTTTTTTTTTTTTAAAAAAGGTTTTAATTTTTTTAAAAACTTTATCATGGAATAAAAATTTATAATATTAAAATAAATTAAAACTGGATGCGAAAGAGCTTTACAAAAGAGAAGAAAAGTACACAGTGTTAGTTATCAAAATTTTCCATCATTTAAGAAAATAATTGAAGTAAAACCATCAAAGCTTAACTTAAAAATATATTTTTATTACAAGCAACATAATGTAATCACACAATTTTCAATATCAGTATCTGAATATTGTTTAGATTAATTTGTTAAAATGAGGAATAGCAATATTTGACCTTAAGTTCAATACTTGTATTCCGTATTTTTTAGATTTTAAAACTGGTATAACGGTTTTAATACCGGTAGTAGAAAAGCACATGTGTTTCTTTGTTCTATTTGACAGTTTCATTAGATATTGTAAATATCACAAAAAATAATTTGTAACTTTTAAATTATAACAGTATATAAAGAATCACAATAAAGCAAGGGAATACCTTATTTATTTAAATCACAAAAAAGTGCAAATATCACTATTCCGTCAGTAGAACTATTGCAAAATTTTGAAATGTGATCTTAAAAACATATGCATCAATTGTACTGTATGATATGTAAATACAACGTGAATAACAAACTCATCAATATAAAAAATATTGAAATGTTGCGCACTTTCTTCACGACTATAACCTGTTTTCTCACATACGAATATCAGACTACGAATTCTGCACATGTGAAGTATCGCTCTGAACTGTAATAGGATGGATCTGACCCCCGTCTTTTTGGATGATTTACATATTTTATCACTTCTCTTGATTGTACGCGATGCAACTTTATATTCATAGACTAATTGATTCCGTCCGTTAGGAGACATAAAAACAAAAACATATATACTGTTTTGCTGTGTTGGCGATCCCTGATCATATACGGTGGTATTCTCAATCGCGAATTATTGAAAAGAAAACTCACGGACTGAGTAACCCTTGCTCGCCGATAACTCGCGGATAATTCTACTTTCTTATTCTCGAACTGACGATTACCGAATCCGTGAGTTATGCGTGGGCAAGATGTTACAATCGTTGTGATTGGACACTGATAATCACGTGATATGTTCTTTGTTATGTCCATCTTTGTTTACAAATAGATTCGTGTGATCGAAATCCGCGAGTTACCCTCCGAAATCGGCGGGTTACCTTTGGATGGATAATCCGTGGATTTGGCGCGATTCGCAACTGAGAATAGTGATGTTTCGCCAATCTGCGAATTACCTCCGATCGGGGATAACCCGAGGTTAACTCGCGATTGAGAATACCACCGATATTTGAAACAATTTTAAAAAAATTTCTAGTAAATATCGAAAACACGGTATTTAACCCTTCATCTAGCGACGGTACTTATAAGTAATATTCACTTAAAAATTACATAGTACAACCATTTTTACTAATATTCTGACGATACTTAGCAGGAATATTCTTTGAAATCCACTCCTCCAAGATACATAGCAGCACGGGTTCTATGATGAGTATTTTAGCGGGGAAGGCGAATAATTTTATAACAGAAAGTGCGTTTTCAGCTGACAGCGTTTTCAGCAGATTGCAAGGATTATCATTTTTGCCCTGAAAGAATAGTTAATGTCAAAATTTAAGTGTCTTATTTTTTTGTACGTTACTGAAGACCTTAGAAAATGATTTGACTATTTGTTTTAAGTGAACACTGTACATAACTAATTTTACAGTTGAATATCTTTAATTAATTAATAAGTTTTAATAAATTAAATTTTCTAAAACTGAGTATTTTGTTTATGTATATCCCTTAATTTTCAACTTAGTGATTCAGAAAAAAAATATTGCATGAAAAAAACTACAGTAAATCATAATGCGTTAGATAAAGGGTTAAACTTGTGAATACCGACATTAGAAAATTGTACAAATGGCTCAAAATACCGATATTCCTTATCCCAGTATACTGGCATTGCAATCCCTAGTTAAAATGCATATACAGGGTGCCCCAAAAATAGTGCCGAAACTCCACATACCAAGATTTCACGTTTGAAGTGCGTAAAAATCCCCAAAGAACTCTACCTGTCAATCCATAGTTTACAAAAGAACAAACAAAAGCAAAGTACGCCCTCACAGCCGTCAACAACATTGTTTGCAAATATTTATACAAGCAGATGTTAAAAGTGTGAGTACCGTCCATATCGAGGCAGCCTTGAGCGTTCCGCGGAATGGATGAGTGTTCGTCTAGAAACATCCATTCCTTCAGATGACCCGATAGGAAAAAAATTCAGCAGTGTGAGATCTGGTTATCGTGACGGCCATGGAACTGAACTCATATGTCCGATTCAGAAAGCCTGTGTATGTCATATTCAGCCAATCACGCACAGTAATCCCATCATGAACCATTATGGATCATTATTCATTAATCATTATTTACCGTATTTTTCTCGAAAACTACGGATCAACAAAAGTATAGCTCTTTTGGCAATTTTTATATACTTTAACAACATTAACATCAACAAGAGCATGTATTTACTCTGGTAGGTATACAGTGTATTATTTTAATGGACAGATATATAAACTTTTTAAGTAAAATCTGTTGTATATAAATAGAATGTAATAGAGGGGAGAAAAGAGAAATCCCCGGTCAATCTGATCCGAGATATTCTTAACTTGTGATAGATCTGAAGATCATATAGAAAGTGACAAAACGTTTATACCTTTCGCAGCTGTATAAATTATAACGGAGACTTGGAAATGAGTGCCAATCTCATCCCAGATGTTCTTAACTGGTGATAGATCGGTAGATCGTTCAGAGAGTGATAAAATGTTGATATGTTTCACAGCTGCTTAAATTGCAGCCAAGGCTTAGACATGAGAGTTTGTCTTGCTGAAACATGACATCTAAAAGCAGTTTATGAATAACATCACTAAAATTGAATCTCAATTTTGAGATGCCATCACCCTTTATTCTTTTCCACCTTATAATGAGGAGGATCTATATAAAACTTAATCCAAAAATACATTTCTACTTGAAATAAAAATTATATTATATTCTTAATTGTTAACTTTTTTCAAGAGAATCACTGAGCTAAATATGAATTTTTATTTTAGAGATCGCTTCTGTTGTAAGCTCCAAATATTTTAATACAATCGAGAAAAACAATTCTTATGATTCTTTTGTTTTTTCTTCAAGACAATTTTAATCAAAAATATATAAATTATTTGTAGTTTCAATAATAATATTTTGAAACTTGAATAAATTTATAATTTTTTTTGTTATTCCATTAGTTAACTAATGAGTGTCTATTATAGCTATATAAGGGTGTATAGCTTATAGCTTATACCTACCTATAAGCTATATAGCTTAGTGTAGGCTATCTATATAGCTTACTATAAGGCAAAACAAAGGCTTTGGTGATGAATCTCGTAACTTTTAACTTTGGTCAAGTTACGAGGACGACACCTGATCTGGCATCCCTTTCTCCGAACTTCCAGAACACACCAACGAGGATATTTTAAGCTTCGACAAATTAAACGTGTGCATTAGCTTCTTTACACTGCGGTCCTGGAGCCCGAACTCAAGAAATGTCACCAACGAATCCATGGCCATAACCACTAAAGCTATCATGGCTCACCAGTGAGCAAGAAGTTAACCAGATTAAGTGGAGAGCTGAGAGTTTTGTCTCAATAGAAAATCAAAGTTACCGTAAAATACGGCGTATAACACGCGCCCATAATTTCAAGCTGCATTTTTTTAATTTTTAGGTATATTCGCTGTATAACGCGCAATACCATTTTTACGAAAAAAAGAGAAATGTGCCTGTACAATGTTGGTACGTTTTTAAGCCATTTATTGGAAGTATTATCCTAGGATTTTGAAAAATTGTATACTCTTAGAATCAGAATCCTTTAATTTCATTAAGTATGTCGTTTCTTTCATATAAACTGCATTCCGATCTGTGTAGAAGTCTAATTTTTCTTATGCTCATATCTTCTTTTATTTCTGAAACAATCATTGTTTTATATCAGGTGTATAACGCGCACCCGTAAATTTCGATCTCATTTTTTTGTCTTAAAAGTGCGCGTTATACACCGGATTTTACGGTAAGTTAAATAATTTCAATGTTATTCCACCATTTTTTTACATACATTATACTCTTCTATTCATAAATTGATTTAAAGTTTTTTTCCTAATAGCAGATCATGAACAGTTATTAACAGAGTTCATCAATCTACCTAGTACATCACCGAAAGCAGGTATCTCTTTTTAGTGCGACGCCATATAGCCGCAAGTAATTTTGACACCGAGTTTCCTCCCTAGAGGGAGGCCCCCATGTTTTGACGATGCGAACCTGTACTAGGATTTAATTTTGTCTTGAGCACCCTCTAGGGATATTTTACATACCGTATAATCGATATGGCCACTGTCAATATTCTACATCATGAAAATCCGTCGACTAGAGCTGGGGTCGAACCCGCAACCTTGGGTACAAAAGGCCAGTGACAAACCAACCACGTCACCCAGCCAAAAAATTGATTTAAAGTATAAATAATAATATATATAATTCCTAGTAAGATGAATATCATTACGTTAAGCAACGTTTATAATCAAGAGTCCTAAATATCGAAAAAAAATCTCTATTTTTAATATTTGTATTTACAATTAGCTAACGCATTTTTAATTTTCTTACTTAATTTAAGCAATATTTTTTAATATTTCAAAACGAAAGAACTTTGGTTTAAAAACTCGATGGCTAAATCATATGAAAAGTATAAGTGATTAAAAGAAGTTTCGCAAAAAATCATTAAAATAAATTTAAGAAATCGGGGATAAAATATAACTAATAATAAAATATATACATTATGAAAAAAGTTTGAATGAAAAAGAGTATTAAAATTATAATACAATTAAATACAAATGCGATGCATGTAATACAGAAAACTATTTCAAAATTTTTGAAAGGACTTAGGAAAGAAGAAAATATTTACCTTCAGAATATATTTATTTCTTTTGACAGAAAACTTCGCTCTAAGATAATTAAGTGTTCGTTGAGTGGAAAATTAGCATCATTATTGATGTTATGAACAGCGGTACACTAACAAAGAAAAAAATACATGTCCCCTAAAATGATTTTTTAATTCTATAAAATTGAAAATGGGTGTAAGCTATGAAAATGGGTGAACTGAAGGAAAGGTGATGCGTAATTACTTAAAAATGTAAAATATTTTGCATTTTTAAATAAATATGTCAAGTCTAACTAAATTAATCATATCCAAACTGCTGTCAAATGTTACGGCAACTGCATATCAAATGCTATTTAGCATTCAATAAAAAGAAATTACTTTATAATAGGGTCATACAAGGTTACTTGCTTTCTACAAAAATTAAATAAATTCACAGCATAATAGAGAATATAATTAAAAAAAAAATTTAAAAATTCGATTTTTTTCAATTAATACGAAGAAAACGAATTTTTAATTAACTTTTCATTGAGTAAAATTGATCACTTTTTTATAAATTATATGATTAATAAATATCGATCATTAAAACAATACTAAGAAATTTACTTTATGATTCAAAAAATAAGTTAGCTCCATCACTCAGAAGATCCTTCAAATGCGTACCTTTCTTAAACTGAATATCTTGAATACAAAATACTCAAACTGAAAAATCTTCTGAAAATTAATAGTTATATTTAAAGTATCCGACTACGTTCGGAACCAAGATTTTAAAAAAGTGCATAAATGTATAATTTTCATGATATTTAGTGTCACTTAGATTAGAATACATGTATAAAATTGTTTTAAGGACATTATGAAAAAAAAATTATTTAAATACAATATTTTGGCAAAAAATTAACTTAGAATAACCTTTTTTCCAAATGTTCTCCTTTTGTAAAAAATGCTTCTGTTGTATTAATATTTTGCCTGTATATAGCTCAGACCTCTGTACAAAGGCTCAACTATGATTTTTGAAAAAATCAGATTATTTTCAGAGTTACAACCATTTGAAATATTTATCGTCGTATTTTCTTAAAATTTCTTCCCTCTGTTTTCGTAAAACATGAATAAACCGACTTCCAAGTTATGCGTTTCAAAAATTCTAGTTGAGCCTCTGTACAGAGGTCTGAGCTATATACATGCAAAATATTAATACAATAGAAGCATTTTTTACAAAAAGAGAACATTTGGAAGAAAAGGTTATTCTAAGTTAATTTTTTGCCAAAATATTGTATTTAAATAATTTTTTTGTCATAATGTCCTTAAAACAATTTTATACATGTATTCTAATCAAAGTGACACTAAATATCATAAATATTATCCATTTACACGATTTTGCAAAATCACAGTTCCGAACGTAGTCGAATACCTTAAGTAAAATTTTGTAATTGCAGTTTGTTTTTTCTTAATGCAATATAGTACATCATTTGGGATTATTTGATTCATCAACATGAGAAATTTTAATAAATAAATTTGTAAGAAATGTGAAAGGGAAGAAACGAAAGAAATCCTATTAAAAATGTACTTTTACTTACTAAAACTGAAAGATTCGCCCTGTAACTTTTTCGAGTTATGTGAGAACATTCATGCAATGTATGATAGGTTATTTGTAATTCATTTGCTTGTTGTTCGTATAACAAAAGAAATTGAAGATATATTTGTTGAATGTCACCTCTTTGAGAATATAGAATTTTCCCCACAATATTTCAAAATTAACAAATTATTCAAATATAACAGAGATGTAAGTTCTGCTTAAATTTTTATTATTTTACTTGGACAGTTTTTTGCAACAATTTTAACTTAAACTGTATGCAATAATGGCTATGTATTTATAAGATAAATACATGCCTGATAAAATTAATGAGTGAAAAATAAAAATAACACATACGAATAAGTATTGCAATAAATTCAAATTCTAAATTTTAAAACATTTAATTTATTTAAAGCAATATTATATGTATATAAGAAAATTCCAGAATCTTGAGATTAAATATATACAAATTGTATCCATGGATATTTATACATTCCAATAAAATACGTTTAAACGATTTTCTCATGATGAAATAAAATGTTTCATGAAAACCTTCCAAACCTCTAATTCAAATTCTTTCGAAGTTACTCTCCAAAAATATTTCCGAAAAATTTACTTCTCTTTTAAAAATGAAATTCACTAAAATATATATACCCCCAGGAAAAACCTCGAATAGTTTTCCAACATTCCATATATTGAATTATATGGGGAAAAAATAAGATATCTTTTCCAAACGTCAATCTGCCGCAATATTTAATACCTTAAAAAAATTGAAAACGGAATCTGAAAAAGAACCTTTTCAACCCTTTCCCTACCGCCACTTAAAAATCCCTCTTGGATGGGGAAAACTCGCTTCCACCTGCGACGCAATTCCCTAAATCGATCCCACTAAAGGGGAAGTCTCCAAGACATACACATTTCTAAACCTTAGGATGTTTCCGTCAGAACTAAATACGCAAACGCCAAAGCAACTTGCTCGCTTGACAGAGCTCCGACTGTGCTCATCCAGATAGCACTATTCAGCACGGAGTGGAGGATGTGCTAGTGAATTTTCCCTAGCAGACGATTCCGCATCTTGTTGATATTTCGGACAGTCCCTCGTGGAACAGAAATCGAACATTGTCAGTTGCCAGACCTTCACTAAATCAAGTTGGAAATCAGGTAAGAAACTTTTCTTTTGCATGATATCTATGTAGATTCCACGTGATCTGACATTTTCCCGCCTTTTCTCTTGTATGCATTATTTTAGTATGACAATGTGTATTATTTGTCTTTTAATGCATTATATACATTAGCGAAAACATAAATAGATAATTTATCGTAAAGAAATTTAGAATATTTATTTCCCCTTTTTCAAATGCATTGTGAATTTTTAAATCTATTAGGAAAAAATAAAATGTCATGATCTATATTTTGAAGATTAAGTTTGATAATTGTATTTGATATCAGTTTTAAAACTGCTGTATACATTTATATTAATCATTATATCCATTGAAAAAAAGAGAAAAAATATATTTATTTCGCAAACGACCAACTATAAATTTAAGTTCAGTTATAGCAGTATGTAAAATATTGCATATTCATAAAATAAGAATGTCTCAGTATAGTTTCATTGCATACATTCGGTACATATTAATATAATAAGAATGTCTCTCAGTATAGTTCTATTGCATACGTTCGGTGCATATTAATAAAATAAGTATGTCAATATAGTTTCACTGCATGCGTTCGGTGCATATTCATGTAAATATTTTATAGAAAATAAGAATTTCAGAGTATGATTCTTATTCTCATATAAGTCTATTTTATAAAATGAGGATGTCAAAATAGTTTCAATAAACAAAATCGTAAAAATCTGAAAATGTTTCTTGAAAATTTTTGGGAACAGAGTAGGAACGGATTAATTTTTAATGCCTTTTTAAAAATATCTACTCGACTTTATTTTTATAGAATTTTAAATTTAAAACTCATGACAGATTTCTTAAAACTGCAGTGAAAGAAAAAATATTTAATTTCACGTAACAAGCATTAAAATAGCTGAATAAATCCTAATACGGTTCCTCTAAGGTTTTGTGAAAAACATATTTAAGAAAAAAATTTACTAAGATTTATAATGCAACTGTAAAAATTATTAATAAAGTGGAATTTTCGTACATAACTGCATTGTATCATACGTAAATATGACGAAATTTGCATTAAAAGTTATGCTACCTTACACTGCAGAATAAAAACGATGAAAGTAAAAATCCATTTTAATGCATAAATTTTGAAAATTTCTCCATTAATAAATTCCATATGAAAAAATTGTTGCAATATTTTGGACAACTGTGCAATTTAAGAAAAGGCTAGCCTAACTCAAATATTGATTTCTTCTCTAAAGAATTTTGCTTTCAAACTCAAGTCCGTTCGCTCTTATAGCGAAAGAAAGCGGAAGAACATACTATATATAGATATGAGAAGCGAACGCAGATAAAAGGGAAGAATTTCATTGGTCAAAAGGGAGTTGCGTTGTCATTTTATTGGCTAGAATGCATAGTAGGAGGAGCAAAATCATTATGATTGAAATTTAGGATAAAAAAACAAATTTACTCACAGCATATGAGAAAATTGTAGTTTAATAAATATTCTACATTTTATAAAGTATAGCATAACATATTCATTTTACCATACTATTCAGAGCTAAGTAAAACAAAATATTTATTTATTTCTTGTTACAATACACTTGTTTACTTTTCTACAAACTAGTAAGCGTATTTTAAACTTGAAAAGTGATTTAAATAGTATGCTAAGATTTCCAACAAAACTTCTATCTAATAAGTACAAATACTAAATACTTGTAAATATTTTTCGATTTTCAGAAATTATAGGGTTTATATATTGCAGACACACACACAAAAAGGCATATTATCAAAAATCATTCCTTAAAATTTACGCATATATTTACATCATGAAATATATTAAGAAATTAATGCTCCTTGATTTATTAAATTCATATATTTTGCAAAGTTAGCAGTTAAATAATTTATCTTTGAATACAAATATTATAATCCAGAATTATATTATTAAAAAGTTTAAAAAAAGTTTTGCATATAAATAATATATTTTATTAGAACATATTTTAGAAACATATCCGTCTTATAACATTAAAAATAACAAGAAATATATTAATAAAATATTATTTAACGCCATATTTTTATATGCTATAACAGTTTCATGAAGAAAATATTTTATGTCATTTTTAAGATCTATTATTTTAATAGGGCCTCAAGTAATTTCCAAAAATTAATATTACTGCCATATTTTTTTAAAAAGAAACTTCCTATTTCTATTTAAATTATTGTATCCCTAGATACAAACATATACAAGAGGATATCCATAATTAAATTTCATCCATTAATAAAAGTTCCAAATATCATAAAATGCATAAAAATTTTGCAACGCTTGCACAAAAACAGATAATTTCCATCTGGCAGAAAACAAAACATGCGTATGAAATGAAAATTACAATGTAAAATTAATTTACTCGACTTTACTAGACCTTTGTGTTTTACCCTCTATTAATCGTAT
Source organism: Trichonephila inaurata madagascariensis (assembly GCA_019973955.1). NCBI lineage: Eukaryota > Metazoa > Arthropoda > Arachnida > Araneae > Nephilidae > Trichonephila > Trichonephila inaurata. Next base: position 549,584 of record BMAV01008749.1, on the reverse strand, counting down.
CAACTTTGTTACTCGCTCAGCAAGTTTCCCCAATAGGAATCTAACCAAATAAAATTAGGAAGAACTGCATTCATTATTAACTTGACAATAAGCGCACTGTGGTGTCGCATTCGAACATGGAACTTTCCATTATTCTAAATGTTGTTACATAATTGGAGTAATTAGCCTTTTGAAATGATTAATCGTAATTGGTAAGGAATTTATCAGTTTACAGTTAAGCGAAATCTAGTTATTAAGTTGTGTTTAATTAGTTAATAGGAATAACTGTTATTTGCCGGAGAAGGAAATATTTTAATGGAGTATCTAGCCATAATATATTTATAAACCAATATGCTATGTTAAACATATGCATTAAGAATTTATAGTCGAATGCCGTAAGTCAGTTTATCAAAGTTAGACGGCAAAATTCATTACATCGATCCATAAGACATTCAGATATTAAATTTTATAAATACATATTTTGTATTGCAAATGTGCAGAATATAAAAACTAAAATACATTTACACACACACACATATATATATATATATATATATATATATATATATATATATATATATA
>BMAV01008749.1:501618-534206 GCA_019973955.1 Trichonephila inaurata madagascariensis | reverse complement strand
ATTATGCAAATAAAATTCAAAAACATGAAGAAAAGAAAGCTATTTTCAAGACGGGGTGAGCGTCGTAACTTTACAAATGAAGCAGATTACTGCAGAGAATATAAGAGAAATAAAAAAAGTAACTGAAATTTAATCTTAAAAACTCTAGACAAATCTATTTTATCGGAAAGAACGGGAATGAATAAAAGAATAGCAGTGGCTTCAAGACCGTTTCAGCTCCGTATTTGAAAACAGTCTAAGAAAAAGTAACATTTGTCGTAAAATTTGCACAGGCACGCGCGCCGAAAGGTTAAATCTATTTCTACGCAAGTTATCACAACTGTTTTGCATTTTGCATATTTGAAATTTATTCAGATTTCTAAACAATTTTTTTCGCATATATAAAAATTGGAATGTCCTTTAAATATTTTTTTTAGTATTGAAATCAAAGATTTTTAAATATTGTTTTAAAATTTTGTGGCAGTCTGGATGAGGCCTCTCTACGGAAAATGTAATTTGTCCATACTAAATCACAAAAGATTTAATCTCATAGGAAACACTGATTATATAGGTAGAAAGTTAAATCCTTTTGTATGCAATGCAACAAAAAATGGATCATTAGTAAATTTTCTGTACGCTTTGCGTTATTTTTATTTCCGAAATTACTGATCTATCCATTTTAGAATTCACTTTGAAAATTTAACAAGTTTTCAAGAAGAGACAGGTTTATTTAAACCAGAATTAAAATTTATAAATACATGAAACAACTGAAGTTAGTGAAACAAATTCACAAAGTTTTCGTTTAAAGTGCTTTGAGAACTGAATTTTACCCCATTTTTCAACCAAAGAATAAGAATTATAAAATTTTAACACAAGTGGAGAAAACTAAAAAAAATAATGTTGAGTGTTTAAATTACAAAAGAGTTATTTTTAATTCTCCTATTTTAGAAACATGTCTTTCAAAAACTGTTATTGCGAAAAATTCATAATTTAAATTCAGAATTGACGGATATCCACATTTGTTTACTAAATTTAATTCCATAACATAAATGAAAATACATGTTTCTGAATTCATTAAAAAATATAAGAATATTGCTTTAAACGCTGATATGTTCCAAGCAGAAATATACAAGACAATATTAATATGATCACATTTTTCATTCTTGGTAAAATAACCTTTAATTTAATGAAAAGAATTTATATATAAAACAATAAAAGTCCTAGAAACAAAAAAAATCCTACTTTCTATCCTTTAATTTCATATATTATTAAAATTAATATAAATAAAGATATCGTGATTGCTTGGAACGTGAGTTCTGTCAAAAATTACATTGCTTTAAGAAGTAAAATATCTAATCTGAGAAGTGAGTTAAGTCAGATAAAACTTGTTTATTGAACTTTAATAGTGATGAGTTTGCTAAATGTTTGAATTAACTTACTCACACACCTACACATATGTAACGTTTAAAGCGTAAGTTTGAAAGTATGAAAGCTTGATTATGAAACTCTTTTCCTTTGAAAGTTTTACAGGATACTTAATTTTTTTTAAAAAAAGCATTTCTTTCCACTGTAATGTAAAGAAATTCATAATCTTAAGAACAATGCCTGGTACAATGTTTCTTGAGGAAATTAAAAAGATTTCCTCCTGTTTCCAAAAAGAAAAAAAAAGAGTATCTTCATTACAAAGCAATTTATATTCATATTATAAAAACAATCATGTAGGTACACTTGTGCATTAAACTAAAAAAAAACTTTGTTAGCATAGTATCTTTCGGGAGCAACTTTTTTTAATTAAGTAAAAAAATTGTATTTGTACGTTTATTACTCAAATAGTCTAGATATTGAATTTTGTAAAAAAAAATGGTCTTTGACAGCAGAATTGATTCGAGTTAAAAAATGTTAATAAGATGGGAAATATTGTATGTAACAAAAGATGTGCTGGTTTTTTTTATAGTTACATTGTTGAACTCGACAAAAAAAACGAGTGTCATATTAAATGAATTCTCAATTTTTACTTCAACTACTGCCAATGCTTAGTAAAACTTATTTGCGTATCTGACTTTTGTTCTATATTTTTTGATACATTGATTTAATTATCAGAACACGTATTATATCAATGAAATGTACATGTGCATGTATGTGGGTTCATATGATGTGAATACCCATTACGAGTAACTTCTGTGCATATCAAGGTAGCTGTGGTAGCTTGTAATTTGGTCAGGATCGGCCGGCGTGCAATAAGTTCGAGACCTTCCTTTGAAAACTCGCCCACGTAGAGGTACTTAACTCAGTGGCGCAACAATCAAGGCCTACTATACCCATCTCAGTATACGTGACCTTGAACCCTTAGGTGCATGAGCAGATGTTCCTGTCAGTACGTCAGTCTGATGTGAAACCCCCAATGTTAAGTTCCCAAGAAAGCTTGATACTCATTTATCCACCCACGGAAGGGATGAAAGGCTGAGTCGACCTTGCTCAGCCCGGAGTTTGAAGTTCGGAACTACCGTGTGGAAGCGCAATACACTTCCACTCAGCCACTGGGCATCACTTTGCTTCAGCCAACAATAAAAAACAAGCGTCACATTTAATAAATTTTGCCATTCGTTTCTACAACATTTACTGCTTATGCTTATTAAAATTTATATGCATTTATTGATTGATTGATTGAATATTAACGTCGCACTATTTAGCTACACGAGGGCTTTTGGCGACGGACCACGTAATTTTGAACCATGGTCAAGTGACGTGGACGACACCTGAGCTGGCACCCCCCTCTCCTAACTACCACACCACACCAACGGGAGGACGTTTCAGCTCTCGACAGATTTAACGTGCATCGCTGCCCTACACGGCGGGTCTTTAGTGGTACTAGGCTCGAACTCGTGACAAGGCAAGCCATGGACCGATACCTATACCACTCGGCTACCGCGGCCCCATATGCATTTATAGAGACTACGCTATTCTAGGGGTCAGTATCATAGACTTGTGCCGGGTAGTCATGAGTTCAAACTTTACTCTTGAAAGCTTACCCTTTACCCCGTGTAGAGGGGTTGATGCATGTTAAATCAGGGGAGGCTTATAGTTCTCCCTTGGCTGGTGGGGTAGTTTAGAGAGGAAGTGCCAACTCAAGTGCACTTACATACGCGTCACTTGACCATGACTCAAAATTGCCATTACCAATAGCCTTTCAGTTACTTCATAGAGCACTCTCTTTGAATAACAATCAACACCCTATTTGAGTGTTTTTTCTCTTAATCCATTTCCTTGACTTTTAAACGTAAATAATCACATCGTTGGAGGATTTTTAAATTTTAGCACTAGAACGTCCGGGATTTCGATTACCCTTAAACGTCCACCAGTATCATTTCGACATCAGGAAATAAAATATATAAAGTAATTGTTTCAACTAAATAACATTGCAGGTCTACTGTTCAGCAGAGTTTAGTATTTTTAATACTTTTTAATATTATTTCAAGTAATTTTCATATATTATGACCCTTCATATCATAAAATACTAACGTTTACTTTATGTTTCGCGTAGCTTGTTGGATCACCCCTTTGTCGTAAAACAATTCAAGTCGCGAATCTGTCGCAATCGTTTCAGGATGTCTGCTCTTCGCTAAGTTCTAAAATCGAATAAAATTTTTTATGAGCAGATAAGCAAATACTACGTAACGAAACACTTATACACAACAATTTTAGTATAATTGATTCATTTCCACTATGAACTCAATAATACTGCATTCAAGGTCGAAAAATTGGGCAATAGGACTTGGGAAAGTTTGTCTTACAAATGGTATCTACTTATTGAACTATATTTTGTTGAACGACAGCTTTTGATAGTGATAAATTGCCTTGGTGACAAAATGACACCAGTGGACGTTCTAAGTATATTTAGTTGCAAAGTCAATCCTAACTAACCGAGAATCAGAACTCTTTTTCTGTGTAATCACCAGGGAAAAGGATTTTAAAAGTCCCAAAACATTTTCAAATTCCCTGCAAAATTGCGGAAGGGAAAATAAAGTAAACAGTCTCCAGTGTCCAATTAACACGGACGAACGATATAGTGTTAAACACTCTAAGATACCAAAGAATTCAAATTTTCATCTGTGATTATTTTATGCTAATTATACATTTTCAGAGTATACCTCAAAAGTAACTTAATTAACAAAAGTTTTAAAATTAAGTTTAGTGTCAAGTTTTTATTAATCGTTCCCAACAACCATTAAGAAATCGATAAGTAACATACCACATTGTTTGAATAAAACATGGAGAAAATGCAGTCACTGGATGACTAACTATTCAAGATCATTCTAAATCATTTTAAAATGCACACCGCAGCAAAGTTTGTTACAAGCATCGTTTAACATAGTAAATGTTGAGTCGTCCACATATTGTCTGCGTGTCAAAGAGAAATTTCGATACAACTTGTCACATTGTTGTACTTTCTCAATTTCTCAAACAACGATGCCAAATATTATTCTTCCGCTATCTTAGAAAATGAAAAGATGAAGCACAATGAAAATATTCTAAGCATAAAGGTAAACTTTGAGCACTGCAAAAAAAATGCTTCAAATGATGTATGAAGCTTTGATATTGGTAGATAAAAAAATTACGAAAAAGTGAAAGAAGAGACAAAGTTTCTTTAAGGATTATGTGAAGAAAAGCATTTTCATTGTTACCATATTACAGAATTTCTTTTTAAGAACTGAAAAATGCTTATGCATTTATATAATCCATCTTGATAAAAGGAATACAAATTATCAAGATAAAAAAAAAAGCCTTAAAATTGTGTATTGAAGATTATACATTTACACTTTTGTATACCGTATTACTACTGATACTCTTTACAACTATGCATGATTATAATAAATAACACTATTAGTTTCTCTTTAACTTTTATTTGCTACTTCTTTTAATATTTCAATCAATTTTCCACAGTATTTTTGAATATTTTTTTCAATTTTCTGAATAATTTTTCAATGTTTTAAATAAATTTTTTTATATTTTAAATAATTTTTTGATACATTAAAAAAATTTTAATATTTTAAATAATTTTTTAATAGTTTAAATAATTTTTTTTGATATTTTAAATAATTTTTTGACGTTTTAAATAATTTTTCGATATTTCAACCCTTTATGATTTACTGTAGTTTTTTTCATGCAATATTTTTTTTTATCAATACATTGAAAATTTAGGGATATACATAAACAAAATACTCAACTTGGAAAATTTAATCCATCCATTACAGCTAATTAATTAATTAAAGATATTCAACTGTAAAATTAATTATATACAACGTTCACTTAAAACAAACTGTCAAGTCGTTTTTTAAAGTCTTCATTAACATACATAAAAAATAAGACACTTAAATTTTGACATTAACTATTTTTTCGGGACAAAAACGATAATCTTCGCAATCCGGTGAAAACGCCTTTAAATGAAAACGCACATTCTGCTCTAAAACTATTCGCCTTCCGCTCTAAAATACTCATCATAGAAGCCGGGCTGTCATATATCTTCGAAGAGTGGATTTCAAAGAATATTCCTGCTAAGTATCGTCAGAATATTCGTAAAAATGGTTATTCTATGTAATTTTAAAGTGAGTGGTACTTATAAGTACCGTCGGTAGATACAGGGTTAATTAACTAATTCAATTTTTATTAATGATGCTTAAAATATGTAAAATTATCTAACTTAAATTAATAACATTTTAATACTTATAATTTAATATTAATAAAATTAATAACGCGGCACCAGTGTAGCTAGACTTTAGGTTACTAACAATTACGTAAAGTACCTTATTATTTAAAATCCCTTTTAGGCTACAATAACAACATCCGATCTGTATATCTTACTGGTCTAATTTTCCCTACAACGATGACCTTTAATGAAATCGATGTTTCGGCTCATAGGACCTACTAGCTCTTTCTCTCTCTCTTTCTATGCATATATAGATGTATTTATTAACGATGCTACCGGATTCTGATGGTAGACATTTCACGGATGATTCAAATACACGCAGTATCATAATTTCTTGTAAATATTTTAGATATATTTTAATTTTAATAGGATTGAGGTTTTAAATCTAAATAATTTGTATACAGTTATTGAGAACTTTTAAATTAGTTTTGATCTCGATAAACTTCCCTGGCTTAAACAAAGTTTTATTTCTTGAAGTTATCGATTTTAATGATATGTACTTCATACAACTTGTTGCTTTAAATCAAGATAACTGTTATGGAGATACATGATAGAAAGGTGAAATTGGATGGGACGCAATCGTGTTTCATTGTGAATTGAAAATGATGAGCAATGAATTTATTTACCTTAACTCAAAACTGGATTACATTTACGGCAGTAGGTTTAAAGGGAGTAGTTGAGGTTTATTTGTTTTAGTCATTATCAAAGTATATTTCGTTACAGGCTATAGGTATAACTGGCCATTAGAAGACAAAAAATACACCTGAATTAATACTTCATTCTCACCTAAGAATGGGCCATGGTACCCTAGTGGTCAAGTGCACGGTTTCATAGCTGGCGTATCATGAATTCGAGCCTAATGCCACCTAAGACCCCTCGTGTAGAGAGAGCTACAGCAGGGCTCCCCCTACACGAGGAAGCCGACGAAGCTCAAAGTCCTACCGTGGGGGTGATGTGGAAGATAGAAGAGAGGGAGGCAGCTCACAAGTGTCATCCTTGTCACTTGACCATGATTCAAAATTTAGAGGTCCGTTGTCAATAGTCCTCGTGAAGCTCCATATTGTGACGCTAACCCTTAACTTCGCAATTTTTTAAATTTCTATGAAAAAATTATGTCAGCTAGTTCTCAAGTAATAATAAAAGGGGAAAATATATTTAAAAAAATTAAGCTGTTTTAAATTGAATTTCAGTCACTTTTTGTTTGTTGCAGAAGTGCAACATTGCTCAGTAACGCTGTAAATTACAGAACTTTATTTTTATATGAGGATTTTATTATTCATCATAAAATGTTTAAATTTCTTACCTGGTAATTTATTTCGTCATTTAACAAGAGGAAGCATAAAATATAATGGATTCTTTTTACAGTAAAAACACTGTTCTTGAGGCATCAGAGATTTTTCTAATTGTTGTGATTTCTGGAAAAAAAATGTACTTCTATCTAGTGACAAAATAAGCATGTATTTCGTTGCAGTAATCTTTTTCTCAGTTAAGTGATTTGTAGGTAATTAAAAAAAATATTGAGTCTGTTCAATTAAAGTAAATCATATGTTGCAGAAATGCAACAGTGGGAAATGTTAAGGGTTATTATAACTCTCACTCGCTCATTCACTCCCCTAAGGACTTTGTGAAGTTTAGATATATTTAACACAATACCTCACTCCCCAAATTGTTATGCTTTGTTGAAAAGGATTTCAGTCACATTCATGTTACGTTTAGGTTTTAAATTCCACTATTAAGTTACAGTTTACTAATTATTTAGAATAGAATGTGTACATAATTTCAGGGAGCTTACAGGAATAGCCATTGAAACAACAAAAATCTGTCTTCTTTTTCAATACAATGTAATCTTAAAGGGCTCATTTAGCTTGGAGTGGAAATAAGGAAAATGAAGTAATAGCTCTGCTATCACATTCTCATGGGGTTGCGGTAGCTTAGGAGTCATAGTCCCGAACTCGGGGCTTTCATGTCATGAGTTCGAGCCTTAGTGTCCTTGAAGATCCACTGTGTAGAGGGGTTAAATCTGTCAAGGTTTAAACTTCTTGTTATTGAGGTGCGGTATTTTGGAGAGGAAGGTGCCAGTTCAAGTGTCGTCACTTGATGAAGTTCAAAATTACAAATCCGTCACCAATAGCTCTCGTTTTTCTTTATAGTGTAACGTCAAAATAAAGACTCACTCTCTATCACTTTCTTATTACTTGAATATGTCTTAAATTTAGGAAATTTCGTGTAATTTCTCTAAGAAAACGTTATTTTAAAAACCCACATATTCATATTCTTTTGACGTAAATCCCGAATATTTAAACAAACTAAGCTGGATTTTTCTTCTGTTTCATATTATTATATTTTTTCGAATCTTTGCTTATATATTGATTCAAATTCATTTATTATCGCTGACAAAACTTTCAGTCTATATATTGAGAGAAAAAAATTTCATCCTGTAATCTATAAAAAGGGAAAAATTAAGTATGCACCTCAACATTTCGAACATCCATGCATTTCAACAGCATAGAAAAAAATATTGTAATTTTATTATATTTGACAGTTTGTAATACAGATAAATTGTATGCAACATTTATAACAATTGAGAATGAGAGAAAAACTGTTACAAGGATTTTAATATCTTTTTTTAATATGTTGGTTCAGTTTTAAGGAAAATTAGCTTCATTATTTTAGCTCTTTCATACTTATTTGTATTACAATTAAAGTAATGCAAAATAGCCCACATAATTTTCTGATTTAATTGGAATTTTAAAAATATAGAATTTTCTTGCACCTTAAAAATTATTTTAAATTTTGTAATTAATTTAACTGAATCATTAAATCAAAGTTCCTCATTTTAAATTTATATTATAGTATTTTTTAGCTAAAAATATATTTTTTTCTCAAATTAAAATTAGGAAAACATTTTTATTTCATTTTATTTCTCTTTCCGTTGTTTATATAAATGAGCATATAACACTGTGAACTTATTCCCATCATCGCGTAAAAATAAAATCTGTCCGAAGTCAGATACTACCAGATCCTTAAGCGTGGTTATTGTTTTATGTATGTAGTATTTCTTTAACCATTACTTATATTGAAATAGTTATAATATTTGGCAAAATATTACAAACAAGCAGTATTAATAATATTAAAATTCTATTAAATTTCGAAAATATATGAACTGAATAACTCTTACATAAATATTAAACAGCTTATATCAATAAATTAGCAATTATTTCAATGGCACTAAGAATTTTATTAGATATTAAAAAATGTAGAATATTTTGATTTAAGAAAATTATTTAAATACTTTTTTATTTTATTTTAGAATTGAGCTTTTTTTTTACTTAATCCTAAACCTGGTGAGTGTACCATGAAATATTTAAAGGGCCGTGGATAGTCTAGTGGTTAGAGCACCGGACTCCAGACCGAAAGGCCTGGGTTCGATTACCGTACCACCAAATACCCTCCGAGTACACACGGAGTACGTGCTCGTTAAATCAATGGGTTCGAAAGTCTTGTGGGATGAATCACGAGTGCAGGGAACTGGAGAAAATTTCCCTCCACTTCAGTTCCATGCCTAAATTGTGGAGGGGGAGATAGATGGTGGCACCATCTATCGTAATGTTCTATCATCCCTTCGCCAATTTGTTTGAGCTAAATCGTACTGTCACCTGTATGGTGCTCAAGGCTAAGGCCAATGACAGGCCTACATCTAGCCCATTGCCACGATGAATTTCGTGTTCCTCGATCTGATTATGTCAGACAGGTGGCATGAGCAAAAAGAACAACATATTTAATGAAACAGCCATTATGACTATCAAGCTCAAATTGTAGCAAAAATCATTAAATAATAAAATTCACATTGATAACTTTGAATAACACTTCCAGGCACACCCTTTGCTAAGGATTTGATTCTAACATAGATACTATCTTAGAAGTGTTATCTTTAAATAATAAACTGATTTTGTGCAAGTCGTTTGAATTATAGTATTTAATTATTCTCCCATAATGAAAATATTTTATGCTTATCGTAGTCAGCCTTTTCAATCTGCTTCATTATCATATCTGCTTCATTATTACATCACAAACACACATTTACACGCATATTTGGCATCCTGCAAGAGCTAAAATTAAAATTAATTCAAGCGTTGAAATTAGGTTGCGAGTGCCGCCACTAGATGGTGCCACATTGAAATGACTCTCACATTTTGAGACTTGCCGTGTGTGCAAAAGCTTAGTTGTTAGAATGAGTCCATTAGAAAAAAATTTTTTAACCATTTTAAGGCATACGTTCTCATTTAAGAGAGTTTAATATAAACACAGTTGTGTAAATAAAATATCAACTACGTAGAGCTACATCTAACACATGTGAGTGAGAGCAAAAAATAAAATATTTTTGAATTGAGTTAAGTTTTATAAAAACATTTTATGTAATTGAATTTTACATTCCTCTAACCTCATTATTTATCTGAACAAGTAATTAAAATTAGAATGTATACATTTTTTATGATCGTATAACTTTGTATAAGCATCGCTAGAGACATGGTATCCTCTTAAATATGTCCATCTTCTTTTGTTAAATTGAAATATTGTTTTTTAATCTTACATATAATCTACAACAGCTTAATTCATCCGGTCATAAATTAAAATAAAGTGTTCCAATAAGAACAAAAAAGAAAGGCTTTCGTACCAGACATTTTCTGACGCGAACCATACTTTATTACATTACATTTTTTACTTTCTTCATCATGAATTTCATTAAGCTCCTCGTTAAGTACACGTGCTAATAATTATGAACAAATTGCTGATTTTTTACAACATCAATAATGAAATTAGTTTGTTGAGAAATTAATCAAATACTTTAATCGACTAAGTTCACCATGAAAATTTCATCAAAATTCTTCTTGTGGTAAAAATGTCTTGAGAACATTTTCAAAGACAAAAGATTCCGCAGAAGATTATTGGTTGAATGGGAATCGATTTAAAAAATCCTTAGAATTCTGCACCGATAGGGAGAAAAAGGTTCTCTCACAAGATCATTATAGGTGTTTTAAAAATTAGTTAACAAATACCTAATTAAAAGTGGGATTTAAGAGCAGTATGCTTTTATGATTCTCAGATAATTTTGTTGAAAGGGGATTAGTCGGCTTTTCATGGATGTAATATATTAAATATTTTGATTAACTGATACTTTTAAAGTAATAAAAATCAATCACATTGCTTTTTAGGGGATGAATACAATATACTTTGTAATATTAGTAATTCTTGTCGTGTTTAAACTTGAGTAATTACTTTTTTCTAACTTAATTACCAAAGTAAAATGGCATATAGATTTATTGAATATCCATTTGAAGTTTGAAAGAACACATGGAATTGAATAATCTAGACAATCCTTTATTTTTATTTGATCATAATAATTTTCTATCTCAGTACGCGCGAATAACTTTTAATATATGCGTGTTTATCATGAACAAATTAGTTTTAAAAAATTTACATTCCCCTTATAATTATTTCAAAAATTTAATCGATTTCTTTATTTATTATAATTGCGTTTGGTGATTTAAACAATTTCTCTTAAAAATTTTATGTCTATGTTTCAAATTAAAATGAGGAATTTGAAAGGTGGAATTTTAAATCGAATAATCGTTAGAGAAAGGGAAACTTTTTCAAATAACATTGTAGTTTATTTATTGCACAAAACACACCAAATAAATGTTAGTTGTGAAATTTTTAAGTAAATTATAAAAAAAAACCTATAAATAATTTAAATATAAAGAAATTTATTATTTTAATACTTGAAATTATATTAGAACAAAATTTATAATACAATTTGTGAAAAATTAAGGTGAGCTTGTAATTTAAAAAAATATATTTCGTCAACAGATAAAAATTTGATTTAGCATTTATTATAAACAATCACTGACAAACTAAGAATAATATTTATTACTACTTAGTACTTTTTACAGCAAAAGTTTAATATTTTAAATATATTTTATAAATAAATGTATACAAGATATATTAATTCATACTTGAAACTTTCATTATATTTCATCGGTAATATAATGCTGCTCATTGCTGCCCTAAAGACAAATGACAAAAAGAAAAATGTTTTTCTTACAAAAATAAACTATATATTTCAATATTGGATGAATGTTTGGAAGAACAAGAGCATTTTTTACTAAAGCTTGATTTTTTTTTTTTTTTTACTTTTAATAATATATCCCTGAATGCTGATAAAAGAAAGAGACCCGCTTGATTTTATTTATAGAATCAATAAAAGATGACACCTTAGAGGCTTTAAAACTTGTTAGAATAAAAACACATAAAAAGATAGATAAAATCTTTCGTTGTCAGAATAAGTATTTTTTAACTTTAAGAAAATTTTTACATAATTCTAAAACTTGCAAAAGGAAATAAAAGATTCCAAACAAAATAAGCGAGATATACTCAATATAAAATGCATGCTAGCTAACAATTTCGTATCTTAGCATATATGTTTGAACAACTGCAAATATGTATGACGTGTAAACAAAAAGTGGATAAGGTTTTCTCTAGTTTATATTTACGAACTTTTACCTTTTCGAAAAAACTAGGAAAAGAAATATAAACTATGTTGAAGCTTAAAAAAAACAGAAAATCTTTCGAATTTAAAATTCTTCTGGGTTTTATGAAAACTTACGAATATTTTCCTTGTCTACTGAAGTTCTTACAGATAAGAGGAGTAAAAACATGTGTTCCCCCTTGCCATCTTTTTCATCTTCCGGTGTTGTATGAATATACTTAACGGGTTACGAAACTTCAAAAAGGGTGGTGGTTAAGTGTAGAAGTTAGAGGTAAAAAAAGGGAGTTTTTTTAACCTTTAAAGAATTAATAACATTTGTAATGTTTGTAGCAAAACATTTCCCAAATTTATAGAGACAATATATTAAGTTAAGGCATCCGACTACGTTCGGAACCGTGGTTTTAAAAAAGCGCATAAATGGATACTTTTCATGATATTTAGTATCACTTAGATTAGAATACATGCATAAAATTGTTTTAAGGACACACATTTTGACAAAAAAAATTATATAAATACAATATTTCGGCAAAAAATTAACTTAGATTAACCTTTTTTCAAAATGTTCTCCTTTTGTGGAAAATGCTTCTATTATAATAATATTTTGCCTGTATATAGCTCAGACCTCTGTACAGAGGCTCAACTATTATTTTTGAAACATTCACATTACTTTCTGAGTTAAAACCATTTGAAATATAATTATCGGCATTTTTTTCTTAAACTTTCTCCCCTCTGTTGTCGTAAAATATGGATAAACCCACTTCTAAGTTATATATTTCAAAAATTCTAGTTGAGCCTATGTACAGAGGTCTGAGCTATACACAGGCGAAATATTATTATAACAGAAGCATTTTTCACAAAAGGAGAACATTTGGAAAAAAGGTTATTCCAAGTTAATTTTTTGCCAAAATATTGCATTTAAATAATTTTTTTTATCATAATGTCCTTAAAACAATTATATACATGTATTCTAATCTAAGTGACACTAAATATCATAAATATTATCCTTTTACACGCTTTTGCAAAATCATGGTTTCGAACGTAGTCGGATACCTTAATTTGAAAAATTATCAGCCACGTCAATTTATTGGTAGCTAAAACTATAGACCTTTTGGATTAAATGTTCTTATTTGATGTTTCTCGTTATCTTAGTTCTGAAAATAAATTATGCTTTTAGACATACAAATATGTAAAGCACCTGCAAAGTTTTACAAAAATATTTATAATGCATCTTTAGTTTCTGAAAACTCCCATGAAAGAAAAATCCTCTCAAAATCTCACGTGGTCCCCATTCGTGGTTTCAATCTGATGAAAATTGTTTCACATATTTCTTCTTGATGCGTAAGATTTTCCAATAGCTGTCTGGAGTATATGTTTTGTTTTCGATATCAAGACAGAGGGGGTTGTTTTACGGATTTATCGTATGACCAAAGCGTTTTGTAGTTACGGTTATAAACAAAATAAGAAAATTGAGAAATAAAGGTTGTTGAAGAAAAGTTTTTCAGCCCATTTTTATGACGTCTGCCAACTGGTTGTTAAAAGTCGAAAGCTTCTTTAACCCTCCAAGCGGTCTGCACGTAAAATTCCGCCATTCCACAGACGCTTTTTCTGCCTTCAAGCAAGATTCCCAAAAGCGGTCGAAAAAATACGGCTCAACCGCTTTTGAGAACTCCACCTGAAAGCAAAAAAAATATGTGCGGTGCATTTTTGAAGCATCTCCAGATTGGCAAGATTTTAAGTGCAGACCGCTTAGAGGGTTAACTGTGTGCAATTTTCTTCGTTGTTGTTGTAGCTGTATGTACGAGTATGTTTTAAAAATGATTCTCTATGAATGAATGTCAACATAATAAGCCACTTAAATGCAACAAAAATGTCATAATATAAAATAAGATTACAATATAAGAAAAAAATATCGTACACCGAATAAATCTTTACATGAATCTCCTTACTCATTTTTATATTTTTCAATTTCTACTATTAGTTCACTCTCTCCCTATATATATTTATTTGTATATATATCATGCTCAAATTTTCAATCTTTAATAAAATACTTTCCACTCACCCATTCAAGTTCAAATACATTTTTTAACTTGTAGTGGATGGCACTTGATGTTAATACAATTTTTTCAAATATAAATTCATTAATTAAGTTTTGTTTTTTAATTTAAATTAATTCTACTTTATTTCTATCGAAGTTACAACTAGCTGCAATAGATGGCGCCAGTACGTTTATCTAACGAAGTTGGATTTGAATTTTAAAAAAATTCCTTTTTTTCCTATCATTACAGAGATGTATTGAGGTTTCCGAAGAATCCTTGCATTTTTTAATGTTTTTGTAAAATGTATCATATCATATGCAAAAAATTGGAAGTGCTGATTTTTAAATCCAAATTTTAATATGAAATTCTGTTTACCTACATTTAGTTATTTTTTTTAATTCGTTGTGAGTTTGAATCTAATTAAATTAGGTATGTAAAAATGCTGTCGATTTTGTAATAAAAATTAATTAATTGTTTGTAAAATACGTATAAACTTCTTTAAAAAATAAGCTTTTCATCTGTATGTGATCGAGACATAGCTAAATTTATTTAGTATCTAAAAAAGAAATAAATATATTATTGTCATGTTAATAAGACACTGATGGTTAAGGATTCATTTTTTGAAAGGTAAAAAAAAATCTAAATTTTGATCAGTAAGAAGAAAATAATAAGTAATTTAAATGCTAATTTCAAAAACTTTCTTTACTTCGTAATTCAATAAACCATCATTTCTACGGTCTCTCTCTCTCTCTCTCTCATTCAACCTAATTTTAAGTTTCAGTGAATAAATTAACTATTATATACTCTATTAAAAGTTTGTAGCTCTTGATGTCACGATTATTGGGATTTTGTAATTATCACACTTTTTTTACTAACATAAGTTTAGAAAATATGTGAATCTCATTAAAAAAAAGGAGAGAGAGAGAGAGGAGGTGGAGGATGGAAAATATATATATATATATATGTATCTTCTATTTTATAGTATGTGAGCAATGTATCTATCAGAACACATTTTTTAACTTCTGATTTTACACGGAAATAGTACTCCTTAATTTTCAATAAACGAATATGACTTTTAAAAATAAATTACTTCTTTGTTACCTTGTTAATTTAATTGTTTCTTATTTCTCTCCATAAGTAAAGTAAGTATACTCGCACAAATTTCATATATCTTAAATTATTCAGGAAAAAATGTTCACATATATTAATTCAATACGTAATGGTCTAAATGCAAGATGATCACGTGATAAAATGCTGTCACGTGTTCTCCATGGAATTCAAAAATGTCATCAGGTATGTGTACTTGTTCTATTTATAATATTTAGATCAAATTTGATAAATATTTTAAAGTATTAAGATTCTTCAAGAATATTTTTAAAATTAAAAAAAAATATATTTTTTTTTATACTTGTACTTTTAAATCAAATCCATTTTGTGAATTATGTGCATTATTATTGTTGACAAATATGTACTTTTAAAAAGAAAGTTTCTATAAAAAGTAAAATTTAGCAAAAATGAACTGATAGCCTAGAGACATGTGCCATGTAACTATGTTCATTCATCATTAAGCATAATTAGATATATCGTTATATATATTTGCCGTATAAATAATTATAATAGTTTACTAGGAAGATAGTTTCCGTCACACTTGAATGCATTCGTTGCAATTGTCCATAACATATATTTTATCATCATAAGCAATACATTTGGGATGTTATTTATGTTTACAAGAAACTAACATTAAAGATTCTTCGATCTAATTATGAAAAATGAAACTGTATGACTCAAATTTTTGTTTCTCATTTAATGTAGTCATTAACTAATCATTATCGTTTATAAATAAAGGAATGATTATCACATATAAGAAAGAAATTGCGGAATTTTCAAAATATTACAGATATAGAATTTCTTTTTATATTTAAAAAATAATTAATTCTAAAATTGTATTGCACTAAAAAGACTAAAATAAATGCTGATGCCAAAAGTATCATTAGAAGAAACAAACAAAAAAAAACTCGTCATTGTAATTAGTATTTCTATTGTCGGTTACAATAATAATCTACGAAGACAAAAATAATCTGTATTAGATTATCATCAGGAGTCGAGAAATGGATAAAATTATTACTCCAAGGCATTTATTAGGGAGAGTTATATTTTTCAAGAGTGTGTCACAGAGTCAGAAAGAATCAAGAATTCTGGCTCCCTGAGGAGGAAATACCAAAGTTCTCTCGCCTAAATCAGATTTGGTATTCGGATATTGATGAGGAGGAAGTTTTGTTTCCAGAAAGGTCTCGCTTCAGGCTTAAATATTCGAAAGGGAATCGAAGGAAATGTGAATTTACAAGCTTTTCTTGTCAAATTCAGTAGAGGCGGAACAGCTTGAAAAGTGTTGTGGTAAAGGGGTTTTTAAGGAGAGCAATGAAGAAGAGGAGCCTTAAATGTCATACAAGTGATAATTTAATTGCAATTAACTATTTATTCACGTCTTCGAAGTCTGTTGACATTATAATGAGATTAATACTGTTTGCATCTCGCTGCAAAGTGAGAACCAAGATCTTTGATCGACATTTAATCTTATTACTTTTCCGATAAATGTGGAAAAGCTCCTCACTTTAATTTGAGAAGAAACAGAATCAATTCAGCGTCACATATTTTATTATGAAATAGAACAGGGAATACTATCTTTTTTTCTGTTTAAAACTATTCTGATTGAAGAAGGATAAAATAATGCATTTAAGGCATCCGACTAAATTTAAAAAGTGGTTTTTAAGTGTTTGATGTTAGGGCCATTAGAAAAAAAAAAGAAATATATAAACACAGAGGAAGAAGGAGTAATATAAAAAACTAGAGTGTTTTTTTAAGCTGCTTTTATAACATTTACTTTATTTAACTAATATAACAGTATTTATTTATTTATTTTGAAGAATGAAATTTTTTACGATAATTTGTACATAAAAAAACGGGATATCTCCAAAACAATTCAATCAAATTCAATGAAATTTATAACGTATTTGTTACTATCCCTTTAGAGTGTAACAAACAAACTGCAAGTTTTGTAAGACAGTTAAATTTAATCACATTTTACCGCCCTTTTTAGCTTAGAACATACAGTAATTTTGACAAAAAATTTTTTAATTTAAATTTAAATGCTTATAAAATATTTATTTCTTAAAATATTTTTACTCTGCGATTTGTGATACTTCAGACGGATCAAAAAGTATATGAATGAAATTAAAAATTCATTATGTCCAATGCATTTTTATTTATCACATTTTTCTTAACTTCGTAAATTTTGCAATTTTTTTTCTTAGAAAAAAATATATTTTTTTCCAAACCAAAGAGTGTGATATATGTTATTTATTTAATAATTATACATCTTTAAGCCTATTCAAGTTCTTAAAAACAATAAAATTGTTCTGAAAATCAAATTTTTAAAAATTGGTCTTCCAACCTAGTCGGATGCTTTATATTAGAATGTCTCATACAAAGAGATTTTTATTGATAGTAAATCGTATGCGAATATTGTAAATATTCGCAATGTATTGTACTCATATATTAAACCATACCTGAGATTTATTCAATCATTTGATATGATAATGAGTAAAGTGAGATAAGAAACGTATCCTGTTTTGTGATGCCTTTGAATCTATTCTAAATTTAAATTAGCATTGCACTGAGAACTAATAAAATGCTTCAAATTTGAAACAAATAGCAGGAATAATAAAAGATCATTCTTTGCATTGGTATACATTTAATTTTTGTAATATTTAAGTGAACATTATTAACTAAAAACATGTGTGTAGTTTTTCAATATTATGTAGTATTTTCAATAATGTTTGAATCTTGTGTATGTGTTATCATATAGTAAAAGAAACATAAAGCAAATGATATAAACGTTTTAATAAATTTTAAGTCATTTCTCCCCTAAGGATGAAGTTTTTCATTGTTTAAATACGTAAAATAATTACGAGAATAATGGTTGTTATATAGATTTTGGTAACAAGCACTTTAAATGACAGAACCGAAAATGTAGAGGACTTAAAGCATTTCATGCATATAACACACATAGAAAAGTAAAAATAACAAGTGTAACAATCCTCTTAAAGATTGTGTATAAATTGCCTATATTATATTCGCTTGGTCGCAAGTTCATGGTTAAAGATGCTGAAATCCATCTGTATATTTGATAGCTGTATGGGACATGGGTATTATTGCTCATGAAATTTAAGATGGTACATGGCGCGATGATGAAAAGCAGAGTTGTACTACATAGGCACCTTCTTCATTTGACCGTAACTGCGAATAACGAAATATGTCATAAGTGGCCAGTATATAGCCCTGCCATCACCATCATCATCATAAATGACTAAAAAGTACAATTATGAGTCAGTGCCTTCATTTAAGATATCCAACTACCCTAAAATCATAATTTTTTTCAAAAATTGACATTTTTTTTTATGATTTTATTTTATAGACCATCTTATTAGCTTATATAATAAAAATACCAAGTGTTTTATTTTCCATTTACAGAACAAAAACTACAAGTGTTTTATTAAAAGCAGATGCTATAACTTTACACAAGATGTCAAACTTTAAAATGCGTTTTACTCGAAATGTGCATTTTTTTTTTGAAAAGTTCAAACGAGGACAGTGATTGCTCAAAATGTTTGTAAAATAATTTGCTGAAATTTTGTGCGTATGTTATGTATAACTGTAGAAGTGTTTTGACATTCAGATTTATCGATCACTGTTTTATTACAAAATTTACAGTTCTTTATGTAAATATAATCACTGTTTTTTTAAGCAATTTCATATAGTCACTAAGATAAAGTGCTTTAGTTTTTGTAAAAATTAAAATATCTATTATCCTGAAGGTCATTTCAAACATGAATAACAAAGTAACACATCAAAATTGAAAAATTGAGAATTTTTTCAAAAACTTTTTGACAAGAACGGGCCCCGTTTGTGTAACTTCTTGTACATTTTCACCAGTTTTTTTCCTATTTTAATAATAATAAAAAAAATTTCTGTTTTCAATTTTAGGATTTTTTCCTTTAAGTATACTAAATAAATCTAAAAATCACAAAAAAAATCGTCATATCTCCATTTTCTCAAAGAAAAGTTTTTGCAAGTAGTCGGATACCTTAAAGGTTTCTCCATAACGACTTCTGATTAATCCTTGATCTTTAGTTCTTTTCATAAATTGCAAGAAAATCAGTTTCCAACGTATCCGTCCATCTAAATCACGGTCTTCCCCGCCTTTTGGTTCCAGTCAGTCTAAAAAGCAATGTCTTTTTTAATGTGCTGTCATCATGCATTTGGGTCACATGGACCTTCCAGTTCATTGTAAATATCTTATTATATTTAACAATGTCAGGTTCTTCGCATATCCTGTGCAGTTCAAAATTGAATATAAATTTCCAATTATCTTTTTCCTTTATACCACCAAGTATATTCCGTAAAATCTTCCTTTCAAAAATTGCGATTATGTTTTCCTCCAGTTTTGTCAATGTCCAAGCTTTGGATGCATATGTTAAGATAGATGTAAGTAGCGTTTTATAAATGACAAAAAAATTTATTACTCAAGATTTTATTTAACAGAAATCACTATACACATTATTCTCAGAGAATTCTTGCAAATCTTGGAGAAAAAAGTAAAAATTTGAAAATATGGAACACTATTCTTCCAGAATATAAATAGCATACATTTTGACTAACGAATTTCAATTGACTTTCAAAATAATAAAATTGGGAAAATTCAGAGAATTTGATTTTTCTTTTTATATAACATTTAAGTACATAACATCGTATTTATTTTCAAATTGAAAAGGGCCCAAACTATTCGGGGAAACTATTATGAAAAATTAGAAATCTATTTATCGTAATACAATGAGCTTTCACAGTTCAAATACTAGAAGCTAATAGTAAATGTCACAAAATGTCAAAAAAGAACACATTAGAAGAATTCAAAAGGAAGCTAAAAAGGGAAAACAAAGTAAAAAAGAGAAAAAATTCCCTTTATTGCAAAATTCTTTTTTTCTTCAAAGTTATTAAGAGTTATAAACAGAACCTCAATATATCACAACTGATTTTCAGATATTGTTGGGAGATTTCGCTTCCCGGAATTCTTTTATAGTGCATTGGAAAATGAAAAGAATTTAGAGTAGTTTCACTTTAAACACTTTGAGTTATAACATATCGATTGTTTTGTCCGAAGTACTTCTTTCGAACTTTGAGTGATGGTATCATTTGAAAATACTTTTTTTAAATCAAGTATAAAATGCTAGACAATCCCAAATTAAATTTGATTTGATTTGTATTCAAAATATACAAATTATTAATTAATTTTGAAATCAAACCCTTTTCTATAAAGTCATTTGACCTTCGTATTTCCTGTCTTGAATCCTTGTGTGTTGTTTAGGGGCTGACACTCGTTAATTATTACGAGGCTCAAAGTTCTTACGTTGGCTTCGTGTAGAAGTTTAGCGAATGGGATGGCAGGTCAGATATCTTCCTCGTCCCTTGATCCAGATTCAAAAACACGAGAGACGTCTTCTGTTGCCCTCGTGCTGCTATAAATTTTGACTAATCGGCTACCGCGTGCTGGCTTAAAACCCCTTCGCGATGGGCAGTGCAAATATGCATTCATCATGGACGCACCTCATTGCCGGGCGGTGCAAATATGCATTTTAGAAAAACACTCTGGCAGGCCGGGTTATGCATATATGACTTTTCAGCTGGAAAGTTTTTAATGACCACTAGATGGCACCCTATGTCCATTATATTGAAACTGAACATAGTTCGAGTAACCTGACATTCAGTCTGTTTATATTCTGCCTGGATTTGGTATTTTGCTCATCAGCTGTCACGGGAAGGAGATAATCGAAATGTAAACAAATAGCTCTTAAAATTTCCATTTGATATAAAACATTCGCGTTTCTAATAACTCTCCCAGTGCTTTTTTATTTTCTTTTTCTTAACAGCGTGGAGTGTTTTAGGGTTTTAGCGTCAGTTCTGTTACAGTTTTTGTTGCTTTCGGATATATTTCGCGTACTTTTCTTATTTCAAAAACCTTGACTTCATATTACTGTTTGATTGTTTTGAAAGCATTTTCCTAACCTTAATATGAACAAAAAGGGTGAAAAGAGCCAAAGTGTACAATCACAAACAGTGTGTAAATAATAATAAAAAAGACGTAACAAACATTTTATGCTTGAAAATCATACAATGTAGGACTTAGCGTTTCTCCATGCATCGAGATTAAATATTATACTGAAATTTTTATGCATTGGACAGTACAATTTTAAATCATGCTAAGCTGATACGATTCACATTTAACCCCAAGAGCTTTCTCTCTTCATAATTTTTTATTTATATTTTTCTCTTTCTTTCTAAGATTCAACGTAAGAAGGCAACACATAACTGATAGTACCATGACTCCTAGCAGAAACAAATTACGAAACACAGAAGAAACTTTCGTTTCTTATAAATTTTAAACTTATTTTTAAAAGTTAAGACATATATGCAGGTTTTGAAATTCCACTTACACATTCTCTTATTGCAATTCATTTGGAGGTAAAAGCACAGTTCTTATTAATAAATTCTTTTTAAGTGTTTTAACATTATGTTCGGCTTTTGTTTTAAATTTGTCTAGGAAAATTAATATTAAGTGAATGAAAGTTTCTTAAAAATTGCAGTTAATCAATGATAAAGAAACTATTATAATTTAATGCAAATTCTACCATACAAATACTTTTAGTTGTATTTTAAGAAATGCAAAGAAAAAAACATTATTTTCCTCTTTAATGTAACGTTAATTATCCAAGGAGAATGCATCACATCTATATTTCACCTTCACAAATGTGGAATTTCATAAATTAAACAAATCTACAGATTAATTTGGCAACATTTTGCCAATTAATCTGAATTATTTTATATTGTGTTTTAAATTCATTATTTCCTGTTTGTTCTTATATGGCTTATTTATTTAAAAAATACATTCTTTTTTTCCATCATAAGTGTAAATACAAAGCTTCATTATCTCATTTTACAAGTTCTTTTCCAATGTAATCCAAAATATTATTGAGAATAACAAATTATTTTAATACTCTCTCTCTCTCTTACATGTACTTTTTTTATTGAAATACATCTAACTGAAAATTTTTAACCAATTATACATTCGGAACGAACTACTTTCAAACAAATACCTACTTAAAACATTTTATTCTAAGACATTTATTTATCTCGAATCCACAATTTTCAAACAATTATCTAAGTAGAAAGTACTGCTATTGACTTCCATCTATATTATACCAATATGTAGTATATTTTTAATTTATGTCTTCCAGATTTGATACCTTTTTAATAGAATATTATAATATTTTTACCCTTTCCCTTAGATATGAGGAAACTAAGTTCGGAACCGTGATTTGAAGAAAGTGTATCAATGGATAATTTTTATGTTTAGTGTCAATTGAATCGGAGAATATACATTCAAAATTGTTCCATAAATATTAATAGAAGAAAAAGTTATTTAACTGCAGTTTTCTGGTAAAAAAGGAAGAAAAGATGACATATTTTCAAAATATTCTCTTTTTATGGGAAATGCTCGTTTTATAGAAGGACTCTAATATCGGATTTGAGCTAAAATTTCTGAAACATATTATTTAGAAGTGTATTTATTCAGACTTTATTACATCAGAGTATAGAAATATTAATAAAAAATACCCTTATTATATTTCCATTGATCGTTAATCATTTGAATTTTCGTAATGTTGTTATCGTAAAAATATGAATTTTGTAAAACTTTTAGTTCACTCCCGTTCTTTAAGTCTTAACTTATATATAGGTAAAAGAAGCATTATAGAAGCACTTTTCAAAGAAGGAGAATGTTTTGAAAATATTTCCTTTTTTCTTCATTTTTTGCTAAAAAATTGCAATTAAATCATTTTTTTGTAATAATACTTGTTAAAACAATTTTGTGTTTATATTTAACATACAATTGACACTAAATATGAAAAAAAATTATTCATTTATACTTTTTTTCCAAAATCATGGTTTTGAACTTAGTTACTTTAACAATACACTCTAATTATAAAACAAAAGCAGAAGCAGAGAAACTGATGTGCATGTTTTATGCACCAAATATACTTAACATAAATTCTAATACTAGAATATTGACTTTATTTCAGCAGAAAAACACCATCGATTCTCTGTCACTGTCACGGTAGTTGAGAAATTTCGATTGCAAGAACATTTTTATAAAAAATTTTGAAACATCTCGGATGACCTTTTCTCCTTTTCAAAATACTGCTGAGTAGACTAATGTATCTTTGATTCCTCTTCTCCATTTCATATAGAGAATCAGTTAAGTGTGACTGGAAACTACTTCAAGGAATTTCAATGGTTCTGGTCTTCGATTCCTTCCATTTTTTTATATTCGTTTTTCCTAGGCCTAAAAGATAACTTCGCATCTGCTTAAGACAAGTCAATGTATTGTTTCCATTTCATGTAAATTTAGTTCTTCTATTTCCTATTTAAAACTCATCTTTTATAACTCAAAGAAATAGCGAATGAGTGATAATGCAAAGCATGCATTGTTAACATGGAACAATATATTTATTAAGAAACCCACTTAAATAAAATATTACTTAAAGGTTTTTTCTTAATCGTTGTTTTGAAAGAACCTAAGAACATATGATAGCTCAAGAACGTTTAGTGATTTTTAATTAAAACTTCTGCTCTGATTTTGTCTTTTTCTGTAAAATTTCAATGAAACTGTTAAAGAAGAAACGAATGTAGCTATTCAGCCATATTTGAAAGTGTTGGATTTGATATGTATCACTATCATACGACTTTCATAGTACATTAAGAATGTTGCTTGCTGTATATTATGTTATCCATTTCCTTTTGTATATAGTCATCGGTAAAATCTTATTTTAGCTCATATTCTTGTCAAAGACGGAAAACAAATCTTGCTAAATAGCGCCAGCAGTTCATTTTTCTGCATTGGACTTTTATCTAATATGGGGATAAATATTCGTCAAACAAAAAGTGGACTGAAATAGGATCCAACCTTTGTCAAATCATTTGGTGAAAATGATAAAACATTTGGGGGTTATTGTTTAAATTTTTATCGTTTCGTATAATAATATGTTACTGTGTTTTCTTATATGCTTTATGTTATTCGGTGAGAATAGTTTTGTGCAATAATAAAATATATCTGAACAAATGAAAACAAATGCCTGATAATGACAAATAATTCTATGGGAAAAATAATTCCATGTTGCCCATAAGTGAAACTTTAAAAACTATTGTTATACATTTTTAATGCTTTTATTTATTTTATTTCCAAACAAACAAAATAAATGGTTACATACTTAACTTTCCTCTTAGCAAACTTATAGTCCTCAAACAATTAATCATTAACAAATATTAATTTCAAATCGTATATGAATCATGGTATTTAAAACGTCGCACAAATAAAAAAAATCGTTATCTTTATTTATGTCTATTCAATACATCAGTTTTGGTTAAGATCAAGCTTGGTCTGTATTTTCCCTAATGGGTACATCTGGTTTCAATTTTCAGCATTCGTAATAGTAGAAAGTGACAAATAAAACCTAACACAAAAGTCTAAAATTGAATTAAAACAAAAATTCTTTATATAATATATATGAAAATGTTACAACTGTTTTACAAAGGAAGCAATTTAGAAAACAAACTAAGAAACTCATCCTAGGCTAGATTTAATTTCCTCCTTACCCATTAAATTAAATCCCATTTTAAGCACGCAAAAATAACCAATAATCCCAAACTGCGATTAAAAGGAGGTACCAAAACAACAGCAAACCCGACAAATTCGTCTTCCAACGCTAAGCCTTTTCACACAACCTGAGCCGTAATAAGCGCAACAACAAATTTGATTGCTTTCACTCTTTCCACACAGAAAATCCTCATTCCGCTAGGAAATTTTCCCACTCCGTAAATCAGGTAACCGAACTGAATTCGCGCTGGATGTGATAAATCAGTAATGGAGAGAATTTCGTATTCCACAGAAACGGCGTAAAGAATATCCAATGGGAGATTTCGAAAACCGCAATTTAATGATAATTGCTTACGAAAACAAATGAGACTCGCTTTAAAGGAATTTTATTCCGCTTTGCGTGGTTTTTCAGTGACTTTCTATTGAGTTCGGAATTGTACTTTTGGCGAAATTGTGTTGTATACAATTGAGTTGAATATAAAAATACTGTGTTCAGCTTTAAATTGAAAATGAAGAAAAGTGGAGTTGTAGTAGTGCTTTCAAATATTATATTTTTGGACTAGAGTTTGAAATTAGATTGTTTTAAGCTTCGCATTTGTTTGCATGTCATACTATGTATTAAACTGAATCTTCTTTTATGCATTTTTCATTTTATTTTTCATAGTTATTAATATATTTTTTTCTTACGTCTAATCTAAAGTTTCGTTGACTTCAGAGAAATTTAAATTTCACAGAAAATATCCAAATGATGTTTATTAAGAACAAATCTTTGAAATGATTGTTTCTTTTTCGTTTCGATCTGCAATATTAAAAACTGTAAGATATTCTGTTTTGATTATAATCTTAGTATGATATGAGGCTCAAAAAAGAAATTAAGAATAAAAATATATATAATACATAGCAACAATAAAAAAATATATGCTTGTAAATATATGCATTCAATGCTAAAAGTAGGATCGAGCTAAGATAATCAAATTTTTAAGAAATAATTTCAAAATATAAAGAATTAATGTATGTGTCTGCAGCAAATTAAAATGAGAATTTAATTCGTCATAGAGAATTTATAAAAATAGATGCTTCGGAACTATCCTTTACTATTTACTAATGAGAAAAAAAAAATCTTTTAATATGATTTTTGTAGTGTTGTGTAGTTCTTTTTAAACTATAAAATTTAAAATAAAGAATAAAAGATGCATTATTTTTCAGAAGTAATTAATTTGAATAAATAAATTAAAGATTTTTTAAAAGTAGTAAAACTAAAAAAAAAAGGTCATTACAACCGTGACTATAGAATATTGTATATCATTTTAGAGTATTCCTCCTAGACAAAAAAACGAGTTTTGGATAAGTTTATTACAAACTCTGAAACATCTTCGGCAGTACAAATAGTAACTTTACTTCAGAAAATTGTAATTGCTAATTTCAAGAGTATTTTAGATGTGAAAATAATTACATTACAGTCTATAAGTAGTTTAAGCTGAATTGTAATTACATATAAAATGAAATAATACATTTTAATCTCACTTTGTATTATTTAAAGAAATAATAAAATTTAATAAATAAAGAAATAATTTTCTTGTGGTAGAAAAAAACATTACACAAAGGCTCTAGAGACCTTGAAATTATTCATTTGAAAAAAATTGAGGGTAATGCGAGAGCCAAATATTCATGTCAAAACTCAAGGGTATATTAATGCTTTGACAAGAAAATGCAAATTTTAGAATTACTTTACTTCTGTCACTATTTAATGTTTTGATACTTGTAGGAATTAGTTTTCTTTATGTTGTTAGTTTAGATTAAAAACTTCGGATATATATTTATTGTTTTAATTTTTCCTTTATTCACACTCAAAAATTAAATTAAAAAGTATAAGTTTTCAGAATAGTTAAAATATGCTAATTGGATGTATATACAATTTTTGAAATAGGATATGGTACTTAAAATAATTTTAATTAAATTTGTAATATTTGTGGAAAAAGATAAAATTTCTAAATAAATAATAAAGAAGTAGTAATTTTTCATTTAAACAAAAAAAAATTAATAATTTTAAAAAAAATCTTAAATTAAAAAATGTATTTTTAAATTAATAAACTGTTTAAAATAAACCAATTAAATGCTGTTAATTTGAATTAATAAAGAAAAATATATATATTTAATAAAAACTGGAAAGGAAAAACGTATTGTTACGTATATCCGGTTTCGATGATTTTATGCAAAACAATCACAAAGAAAATAAACAGTTCTTTAAGAGCGATGCAAATTTATTATCAAAAATCCAATCCTTTAAATACAGGATTCAGCGGCAATATTCACAGGGTAAATGCCCGAAGGTCTTCACACCTTCAACAGCAATCAAACACAATCACCAGTGTTTAAAAATACACGTAAATAAAAAATTATTCACAAGCACAGCCGAGCTAATCGCTCGTCAAAACAATCCTCACTACTCTCTGGTTTAATCCAGACTCATCGCCGTTCAGGCGAGCATCTTTTTATAGGCGCGACAGAAACTTCCAGAAATATGACAGCTCGTGTCATTGAACGTGACACTAGTGGAGAGATCTACTACTTTCTAGAAGATTCTAGAGGGTTCCGAACTCGCCAACATGGTCACCAATGACGCCAAAATGGTCGCCAAATTGGCCACCAACTTGGTCGCCTAAAATGATGCCAAATTGGCTCTACCGCCAATATTTCGCCAAGTTCTCATTGAATCGCCATTATAACGTAAGGGGCGGCATTGCTTGTGAGTAGCACATTTTTAACATGAAATAAATATAACAGAGTAATATAAATGCATTAAACACCCAAATACAAATTATTTACACTACGTAACAGTATTGAATATTTCATTTGCTGCTGATAATGCTGAAAAAATTATATCTATTATTGTAAAAGGGTTTTTTCATCTGGAAATATAATCTATTCTCCGAGATATGTAATTGCATCTTAATTTAAGTGTAAAAAATAAAAGTAAACAATATCTTATTTAAAAGCAATACTAAACACTTAACAAAATAAAAATAAATCTGTTAATCTTTAAATATTTATTCCACACGTGTACTTCTAAAATATTATTCTATAGTTTGAAGTAAATGTTGCGGAATTTTTCTGCATAAAAATTTCGTTAAAAACCCTTGAAGAGTTCCAGTTTCTAAAAGTGAAGAATAATCACGATGATAAATCAGCAAAGTTTTCTGAAACTTTTCAAGTATTTTTGTTGTTTTTGCAACTTTTACTCAACATCGATCGATAAACGTTCTGCAAACGAAGCAGTTTCTGATTGTGTATTAGATTTATTATTATCAAGAGGATTCCTTCAAATTCACAGATTGTAAAAATGCAGAATGATGATGTCAGCAAAGATATTTGTTGGGAGACATAACATAAATTCTCCGATTCTTCTACTAAAATATCATTTATTTAAGTGGTTTTATAACTTAAATATTATTACTTATTTTTACTTTATTGACTGTTATTGTTTTATGAGAAAAATCTGCAATATTGTTCTGACACTTCTTATTCTGTGATAAAACATGCTGTTAGGTTTATGTCACTGTTATCCTAGTTGGAATAAAATAACACAATTGTTCGAAAATTTGAACTTTTTATATTCGTTTCAATGAAATTAAAGTGATTAAGTAGCATAAGTGCTGTATTGGTGAACGTTACCAACTTCTGCAAGAAAAAGTTTATTATAGGGAAAATCGTTTAACACGAAACTGAGGAGACTGAAATATATTTTCGTGTTATCGTGTTAAAGGATATTGAGAAGTAAAAACATATATTCAACAAAATTAAGTGTACCAGAGAACATTTTATTTACATAGATATGTATATTTGCATGTACTTAATAAAAACAAAACAAAAAAATACATTCACAAGAAAATTAAATTTAATACAAAATTTTCAAGTTTTTTTGTTAGACATTTATTGAGTTTTTGGAAAATAATCTGATATATTTTCATTGGATCGTCTTTCTTAGCATAAATTCAATAAAGTGTTCGATGTTGTTCATTTTGTTGGAATGTGTATCTAAATAATTGCGCATACTTTTGATGATGTTCTTCATTTCGGATGACGTGGGAAAAGGAGTAGTATTGTTTACTTCATTTTCGTCATCGGAATCTGCCTCAATGATATTTTTTTAGCTCTTTGAAGAAACTCCAAAATGTCTTTGTCTACCATAATTAGGGCTGTACACTCATTATCATCATTTCCTGCAAAGAATTCTTCCGATGATACAGTACAATAATACAGAAACTTTCTTCAGTGGTGTAAAGAAAAATATTAGCCCTCCCTCCCCTTGCAATGTAAAGTTTTTTGTCTTTAATATTTTATAAATTGGTTAAATATACCCAAAACTTGGCGTCGGACAAGTTTGAGGGCCCCTAAAATTCTTGCCCTCCCCCTTCCGCGATGCAGGGGGGGAGGGCACTGACTTTGTCACAAATTTAATTAAGTGTTCCCAGAAGCGAAAATATTTCGTGTTGAGCGGTTTTCGTTCCCTGTTAAGAGAAAGAATATGCATGAAAATACGTATTTGTTTTTCAGGACCTTTGTATTATTTCGTGTTAACCGATATTTCGTTTTAAGCGTTTTCGCGTTAAACGTATTTCACTGTATTTAAATATTCCTTTTCCATAATGCTTTTTTTTTCTTCTGTTAATGAAAGGGTGTATTCCACGAACACATTTCTGGATACATTTCCCTATTTTCCCAATAGAAAATGCATAGATATTATAAATGTGAACAAACAGTTTAATAAATTTATTAAATAAATGTTTCAATGGCAATTGATTGATCATGATCGCGAACTCTAAAATGGCATTGTTGCAGCTGGGTCATGGGTGTCCAAAAGTCTTGGCAGATCTTCCGAACAAAAAAGCTCAGGCGCGATAACCTCTGTGTGCCCTCGAGTTTATTTTTTCTCACTAAATAGACCAAATTGTGCACACTCGAGATAATTCGAGTGGGGTCTTATTTATACCGTGGTAATTTTCGCACTCGAATTTAAGTGAGCCATGTACAGAGGTCTGAGCTATATACAGGCAGCATATTAATACAATAGAAGCATTTTTTACAAAAGGCGAACACTTGGAAAAAATGTTATTCTAAGTTAATTTTTTGCCAAAATATTGTACTTAAATAATTTTTTTTGTCATAATGTCCTTAAAACAATTTTATACATGTATTCTAATCTAAGAGACACTAAATATCATAAATATTATCCATTTACACGCTTTTGAAAAATCATGGTTCCGAACGTAGTCGGATACCTTAATTTTGTACGTCTGAGTTATTTATTTATTTAAATACTCAAAGCAAATGGTATGATTTGTGATATAAATTAGCAAACATCAGGCTGTCCGGTACAGCTCCTTGTGCGCACCTTTCGAGATACAATCTTTCTGCTGCTTCTTCATTTCCTTCTGCCATTCCATAAATCAGATGCATATCTGCCTGGTCGGTGTTTGTAAAATGTTCCATACCTTTCTGCGGGAAATTACAGTTCAAAAGACTGCCGCAATGTGGGTCCGCTTCCTTAAATGCACTGATGAACAACAACTTAGCGCCAAACGAAAACGTTTCTAACCATGGGTTGCTAAGCAAATCTAAATCCTTGTGATGTCCCCTACCTCACCTTCAGGTTTGGCCTAATCATAGCGGGACACCCTATATATATATATATATAGTTTATAATACTGCAGCAACCATATACACTCTACAATAAAAAAAAACGCCACACAGAGAACAAGTTGTTCGATAGAAACACAAATTGGGGGGTAGAAAAATTATGTACAGAACAGAAAATGATTAAAATTTCAGAAAAATTGAATGATTTATTTCAGAGTTACATAGTTACAAAGTAACGAGCTCAATAAGAAGTTGAACTATCTCTAGCCTAGATGCTTGCTGCTACACGTCGTGGCATAGAGCGATAAAGCAACCTGATGGTCTCCTGCGGTATTTCTTGCCAAATTTGTTCCAATTGCCAGGCCAGGTCATCAACATTCCCTGGTAGATGCAGTTACCTTCCCATCATATCCCAGACATGCTCTACTGAAGAGAGATCTGGTGATGTGGCTGATCAAGGAAGTGTTTGAGAAGATAAAAGACAGTTCATAGCAAAACGTGTTGCACGTGATTTGGCTTTATCTTCTGAAAAATAAGGCCAAGGTGCGGTAGCCAACGGTAGTAAAACAGTTCTCAGAATGTCATTGACACTTCGATGTATTGTAAGTGTGCCTCTAATGACGACCAAAGGGGTCCGGCTGTCAAAAGAATTGGCACCCTAGATCATAACTCTTGATTGAAGGCTTATGGGACGTGCAAAAGTGAAAGCAGGATTGGCACACTGCCCTGGTCATCTGCAGACACGTCTTCGATGATTGTCAGGACACAGTTGGAAGCGAGATTCATCGTTAAACACTATATGTCCCCATTCAGCATGATTCCAACCTGATCGAGCCCGTCACCACTGTAATCTAAATCGACAGTGTGCAGACGGAGGTGTAAGGTGACGTAGCGGTGGGTAAGAGCATAAATTTTGCTCTATCAGCCGTCTCTGAATGGTCTTGGTGGACATTCGCGGGCGAGTATATGTCTGATTGTTGATAACGATGAATCAGGCGCTGTGATAGTTAATCTGACAATCAGTCTGTCCTCCCTATCTGATGTGGCCCTAGATCGACCTTTACCATCATGACGCCGAAATCCACCATTGCCCAACAATTTTTGCCAGCATCTTCAAATGGTCGCATCACTTCGACCCGTGTGATGAGCGATTCTCCTTTTTACCCAACCTGCCTATTTCAATCCAATGATACGACCTCTTTCAATCTCTGAAAAAAGTTCGTAATGACCTCGAATCCTGCGCCAATAATTTTTTTCAGTCGTTGAAAGGTATCCTAAACCGCAATACAACAGAAATTTTGACATTCAGATTGAGAATCACTTCTTATAGACACCTGTTAAGCGTGTAGTTCCCATGTGCTGTAGATCCTACTATTCATTCATTGGTCACCTAATTTTAATCATTTGCATGTTCGATACAAATGTCTTTGCATACGAAATTTCATTACACACACACACAATCGGGCGACTCCTTCTTGGTTATAGCGTGTATATACATAACAGTCGTTTCAATCTTTTATGTCATTTCGCGTTGGAAGCTTATTGTGGAAGGTTGAATTTTCGTTTTCCAGTAATTTTGTTTCGTGTACGTTTTTTTTTTTTCAATATAATTTTTTTTTATTTTTCCTCTCCTTGAGACATTCATTATTGTTCTCTTTTCTTAGCTTCATTTTAATATAGTATCAGGTTTTTCTTCCACGTGTTGTATTAGGCTTAACTTTTCAACTTGGTTTTTTTCCCCCTATTATGTCGAAAATTTCTGCTGTACGGGGAAGGTTCGATCCATAAAGCATTGCTAACCCTAATTCACTGACCTAATTCAGTGACAGCTTTAGAAATCATAATAAGTCTCCAGTTTAGTCCAAAGACATTTTTGTATCTACATTTGTTGTGTTTGGTGAATTCCAATTTCTTCCTGCT
>BMAV01008749.1:476709-491618 GCA_019973955.1 Trichonephila inaurata madagascariensis | reverse complement strand
TATTTCTGAAATCCTATCATTCCTGTAACTGGATTTCCTGAACAATTTCTTTTTCAAATGTATTTTCTTTTTATCCGTTAATTAGTTTCTTAAGCAACGTTATCTTCCTTTTCTAAGAAATGGATATCGAAATTATAAAAAGCAATAAGAAGTAAGGATTTTATTTCGTCAGAAACATATATGTTTAATTAGTAGTACAAATATTTAAATTAAATAAGAATTTGCATGTCTTGGCAATTCGATTTTTATCTAAATAGTAATTATCTTTATCATGTAGGTATATATTTTATGTCTATGATAAAAATGCAAATAGATTTCAATATGTGTGGGCACAATAAGTCGTTTGAGTGTATTGCTGAAAATTATGTGGAGAATAAATATTCTTAGAATAATTTTTTTCGTTAGAAAAATTTTCTTTGTATCACTTATGATTTTAATGGAAAAAAGCACCTATATTATTTCATTTCATTTACGTCCTTAATGAAGTGAAATAAATGTAATTAATTTTGTTTATTTTTCAGAGCAAAATATCGTACATTACTGTGAATATGTGCTTGAATTAAAATCACAAAAATAATCTAACATATATATATATATATATATATATATATATATATATATATAGTACTGAAAGATTACACATGCTATTATCAGGTTTAACTCTATTTTTCAAGCAAGGTTTTAACACTTTCTTTTTTCACTATTGCGTCAAACTCTTCTACGGGAGAGGAAAATTAGGATCCTGTAAAACAAGCTTAATCCTGTTTCACTATTCTAAATCATTGACAGCTAAAAAACACATTAGTTCTCCATTTTGGTCAGTTGACTTTTTATATGTCTACTTATATTTATGTTTGATATTCTTGTTTATCAAATCCCTTATTTATTGCTTCTTTGCTTTGTAGGATTTATGATATCTTTATATTTATTTTATTATAATATATATATTCACAAGATATTTATAATTCTGACATACATAAACAAACTCCCAAAAAATAATTTTTGATTTAATTCATTTTTAATTAAAATTGCATTATATCCTATTATAAAAAAGATTGAAAAGATTTTATATTTACTGGTTCAGTTATTTTATGAATTTATTACTTTAATAAATTTAAACTAACAAATTTGAAAATTTAAATATTCATAAATGGTATATAGTACTTAATATTTTCATATTATTATTTTAAACATCAAATAAGTATTTTGATTTAGCCACAAATATAAACATGTCAATATAAACATGTTTATTGTTGTATATAAATAACAGAAGAATTTCTACTGATAAATTTCTCAGTTTTTGTGGAAACAAAACTTCATTCAATATATGTAGAATATTATAATATCATGCCGCTCACTTTTAATTTCTAATATTAGTTATACGAATTGAGAGATATTTATTTCTAATTTTAATAGACATATACTTTTATAAATGCTTAAGAGCTCTCATTTTTAGTTTAAATTTTGTGCAAAAATTAGTTTTATTGTTATTATTGTCACTTATCATGTATTTCATAACTAATAAAGGGTTTTAAGCTGTTCTTTAAAAATAAACAACAATTCCTAAAGCATTGCTTAAGAAATGTGTACACTCTCTTTATATATATTTATGCATAATGTAGAAATTTGAAATGTATACCAATGAATATGCAATACACAGCTGAAGTATTATCATAATAATAAACTCGAAAGGAAAAAAAAACTTTAAAAAATAATAGAAAATATCTTTGGTATTAAGTATTTTAAAAAGGAAATGCATTTTTACTCAGGAAAGAAATATTGTATTTTAACAGACATGAAAAAGTATGTTTTAGTTCAAACAATATAAGTAATTTGAGAAATTAGTACTGTATTTTACCAAGAACTTTCAATATATTTTCGTTGAATAATATTTATATTCAATACGTAAGACAACATAAAACACGTTTCAAGCGAACACTAGAGTAAAAAACTGTAACACAATAATAAAGCAGATCCAATGCTCAAATTTAATACTTTCATTACTTCCATTCCAGTGCCTGTATATTATTGTGTTATGTAACTGACTTCAAAAAGACTGATGCAAACTCTTTCTCTGTGTAGAAATCGCAATTTTTTATTTTTCGTTCAATATCTTGGATACTACGTGTTTTGAAGTATAAACATATCTTCTGACCTTTATTCTCCGTCAAAAAGCGCTATGCGTAAAATATCATGAATATATATTAAGAATACTTTTTAGGAATATTTGTCGACCTTTTATAAGTGATTTTGGAAGATACTCAGACGAATAAATTTATTAAATTAATACAGAGCATGATGATTCCATAACAAAAGTTTATGTGTTTAATTCAGTGTTTCTCAAAGTTCCAATACTTGCGACCCAAGATCCAATCATAATTTTCATGGCCCCCTACACTTAAATATAATTTATTGAATTCAAAGAAACGAAACTTTGACGCTAAAGCTGCGATACGACTTTAACCTCTTAAGTGCCTCCAGCAAATGTAAATGTTTCACTCAGCCAAAACGTTAATTGTCCCGGACGTATATATACTTCTTTCCGCGCGAAGTACGATATTTTCTCTGTACTGCTATCCATAAAATTATTCCGAAGGCTTTGGAATGCAATAATAGGACCTTGACAGTGTTTGCGATGGATTTACTTATTTCAAAGGATTTGATTATTTATTAGTTTTCTCTCCCTCAATACACCACATGCACTCGCCTGCGTGTTAAAAAACGGTGGCATTGGAGAACGAATTGTGTAACTTTTAATCGTCAGTTAAGGGATAAATTATAAACCGTACAAATTATCAAGATAAGTGTTAATTTTTGTATATAATTTTATATATGACAAGCCCATGGGTTCGCTGGTAATTATTAAACTTGTTTCTAATTTAGCATTGTTAAATTAATTATAAATGTATCAGAACTGCACAATGTATTTTATAAGTGTTTTATATCTGTATAAATTTGCATTTCATTTTTTAATATGTCAGAATGTATTTTGTTTGTTAATTTTCAGTAAATTAATATTTTTTTAAATAATCTCTTGTTTTCGACTTCTCAATATGCTCGGCCCCCCCGCCTAGGGTTGTCCCCCCCCCCCCCCAGGGGCGCGCTCCACAGTTTGAGAAACCCTGGTTTATTCTAACGCGTTCCTGGACACTTTGGTTGTAACTCATAGCAAGCAAGTAAAACGGCATATCGTCGTTCTCAAACCAATATCTACTATGTTCAAAAAAAAGAATAACTTGGAGATTTGAGACGTTAAGATACTTTAATTTGACAATATTCTAGCAACTGAATGCTCAAAGTCAAATAGCAATCATTTTATACGAAAATTTCGTTAATAAACAAGTAAAAATAGTCAATGTTTCGAAATCTCCAAAATGTGCGCGACGTATATATGTAGACTAACAGACCAACAAACTTGCAAAATGAGTAGGTGCTACAGAGACGACTTAGAATCCCATACAAATGCAGGGATGTAAATGCCGTAGTTGCAAACTGTGGTACAAAGAAGAAAAGAACAAGTAACAAAAACAGCTGCACATTAATGGGACAGAAAACATTTTATTGAAAAGTTGCACAACGACTGGTGTTCGAATTTACAACCAGTAGTCGTCTGGCAGACTGACAGAGGTGCTGCATGCCACTTTCCCAACTATTTCAAAGGTTTCTGGCATGTCACGTATCCTCCTGGCAGTTACAGATATTCGAGCGATAAGATTTTCAAGTAACACCAAGTAACTCTTACACTAACTTAACTCTCTTTTCAAGTAACTCTTACACCAAAATCTTCATATGACCAGAATCAGACTCACGTCACCTTCTGCTCACACTTGTAAAGTCGTGTGATGTGGGATACGCCTATTCGAGTAACGTCCCTAGTACAACAACCGATTGAAGTGCCCATTACAATCTGTAATTCCTCACATGATCAGCATATCAACCAGTTCTTCGTTTGAATACGAGTTCATCCTACTACGTTGGGAAACGGATCGCAAGGAACGACTTCCAGTAGGATCATTTTTCACGAAACCTTCCGTTCAGTACCATCTACCACAAAATTTCTCAGAGGAATCTTACAGAACGTACAGAATTCCATGCAGCGTCACTGTCAGGCCTATCAAAATATTTCTGAGCGCAATTTTGAACACCTGTTGTTGTTCAACCTTTCAATAAAATGTTTTCTGGCTCTTAAGGTATACTACTACGTTCGGAACCGTGATTTTGCAAAAGCGTATAAATGGATAATATTTATGATATTTAGTGTCATTTAGATTAGAAAACGTATATAAAATTGTTTTAAGAATAGTATTACAATAAAAAACTATTTAAGTAGAATATTTTGACAAAAAATGAACACAGAAAGACCTATTTTCAAAATATTCTCCTTTTGTGAAAAATGTTTCTGTTATAATAATATTCTGCCTGTATCTAGCTCAGACCTCTCTACAGAGGCTGAACTAGAATTTTTGAAATATATAACATGGAAGTGGGTTTATCCATATTTTATTACAACAGAGGGGAGCACTTTTAAGAAAAAACGCCGATAATAATTTCAATGGGTGTTAACTCTGAAAATAATGTGAATTTTTCAAAAATCTTTGTTCAGACTCTCTGGAGAAGTCTTTATTTTATATAAGCACACACACACATACACGCAAAATATTATTATTTTAGAAGCATTTCTTGTAAAAGGAGAACATTTTGAAAAAAGATTATTCTAAGTTAATTTTTTGCCAAAATATTGTATTTAAATAATTTTTTTGTCAAAATATCCTTAAAACAATTTTATTCATGTATTCTAATCTAAGTGACACTAAATATCATGAAAATTATCCATTTATGCGCTTTTTTAAAATCACGGTTCCGAACGTAGTCGGATACCTTAAATGCGTTGTCGTTTATGTTCTTGTTTTCTGTTTCTTTGCATCATAGCTCGCAAATATGACATTTGCGACCCGGCATTCCTATGGGATTCCAAGTCATCTCTGTACCACTCCCATCCTTCAATTTTATCGGTCTGGCAGCGAATCACCTTGTATATTGGTTCGATAACCTTTACTTGTCACCTTTTCATCAAATATGTTAAATAACTATTTGGGTACAATTAACTTTTATGAAATACAATTTGATAACTTTTTTCTTATAATATATTACTTAAATATATATATTAAAATATGTTTACTTTTTCAAAATTTAAGGTGCATGAAAGTATTTTAAACCTGCGAGAGAAATTATTACGAGATTTATCCATGAATTTAAAAGAATTTTATAAAAACTCTTATTTAATAAAAAAAACTGACAAACCATATTTATGCTTGCTAAATGCATTTAATCCAAATAATATGTAAGATTAAACTAGTTCAGAATAAAATATTTTAATGATTTTATAATTTGTAAAAGAAAAAGTGCTGGGATGAAATGATTATTTTGAAAAGCATCCATTAAAATATATTTCCTTCCGAATCAAAAGATATTTTTAACGGTAATGATGGTAATACATACAAAAAATACAATATTTCTTTCTAATTAAATTAGAGATTTCATCAAGAAGAATCTAAAAAGAAGAATTATATTTTACGGTTTATATGGCAGTAAATGAAATAAAACTTTATATAGCTGAAAAAAATAATTGTTTGAGTTTTATAATACAATTAATTACGGCATTAAATATGAATTAAAATAAATTATAAAATGTTTCTTCCCCGAAACAATGTCAACATAAAAGGTAGGAATAATCCAAAAAGCTGAAAGTAAAAAATATATAGATCAGAAAACAAAATGTCTTCATTATTTCTCATTTGCTACATTGATTACATGTATCAAAATATATTATTATATATATTCTCCTAGAAAAGAGGACAATGTCGGAAAAGTTTTTCTAAAACAGCGCCTTGTGTTATTTATTCTAAACAGAATATATCATTCTAAGCAGTACAACGTCCCATGTTTTTATTTTGTCAGCTGTTGACAAATAGTCTAAAACTTCACCACCGTTACCTCCTTTATCGTGTTTATGGGGATGATAGTGGTAATAAAATGGCTTGGAAAGGTGTGATTTACGGACTTGTTATGATTTACTAATGCCAGCAAAAAAATCGAAATGAAAAAGTATAGCAGAATTTTCTGACTTTATAGGAATATCTTTTCTTGCACATTAGAGATTCCAAAAAAAGCAAAAAGAAATTTTCAACGCCACGAAAATCGAGAAAGAAATTTTAATAGAACAAACTTACAAGTTTGTGCGGGATTAAATTATAACTATTCAAAATACAAGAAAAAAGGCCCTAAAAATTATAAAAAAAGTTCTATAGAAAAATATAAAACAGAAGTAAAACATAGAAAAAGAGATGAATTATTTCCTATATTTTCTACGTTTATGAAAAAACATTCATAAATTGAAAGTGATACAAAATAGAGAAACGAAGAAAAATAAGAAACCAGCAACCTTCTTTGAATGTTTTACACTATATTGAGAATATTGGGCAGCATTCTTCTTGAATATGGTACAATAAAAGAAAAAAAATAGTTAAAGGTATTCAACTAATTTTACTACAAGTGGTAATTAATTTTAGTTCAGGTCTAGTTTAGTAGAGTTGGTTTATTATTGAACTTCTGCTATATATAAACAACATTTGAAACATACTGGATTTTGAATCAAAAAATTCCAATAAATATATAACGCGTGATATTATTTGTTACAAACACCGTTGATATAAATTCAAAGCAAGCTTTCATTCACCCTAAGTATATTCCACTGACACTAAAATAGCCCCTATTGTTCTTGTAAACTATAGCATTTTTATAATTATATTTTTGCAATAAAAGGATCATTAGAATGTAAAAATATTTACTGAAATATATTAAAAATAATAATCTGAAAACTGTTAAGAAAATTTAAATAAATTCTTAAATACATATATGAAAAATCGAAGAGACCATTATATAGAATGACGCACTAAAACACAATATTATAAATTACAAAGGTACTCAAAATATTGTGCTGTTGACTTTTTTTGAAAATATAAAATAAAAATTATAGTTAAAATTAACTCCGTTAATTACTCAAAAGAAATGAACTCAATTGTTTTCATTTGCAATGAAAATTACGAGCAGTGTAAAAAAAATAGGGAACACTGTTCAATAGTGCTTTTATAATTATTTCGAATTATATCGTACATACATCAAACTATTTTTCTCGTATTACATTAGATAAAACATTTTGATCAAACACCATGTTGTATCAAAAAAGTAAAGCGTTCACACTATTTCTTTCAAAACTATATGGCATTTAAAAAAATTTTATATATATATATCAAGTTACAACATAAATATTAAGGAATTAAAACCACATTCTATTATCATTTTTTCATAAATACTATTTTCAAAAAGTTATGTTTCAGTTTCACCCTGAAGAGACTCACTTTTCTGAGAAAGAGAAAGGGAGAGAAAGAAAGAAAGAAATTCACCCAAAAAATCTTAAATTTCACAAAAACATTTCTTTTATAAATAAAACTGCAAAGAAAAAGATTAAAAATTGAGACGATTAAATTCTCATTATTCCAATGACTATTAGTAGATATTGGCTGATCTTGTAAAATTCCTTCTGGCCAAAATGGAATTGGCAGTAAGGTATCTTAAAAAATTACATTAAGGGAAAAAAAAGTATTTTTAAAATGAACATTTAATGTTTGTTTCTCTCTTTCAGAAATATGGTTTTCCAATACATTTTGATAAAAGTGAGCTAAATTCATATTTTCCAAGAATAAGTTATTTGTTCCTACCTTTCTATATATAATGGTGAGCATTAAGCTTTCTTAAAAAAAACATATTTATGAATTTTTATCAGAGTTTAGTTTCAAGTCTTTAAATTCAGAGAGTAAATTATAGTATAAATATGCATATATATATATATTATCCTAGAATTACAAAAAAATTGATATAGTTATTCTATTGCATATAAGGCAGTGGCAAGGGATCGTGATAACCCTACGAGAGGGACGCGAGCATATTCAAAAATCGAAAACAAAAGATTACTTTAAAAAATCATACATTTGCTGAAAGTAAACAAACTATATTATGACATAATAAAAAAGTGAAATACACATTTACACTGACAAAACAAGCTTGTAAATATATCAATACTGCGCAATGTATTTTATAATTAATTTAACAATACTAAGTGAATAACAAGTTTATTAATTACCAGTGACCCCATGGGCTTGTCATATATAAAATTATATGCAAAAATTAACACTTATCTTAATCCCTTAAATACGGATAAAAATTCAACGATTCGTTCCCCAATGCCCCTGTTTAACACGTAGGCGAGCCTATGGGGTGTATTGGAGAGAGGGGGGTAGAAAATTAATAAGTAAGCAAACCCTTCGCATACACTGTCAAGTTCACTTTACTGCATTCCAAAACGTTCGGAATAATTTTATGGATAGCAGTTCTCAGAAAAGTTCATACTTTGGAAAAACGTATATATACGTCTGGGACAATTAACGCACTGGTTGAGCGAGACGCTTATATACGCCGGCGGCACTTAAGAGGTTTAAGTCTTAATATAAGTTTAGCGTCAAAGTGTATTATTATTGAGTTCAATACATTGTTATTGTATGGAAGGGGGGCGCGATGAAAATTATGATCGAATATTGGGTCGCATACATTGAAAGTTTGAGAAGCACTGATATAAGGATCTATTAACGGCATATTTTTTTTTTGTCAAAAATGCTTATTGTTAGCATAACATTTCGAATGTACTGTCCAAAGCAGATTGTATTTATTTTGATTTTAATTGGATTTGTCATTTTCATATGAATGTTTCATTAATACGTGTATTAAATGAATACATGTATGTGTTTAATCTTATATTGTGACCGTGATTATGGCTGTAAACCCATAGGTGGTGAAAGATTTGCAATGTAGAAGGGTTGATACATTTTAAATCTGCTGGTATAGGACAAAATAATAGGAACACCTATATGAAAAAACGAAAAAAATTACTAGTATGTATTTGGGCAACCTTTGGCCTGAATAATAGCTTGCATTCGACGTGAGATTAACAAACAAAGGTTTTGAACAAAGTACATCGAAATTCACACTAATTCCACGTGCAGGGCTGTCTCGAATTCAGATAGCGGGAACACAGGAGGAAACCGGACACGGACTTAGTTCTCTAATAAACCCCACAAACACTAAAAGATGCTCAAATCAGGTGGCTGAAGACACCTCGTTAGATGTCTCATTTTATCATCATGCTCATGTAACCATGTTTGAACACAGCAAAAAGTCTGGAGAGGGACATTGCAATTTTAGAACACATGCCGTTCTCCCGGAAAGAGAGTCTGAAGCATAGGAAGAGAATGCTTCGATAATGGTCGCCTGTGATCATCCCCCTCAAGACCACGAGACCTAACCCAATCCACGGAAAGATATTGCACCCCACAGCATCACCAAACCTTCTCCATGTTTCATGGTTGCAATCTGGCAGTCAACATGAAATTCTTATGCCAGATGTTTGTCATTTGAACGCGCATCCGATGATCTGGAATAACATAAATGCGGATTTATTGGACCAGATGACTTGTTCCTATTGCAGTTGTGTCCAGTTTAGATCTCGGCACCACTGCAGTCTCTTCATAGCATTCCGTACCGAAACTAATGGTTTTTAAATAGCTACTCTTTTATGAATGCTCACAGTATTCATATCCAGTTGAAAAATGTTCATGGATACGGGGTTCTGAAGGAGGGTATTCATCTTGGACATTATCTGCAGCAGAGTGTAGTCTTGCGTTTTCAGGCAGCTCTCATATTCTATCACAGTCCT
Source organism: Trichonephila inaurata madagascariensis (assembly GCA_019973955.1). NCBI lineage: Eukaryota > Metazoa > Arthropoda > Arachnida > Araneae > Nephilidae > Trichonephila > Trichonephila inaurata. Next base: position 481,792 of record BMAV01008749.1, on the reverse strand, counting down.
TCGACTTTCACTCATTGTTGTTCTTGGCGGAAGACACCTTCTCCAGGTTTGTATAGGCTGTCATAACCCTTAACACAGTGGTCCATGAAATACCAACAAGGTTGGCTATTCTGGACACGGACACTCCAGAGACGCAAGCTCCAATTATCATGCGTCCTTTCACGTCGGAGAAGTTGGACATAATCACGTTTTGCTAGGAAAATATCTTCTCATGTATCTCTCACACTGCCAAATGCTTGACTAATAATTTCCCTTTTCACCACCCCTAGATGGAAAACTGTAGTAACTCGCGGCTGCTGTTTATTGGACTTTCGAAGGACGACTCATTTTTAAATAAGTGTTCCTATCATTTTGTCTTATACCTGTATAAAAGTTGTCCCTTACGCAGTAAAGGTGTACAAGTTTTGAGGGTGGGTTTTCAGTTTAAATATCATCCTTATCTACTGATAGTGGTCTAAAAATAATAGGTTCATCACCAATTGCCTGGATGTTACTCTGAAGTGTAGAGTTACCAAACAATCAATCGATGAGTCTTAAGTCGGTGGGGTTGGAAAGCATATATTAGAAATCTATATTTAACTTGATACTCTTAATTATTAATTAATACTTTTAAAATAAATTCATAATAAAAGAATTTTGTAACATTCTTTTAAAATTTAATAATTAAATTTTAAATTAAAATCTGAGAGAATTATTTAAACTTACAGCAATTTGAATTTATATTAATTTTTTTCGTCGCATATTTGTGTTGTCTGTATTGTTGAAAGGCAGTTAAAAACAAGAAAAATTTTAGCATGCAGTTTTGAAACTTAGATCGGAAAATTTCCCATTCGTTAAGGAAATGCATTCTTGGGAAACTTTAATAGAATACATCTCTAGCCGCCAAGAATCTTAAGAGAATTAATTAGTATGTCTAGTACATTAGTTAATTATTTTTAAATTAAGTTGTTTGAAATTCCCTTGGATATTCAATTAGTAACTAATTAATACATTCCTTGCCTGGATATTCCAGGTCGATACGTCCTGTGAAAAACTTCACTAAGAATGTACAGTTTCTAAAATTATCTCTTAAATCTGGATTAAGTGCCTCTGACTGATTTGCTGATGAATTTCAAGAACTTTTTAGGATGTGAATTTAGATTTTCTTAGGTTACACATTCCCCCTTACTTGTGTGATTTTAATCTGTTTTTGTTTGTCAGTAAAAGTAATGTTATTTGATTATCTATAGAATTGAAAGCTTCAATAACAATTAGTATATATTCTATTCCTACTTACGATAAAATTGTACTTCAGCCTTTTTATATATATATATACTAAATTTTATCATTCTAAAATAATCTTTTTAGACCCATCCGGTTAAATTTAGACTAGAAAAAGTTACACTTACTTAAATTATTGTCTAATTTAGCATTTAATATCTGTGCTTGATTACTTCTTATATCGCTTTAAGCAGATTCGATTTTTAAGATATTGCACCTTTATAAAGCGTGTTTAATAAGTATGTATTTTTGAATAGTTTATCAATGGTTAAATACAGCCTTATTAAATTATTAATCGTGTAGGACGTATATTATCACTGGTAAACACCATGAATTCTATCGTCTTAAGACCCTGTTCAATGATATGCTTAAAATAACTTTACTTTTATACATACATGTTTTTATTTAAAAATTTTTACGAAAATTTTCTTATCTATAAGAGATAATCTGAAGATTTTTCAAATATTTCAAAATAAATTTCGATATCCATACAATAAATGCTGTTTGTACTCGCCTCATTTTACCTAATTAAATTTTCTATGATTTCCTTTCCACGAACTGCGTGTACAGTTTTAACGGAGAATCAGTTTCGTCGTTGCAAAACCATTTGATTTGTATTGTGTAATGTTTCCTTCTATTCACAAGTTTAAATATTCCTTACAGGGTACGATGTTTATTGTGTTTTAGCAAATGGAGACAGCTTGAAATCAATTGGAATATACCATTTACTCTATTTTGAATTCAATGTACTCTTTTACGAAAAAAATAACTTTCTTTTATTTACTTTATTTACTTATTTATTTTTTATTTCTTCAGTAAATAATTATTTCATAACTACTAACTAGGAGCTACATAATTATTTAAAGGTTTTTGTTGGGATATGTGAGTGTTACTTACTAAATTTGTATTTGTGGTCTAAAAAAACCATATATACGTACATATATATATATATATATATATATATATATATATATATATATATATAGGCTTATTCTCTACAAAAAAGAGATAACATCCAACAATCACATTCGAAAAACACATAGACAGTAGAAAAATCACACAATGAAGGACATATGAGTAACCAGTATAATAAACATTGGTGACTTAGGACAGCTAATATATAAAATAATTTATATAAAAGAAGTGGGGTTGAACATGTTTTCTGGCTATGCAACCTTCCCCCTTTATGTAAATAATACTGAGCAAAAACCTATTGAAAGTAATGGATAGGAATATCTAAATCCATTACAAGTTAGAGGTAACTTACCTAAAAATTGCACTTAAAAATGCAAAGCCCGCGCTAAATCTGAGTAGAATAAATAAGTTATTGCCATATTCTGGACTCTAATGCAGATTTAAATCATGTGAATGGCTGAAATGTAGCACTTAACAAAAGTATAAAAAGAATGGAAATAAAAATTAATAAGAGTTACACAAATTATACCATTACTTTAATAACACGTGTGAGTAAATATGAATAAAATAATAATAAGTAATTTTATCTAATATTAGAATATGGAGATAACTATAACTATGATATATTTAAGTTTATTCTAATAAACTATTATCAATCTCAGAATTTTTAATCCTTATTATTTTGAATATACATATATATATATATATATATATATATATATTTAAATTATCTCTCTCTATATATAAAATATAAAATGTTTTTCGTGATGATGTAATAAATTTATTTATACCTCACACACGAGAACGATAATAAAAAATAATTTAGTCATATTCAATATTATAATTACAAATTAGAACAACATAATCCATGTAAATTACATTTTTACAATTCGAGAAATGAGTATGATCAGTTGTATAATTTGTACAACGGGGATTGGTATATCGTTAGACGGACATGGAGTACCTCCCAAGAATAATTTTTTAAAAAATAAGTATTTTTAGCCAATTTTTTCGGAATTAAAACTTTAAGTCTTTTGACCAAGCTAATCACACAATTACTAATAATAGAAAAGTCTTAAAAATTAATGACTGAGTGAATATTAACTTCGCACTGTTCAGCTATACGAGTTCTTTTGGCAACGAAACTCGTAATTTTGAACCATGGTCAAATGGTGAGGACGGCATCTGAGCTGTGGTACTCCCTCTCTCCTAACTACCACACCAAACCAAAAGAAGGACCGTTTGAGCTCTCGATAGATTAAATGTGCATCGCTCTGCTACACCGCGGATCTTCAGCGGCACTAGGCTTGAATACATGACACACCGGTCACGAGTCCGCAACCTTGCCCACTAGGCTACCGTGGTCACTAAAAATTAATGATAAGTGTAATATGAAGTAATTAAATTTGTGACGAATTTTCTCAAAACTACGACTTATTGAATTATTTGTAACCTTCCCACCATATAAAGCTTTGTACCACATCTTTAAGAAATTTTAAAATTCTCGAACTTTGTATTTAACTAAAGCAACGGGATTTTCAGACACCTAAAAACAAATTAAGAAGGATATGCTACCCATTTTTATGAGTATATACAGCACATTTATCAAAAAAATGATTTTTATCAACTCATTTTAAAAGAGTGAAAGATCATTTAGTTAGATAATTTGTTAGTAAAGGTGATAGATTGCGTCGTAAAAGATTAATTAATAATAAGTATGTGCTTGTCGTTTTAGAATGTTTATATGACTAATAACCTTATATTTGCTCTCTGTGCCTCATCAATTTTGTTTATCTTTCCGAAGAATAAAGTATTTGTCTATTACACGTTTCTCCCGAGATATTTTTTGAAAGACTTTTCATAGAACATTAAAAAGATTGATGGTCCTTTCACGGGCACAAATGTCCTCCTAATCTCTCTTTTCCTTTCGCTCCCTGTTTCTGTTTTGTGTCATTTCGAAGCAGCGCCTAAAACATCGGGGGAATTTCCGCCTCACTTCAAACTGGAGTCCACTACACGTCGCAATAAATTCGTCCCACCTGACAAGGCTTAATTAAATTCTCCGCGACACTCGACATACTTTCGGGGACATATACACACTCCCCGGATTTTTATCATCAGCGAAAACAATCACAGAACCGAAAGATTCTCATTCTCTCTTCCCAGCGTTCGAAAAGCTGTCAGAACAAAACCAAAAAAAAAAAAGACCGAGAAAAATAGAACGTTCTGAAGGGCTTCCTTCCTTCAAACGATTCGCGACGGAGCAAAATGAGGCATGAAACTCAACTCAAGAAAGAAAGAAAGAAGCAAAAATAATAGAATGCGTTCTTTGTTTTTAGAGGTGGCGGTGGCAGCAGCGGTAGAATATTGTTGTAGCATTACTCTGTCCAGAAAATACAACTCGCATTACTGGAAATATTGGGAAGAGAAAGACAAAGAAGTGGACATATACGGATGATACTAAAAAAGAACATGCATTCTGGATTCTTTTCCAGGATGGAAGTGGCCATTCAATAGAAAGAATCGTGGAATATCTGGGAGGTTTTTAGATAAAACGAACAGATACGGAATGGTATCTTTTGTTTCCATTCATCCATGCCTTTAAGCGACGCCTTTTGAGATGCGATAAAAGATAGAAATAGCGATGTCCGATAATCAACAATGGCATTATTGAATAATAGTTTTTTGAAAGCCTATAAAAGAAAAAAATTTCGTTTGTTAAAGATAGTTTTTTTTCTTATCGTAAATATGCAGAAGAATTAGATCCAACATAAGTTTACTCACCCCTCAAACGCTGAATTTTTTTGTTCAAAAGGTTAAAAAAAATACACATTTTTTATTGCATAAAACTAAACATAATACTTAACAGAATGCAAAAAAACGAGAAAGAATTTTACTTTAATGTTCA
>BMAV01008749.1:456525-476309 GCA_019973955.1 Trichonephila inaurata madagascariensis | reverse complement strand
CCGCTGAAGACCCACCTTGAAGAAAGGCCGATGCATGTTAAATCTGTCGAAGCTCAAACGTCCTTCCCTTGATGTGGTGTGGAAGTTAGGAGAGGGGGTGCCAGCTCAGGTGTCTTCCTCGTTACTTGACCATGGTTCAAAATTACAAGACCTGTCGCCAAATGCCCTTGTGCAGCTCTGTATTGCGACTTTATTGTTCACTCATTCGAAGCTTCACAATAATTGTTGACCAAGAGCCTCGTGTTTTGAACCGTGGTCATGTGACAAGGATGAATTTTGAGGTTGTCCCTAACTGTCTGAGTTCCTCACCACTCCAACGTGTGGACACCATATTTCCCCAGATTTAAAGTGCACCATCCCCTCTACACGATATACTTTTGTGACTCGAATTCACTAATTCTCTGCAGCATATTCTCTAAAATAATCGCATCGGATGAATTACAGTGTAAGCAAAAAAAAAAAGACTTAAACTTAACTATATGGTTTGTATTTATTGTTTCTCCACACAACACACCGCACTAACTTAAAGTCCATTAGTTTAACTATATTCCTAGAAAATCAGCTCCGTTGTTCAGTGAAACTTTTGCAGTATTAGGACTCGAACCCACAACTCGACTGCAACAACACCACCTCTAAATTTAGAATCTTGAGCACTCGGCTACCACATTCACTTTAAAATGCTTAGAACGCTAAAAATACAAAATATATTTCAATAAAAATAAATCTCGAACTTGAATGCTTTGTTCCATGATATGCATATTTATAAATTACGACTATTTTCACGTAAATGATTTGACTTGTAATCTGAGTCATTTCTAATTATTTTATAAAGGCATATTAAAGGAATAACCTCATTTGGAATGCTCTTAAAAAGTAATTCTTCACTAGTTCATGGAAGGAAAACTCATTCCAGGTCGGCACAATTGGAAACATGCCTGGCAGTATGCTATGATGAGACACCATTGACAAACTGCCTTCTATTATCGCAAATTCCATTCCGAGTCGGACATATTGAAGGTCATTGTGTCGAAATCCTTCGATAGCAGGTGTGAGAGGATTCGAGTAAGAATCAGACATTTCTCAAGTTAAACACTTTATTTCTCTTAAACACTTATTAGACTCAACGAGGTTTACTGAGAATGTGCTCTAATAACTAAATCCGAGGAGCAATCAAACTTATTAATCTAACTCTGATATAAATATGAGCCCTTATCTATTCTCCTGAATACTCTTGCTGCCACACTTGCTTAATCGTAAGCCGTAAGGTGGAGGACTTCTCTTTCACTTTATCATCTCTTCTGTAATTAACAATACTAAGTGCGACTACCGGTCACTCTCACTAGGCATTTTTCTTATACTCAATTTTCAACCCTCACCGCTTTTGATACCCCACGGCCCGGGGGTATCATCTCCTCATCCATGCGACCTAGATTTGTTGGAATAAATGATTGTTCACTCAAATTCTCCATAATAAATCTAATTTATTATTGTCTAAATATATATATTGATCAACGCAACACAAATCATACTAGAGGGATATTATCAGGAGTGATACTACGTAATTATCAATTCTAAGTAAATAGCGCCTGAAATCCTACTCACTATTTTAATGAGAAATTATCCTCAGAATCTTTATCTACTGTAGATTCTTTAATAAGCTAAAGTCCGATCTATAATTAATCTCTTACCAATATCTCATGGCGATCAGCACCTCGGCTTTCTGTCTCTTCTTGTATTCTATTCTTCTACTATTATTTTTCCATTCTATTACTATCCGACTTCTATTCTACAATCCGGTTTCTATCCCACTTCTATCCGACTTCTATTCTACTATCCGGTTTCCATCCCACTTATATCCGACTTCTATCTTGTTAAATCGCTAATGCTAAAGCTCCAATATATATCTACTCACTAATCTGCATATCGCGGTTTCTTTCCAAGAAGGTTGGATTGAAATAATACTATTCTGGCTCCAAAGATTCCCCAAGAGGATTAGTGAGAAGGCGCGATGAAGTCCCGTCACACGCTTACTCCACGATTAGCACTTAAAAGAGGCTTGCATTTACATACAATCAAGTCCTCTCTATGGAAAGAAGTTTTCAACTAAAATCACAGTTGTAAAGAGTATTTCAACCAAGAAGATTAGTGGAAGCCCGAATAAAACCCGTTATTATTGTGATCTCTGATATCTCTGATGCACGTCTGATCGCTGGTAAGGATATATCATGGGCTGTGAGCGTAAGTCGGTCTATCATTGTTTTCTTCCTTTATAATCATTTTAAACCGACCGTTACTTTTCTGACTTTTGTAGGCCCGTGGCTGAATAATTCCTGACAGTACCATCAAATGGTAACATCGCTTCCTCTCAAATATCGAACAATACTGTGATCTGACCATTCCTTTTCCTTTAATCCAACAGCACATTCTCTTTTAAACATTGACATCCACTCAAACTATTCATGAATCCGTCTGTAAGACTATGGTACAATCATTGTAGGTCAATGGAACCACCTTATTATAGAAGTTAGGCTTTAAAATTGATATAAATGTTCTTTGTTTTATGCTCAGCCTGAATGCACCATTGTAATACCCTAAACTTCAGCTAGTCAGATTGGCCACCCAAACATTTAAAGTTGTTCATTTGTATATTTTATCATAAGGTGGTTAGTCCCATTCAGTCGGATAAGTTCTTGGTGCTTTATGAACACCTACTAACATATTGCACCACTTGCCTGCAAAATTACTGCAACTCACCTAGGTATAGATGCCACAAGTTCCTGGTAGATGACTCGAGACAGATTGTACCAATTTTCTAAGCAGTGGTCACGTAAAATTGAGATGTCCCGAAGAGAAGATGGTTGATCTCTGAGCAGCCTTTCTATTAAAATCCAAATGTGCCTTACCAGATTAAGATCCGTGGAATTAGGTGGCCAGGATATTAATTGGAATGCATCTTTATGCTCCTTGAACCCTTCTAACGCATTTCTAGCCTTTTGACATGAGACACTGCCCTACTAGTAGATTCCATTTCCAGTTGGGTAAATAGAAGCCCTATATCAGGGTGAAAATGATCCACAATTATGTTTAAAAAGTCTACAACTTTTATGGTCTTTTCTACCCGAACTAAGGGTTCCAAAGTCACCCATGAGAACGTTCTTCGAAGCATAATATCACCATCACTAGGCTGTGTACTTAGAGGGAGAAACTATTAGACTGTGAAAGGCAGAGCACCCTGACACAGTCATTGACGTGATGAGTGAGAAATTGTGATTAATCTAACCATGAAACTCTCTTCCACTTATTTATTGTCAAGTCTTAATGATTCTGAGCCTAGTCTAGGCCTAGTTGGTCATGATACTTGATCAACAGAGGTCCACGAGTGGGACATCTGCTACACTGTTTGTTACCTAACAGTTTCCGTTGAATTGTATGTAATGAAACACTTGGTTTTGGACCTGCATTTCATTGGGCTGTCAGCTGAGCTACTGAATGGCGCCGATTTTGCTTTATCAAGTGGGATAATTTTCTGCGTTCCTTTGTCTTTGATGGCACGTGGACATCCAACAGCTAGATATCTACCTCTTATTTCACTGTCATTTATCCACTTGGCATAAATACTAAAAACAGCAGAACATGAAAAACCTACCAGTCATTCTATTTCGAAGATGCTCGTTCCGAGTCTCCAACAATCTTCCTGCCCTCGTTTGAATTCACTTAGACCTGCTGTCTTTACCCTCACTCGCAAATGCAAGTGCAAGAAGGATTGCTTACCTTCTATAGCAGCACTAAATACTCCATTCTTTCTTAATCACGTGGTTTCCACGTCATCCAGAAGAGTTAATTGGAAAATGAGGAGGTGTTCATAATGTTTTGGCTCGACAGTTTATATATATATATATATAAACTATCTTTCTCTTACTTACTAATATTTTTATGGTATCGAACATTATGCAATTGTATGCCTAAAACTAACATAAAAAGTTTTCAATATTAATTCCGAAAAAATATTCTTTTATTACTTTTTCATGTGTTTCGATTTCAAAAAAGGAATTGTAAGTAATTGTTATTATAGAAGTATGAAAAGGCTTCAATGATATGTAGTATAAATTTACTAAAAAAAGCTTTTATAAATTTCTGTTGTAAGAAAATCATGATTATTTTCGTTGTAGAAAATTCTTCTGTACCTAAAAATTGATTTTTTGTTCATGACAGTCTCATTGTCATATAATATTTAGAATCGAAATATTTTGCAGAAACTTTTACAAATGCACATCCGGAATAATTTACTATCATCGGAAACCCCACTTTTTATGGCATTGAAATTTGTTTTCTTTTTCATTGCAACTTAGCTCCTATTATGTTCTATGTTCGATATCTTTGAATTACAGTTACTTCTAACAATTTTATTCAATTTCAAAAACGTCTGTTTAGCATAAGAGAGCAAAGTAAATTACAAAAAATTTAATAAACAGAAAATATGCTCAGTAGCATTCAAATGCAATAAAATGTGTTATATTATTTATTTGAAAACAATAAGCACTTATTCTGAGAAATATAAAAATTAGTTATGCATTTTATTTTGATTAAATTACAGTCTTTGTTATTACTGTTTTGTTGAATTTGTAGAAAGTACGGATATGTATTTATATTACATCGCAACTAGCCAACAAAACAAAAAATTGTGACATTTCTTTCGACTTTAATATTAATAAAACTTTACCGATAAACAATTATGTATATATCTCAAATATTTATATAAACTACTATAGCTCTTACACTTGATTTAAGCAACAAGTGGCTTGCCACAATTTCTAGTTACATGAATGTGTATGTAATTTGATTTATTGCTTCTAAATGTAATTTCACTTGATATCTCCTCCAATGCATTTTTGCATCAGTTTCTTTCATAGTAGTGTGTTATTTAAAAATTACAGTTACTTTTTATGAATTCCTTCGTGCTCTTTATTATATTGTGCTTATTCTGGAATTCTCACAAATTGTTTTAAACTGGTTTCAAATAAATTATAGTATTTAAATAATAATATTCAATGGAGCTGTAAAAAATGAATATTTTAAGCGTTACAGACTGCAAATGGTTTCATCTAGATTTGAAATTATTTTGTTTCAGTATTTGATTTCATATTATTTCGATAAAATTATTATTCCATTATTAAATGTTAGAATAAATATTTGCACAGCATATTTTTTGTGATATCTTCTTTTTTATATTGCTAACATTTATTTATGTTTATTTAAAAATATAGCTCACTTATTTATTTTTATTATTCAGTTTGGGAAGTGTAAATTAAGTGTAACATTATTCAACTGAATTTCTGACAAAGTTAAAACTTGAAAAAAAAAATGTTTTTTTTTTTTTTTTTTTTTTTTTAAACGCGAAGCTTGGGCAGCACATTTTTTATGCATTTATCATAAAGTTAATTACGAAAAAGTTCGGGGTGAAGTTGTCATTTAACAAATAATGAGTTTTTTCCACCATTTTTTCAACCTTTTTTTTCTTCTTCTTATATGTGTTCGTTCTCATTTCCCAGTGTTTCTTCAGAATAAATAATATCTAATAATTTTTTTTTCTTGGATTTTTTCCATAGTTATAAAAAATGAATTCTTTTTTATGTGTGTGTTTTTTTTTTACATACTACTAAAAAGAATGAAGTGAGCATGCATAATTTGCAACGAAATTATTTTTACTTCATTTATTTTGATATAGAATTTCATTAATAAAAAAAAAGAAATCGTAAGTAAAAAGAGAAAAATAAATTTCCATTAAGTAATGAAGTTGTGATGATATTGTTCACTATCTGATTACCGAAAAAAATAAATAATATTTTTTAACTTATTGTTACTTTTCATATATTGCTGTAACCTTATATATATATAGCTAAAGTATAAAAATATCAAATAACATTTAATATTTAAACGGTTTACCTTTAATATTTAAACATAATTTGCATTTATTCTATAATATTTCATATAAGTGTACAAGCAGCATGTTTGAATTTTCATTCAAACGTTTCATTCATAACGATTCATTTTGTTTTCAATACTTAAAAATAACAAAAGACGTGAATCGTGAAGTCATAAACTTTCTTTTAAAAGTGTTAAGTTGATCACATTATTATTTGTCAGTACAGTGAAAATCGTTTAACACGAAATTGAAGGGACTGTAATATTTTTTCGTGTTAAAGGATACTGCAAAAAAAAAAATTTTAATAAATTAATTAAAATATATATTTAACAAAATTTAGTTTATTGGAGTACATTTTCTTTGCATAGATATGTATATATGCATATATTTAATGAAAATCAGTGAAACAAAAACAAATTTAATACAAAATTTTCAAGTTTTTTGAAAAACAAAGCATTTATTAGGTTCTTAGAAAATAATCTGATATTTTTCTTTGTATTGTCTTTTTTAGCATCAAATAGCCGACAATTGTTCGATGCCGTCCATTTTGTTATTCATTTCACCATTGTAATGTGCGTCTAAATAATTGCTCATACTTTCCATGCTGTTCCTCATTTCGGATGACGTGGTAACAGGACCTGCATTTTATTTTCTTCATCCGAATCTGCGTGAATGATATTTTCTGAGCTTTTAATAAACTCCAAAATGTCTTTATCCGCCATAATTGTGTTGTTCGAAGATTAGCGTCATCTACTACAACACATTCTTCCTATGGATTCCTATTCCCGTAGGACAGTCTAATAATACAACCTTTTCTCAAACGTTTCATTAAATGTCGGCTCAGTCTCAATACCCTTCCTCACCCAGAAAGGAAATCCTTTCGTGCCAAGCGATTTTCGTTTTATGTTAAGAGAAAAACAAGTAATATAAAAAAAAATTGTAAGTCAATTCCTACTTAGATCAACAGAGAAAAAAAATTGCTAGCTACTTTTTATTAAATAGTTACAATTAATATAAATATGTATATACATATGACAGAATCACAACATTAAGTGGTAATTAATTTTTATTAATTATAATTGAAGAATCGTATCGTCCTCCAAAACAATCGTGAATATAAAATTTCAGTTCAACTGAATGCTTTAAAATGTGAGAAAAAAACCTTTTCAAATTTCGACACAAGTCGCCAAAAGGGTCGCTAAGTCACCAAAAATGATGCCAGCGGGGATGCTCAATTAATTTTTATTAATTATCATTAATTTATTGTATTGTTATCCAAAATAATCATGCATATAAAATTTCAGCGCAATTGAGCACTTTAATTGAGCACTTATTAAGAATTGAAAATTCCACCAAGATAAATAAATAAATATATAGATAGTGCGAGCTAATAGTAGGAATTGAAAATAAGGCATGAAAATACATAGCAGTTTGTCGATACCGTTGTATTATTTCGTGTTGACCTATAATTCGTCTTAAGCGTTTTCGCATTAAACATATTTCACTGTATTTTGGCTGAGATTAGTAAACATTTGGGGTTTTAAAATGACTAATTTGTTACTTTTTAAGGACTTTCTGAATCTCTAAGTAGTTCAATTCCCTTAGTGATAATTAGCTATTTTTCTTATCATTAAGAAGGCGTTGATTTTGAACATTTTTGGTTCAAATGTACCACTAACTATACTTTGGTAACCATGTGTCTAGTCTATTTTTCTATTCAAATGTTCACACACACACAACTACGGGAATTTACCAAAGCACAGTAGTGTATTAAAAGCATGATGAATTCAAAGACAAACATCTCGACATAAAAAATTTAATCAACGCTTAAAGTATTAGAGTCCTTAAAGTATGAAAATTCCGTTTCAATTTCAAATTTATATGCGCTGTTACGTTAGAACATGAATAAAAAAATGGAGGTTTTTTTACATATCTTAGTATAAAGCTGCACGAAGGTTATTTGGGAGGGGGGGGGGCTCGTAATTTTGAGCTTCGATTGATTGACGAGGATGGCATCTAAGTTGTCACCCCTCTCCAAATTACCACACCCCAACATCGGGAGGACATTTAAGCCTCAACAGATTTAATTTGCAGTGGCCATCTTAACACAGTGGTTCTTCAGCGACACCAGGCTTTAACTCATGACATTGTGATATGATCGGTCTTTGTCGACCATATCGTGGGGTTTCAGCGTAACTTAGAGGTGTGGGATTCTCGAAATGATGAGACATTTTAGAACTCTTAATATGACTTTTATTAAGAGTTTAACTTAAATTACTCATATATCGAACAAACTTATATTAAGTGAGAATAAACCAAAACACGTAGCCGTAGTTAACACAGATCGCGCAATTGGATCACTTATCTATATAATTATATTATATCCGCCTACTCTCAATCTTAATAATATATTCGCATTCAGAATATAATCTTCCTACTTTGAATTCTAAGCAACGTTCAATCCACTTCAGATATTCATCTAAGCTCGCGTACAATGGTATGTACCTTGAATGAATGGCGAGATTTTCGTGATTCTTAGGTAGGCTGTCAATTTACACTTCTATCCTTTCTGAACTGAACTTTCTCTAAATTGCCATCATGCTTACTAAAACTTCTGTCCTTTTAAAGGTTATCTTATTTGCATCTATCCTTCGTTTCACTTCTTGGATTTGGGTTGGAAAAGATTTGCCATTAATCGTGGCCGTCAAAGAACACAGAGGTTATGTTGGAGAAAAGACACGTGAGCCATCACAACATGCCATACGCGAGTCCGTGACCTTGACCTCTAGGTTACCACTGCCTGAAGCATGAATAAAGATGTGTTTATAAAAGCTGTCTAAATAGTTACTATGTTGTTGTTGTTGCTTATGGCACCTGTCCGGCGGTGTCAGATCGAGGCCCACGAAATTCATTGATGCAAAGGGCTTGAGGTACGCCTGTCGTTAGCTGTAGCTTTGAGCAGCATACAGGCGATTGTACGATTTGGCATGGCCCCTCCCCAGTTTTGAGGGAGAAAACTACGGAGGTGGTCTGGAGTCTCCCGCATTTCTTCCCCTTCCACCCACCTCACGAGACCTCTTGTGGCTCGACGGTTATTTAGAGCAGGGTTGCCCAACACGCGGCCCGCCAGTGCGTGAGTTGCGGATAACCGACTATTTTAAAAAAAATTTTAAATATCAGGTTTTTAAAGTTTTTTCATATTGAAATTTATTTGAGGGGAAATTCATATATATATATATATATATATATATATATATATATATATATATAAATGTACAATGTATTGGCCCGTTACCTGTTCCTGTTTTAAAATAAATCCCTTTTGGTAATAGTCCTTTGGATTAAAATAGATTTATATTTTATCAAACAGTATTTGATTTTACTATAATAAATTACTTTTTTAATAAATTCGAATTCCATTATGCATATCCTTTACTCTATGGATGGTACATGATTCTCTATGTGTGCGGCTTTCATTTCTCCTCCTACTTTTCTGTTTGGAGTGCCAAAAAGCAAGAGGCAGTTAGAGATGTTTTTTAAAGTTTAAAAAACTATTCAGGACGGCTAAGATAAAGGGCACTGTATACTTTATCATTTGTGAATGATAGCGCAATCAAATTTCAACAATGAGTAACGAAAGATCAATTCAAAAGAAACTCCGTAATTTTCAAGAAAAAGGCAATTGTAATATTTTAAACATAGTTTGATCATTGCATTATTATGTTATATAAACATTATTATATTATCTATGCCTGTGTACGTGAGAAAAAATGAAAACAATATATAATAATATTTTATTCTGTTTTAAATTATATCTCCAATAAATGTTTTTTTTGCTTCCAAATCTGATGTAAAGGTACATATTTTTATGTGTGGCCCGCAAGGTCATTTGGGTTGGCCACCCCTGATTTATAGTAATCCCCAGCCTCAAAGGCACTATACATTGACATACATCCATGCCTTCTTCGGGATTCAAACTCACACTCTACAGTACAGCAGTCAGCGTCAATAACCACTATACATGAATAAGTATAATGCACGTACTTATAATCTCTCTCTCTCTCACTCCGTCATTTAACTTAGTAAAATAGGCCACTTTCCATGCTTACGAAGAGTGACGGCATTTGAAATTGCACATAAGCATATAATACTAAAAAATTTATCTGAGTGGATCTTAATTTATGGAGTTTTTAAAGAAAAGCTATGTGAGAAGAATAAACAAAGAATATAAATCAAATTGTAGTCAAGATGAGCCAACGAAAGGATGTCGAATGCTCGAGAAAATGAAAAAATGCTGAGATATTAGGGAAAATATTTTGAGAGAGAGGCAGAACCTATATAAATAAAAATCTAAATCATATTTCTTTTTGACGATGATAAAAATTTTTATCCATATACTTTAAAAACTTTATAGCAAATTAAAAATTTGGGTCGCTTTTAGCATTTAATTTACATGTTCTGGAGAAAGAAAATGAGTTTAATCTACAAAATTTCAAATAGGACAATAAAATGATTTAATAAAAAAACCTTCACCACAAGATTCTGCAAAAAACAATACTGCATCAGTTTACACTACTCGTCCCTTTGGTTAAAATCTAAAAACTTAGTTATTCATCAAAAATAGAGTGACACCGAGAAAAATTTATAAATTAAATGCCACATTCCACGAAATTTAATCTAAAGATCTGTCAAATGCAGATTGTGCCGAAGATTTATGTCGTTCTATGAATTCACTAAATTGTTTTCTGTTTTTTGTTTATTTCACTGCTTCCCATTCGACATTGTCAAACGCATTCTGTAGCGAATGTCGAGAATATATAATTGCAATGAATTCTGATTGCCTCAGATGTCGTAGCTTTGAACTCATGGGCTATAAGTTTCTAGACTTATGCAATATTTAAATGATTCATTTATGGTTGATTGACTAAGTATTTCCTGTGTTCTCGAAAATAAATTATACTATTTAATTAAAATCGATGGGAAATATTTCAAAATACAAATTACTTTTAATTGCTTGTTTTCGAACATTTTATAGACACTTTTTGATACAATTGGAAATCTGTCAATGTAAATACATTATTCTTAAGAAAAGAAAAATGTCTATATTTGAATATTTAAAACTTTCTGCAAAAGCAGAGATAAACAAGCAATATGAAAAAAAAAATTAAGTCAATTCCTACTTAGATCAACAAAGAAAAATTTTATTTTAGTTACTTTTTATTAAATAGTTACAAAAAATATAAATATGAATATACATGGCAGAATCACAATATTAAGTGACAAAATAGAAAGAGATTTTCCTTGCAATTTTCGTGACCGCGGTAGCCGAGTGGTATAGGTATCGAATCGTGGCTGGCTTTGTCACGAGCTCTAACCCAGTACCACTAAAGACCCGCCGTGTAGGGCAGCGATGCCTGCTAAATCTGTCGAGAGCTGAAACGTCCTCCCGTTGGTGTGGTAGTTAAGAGAGGGGGGTGCTAGCTTAGGTGTCGTTCACGTCACTTGACCATGGTTCAAAATTACGTATTACGTGGTCCGTCGTCAAAAGCCCTCATGTAACTGAACAGTGCGACCTTAATATTCACTCCTTGCAATTTTCCATTTTCCTTTCATATAGTGTTGGACTCTAATTATTCAAATAAAATAGTACAGTAAAAAAAGAAATCACATTCTCTGAAATTATGCCATCCCAGGTAGGATTCGAACCCACGACCTTTAGATTAGAAGTCCAACGCAATATTCATTGTGCTACAGGGGCACAATGAACGATTTTTCTTTCTATACATGGTGTTGGACTAATATTTTTGTTTGTTACTATTTACTCATTTTTTAGTTTCATTAATGAATTAATTTTTGAAAAAATTGTATTATAACATCGAGTGTCACCCACTACAAGTTTTAAAAAAATGTATTTAAACTTGATTGTATGAATATAAAGTATTTTATTAAGGACTGAAATTGAACAAGATATATATATATATGGAGAGAGTGAACTAATAGTAGAGGAATTGAAAAAAGAGCATGATTTGTCTGCATTGTTGTAACAACGCCAACTTTTGTGTCTTTGTTTTAAAAGTTACATTGTTACAACAATAGAGACTAATCTAAGTGGGCGTCAAAAACCGGTAATTAATTTAATTTAATTTAATTAATATTTAAATAGTTATCAATACAATTAGCGATCTATTTTCCCCACATGGGGTTTTACTGTAAGTGTAAACAGTCAAAAATCAGGAAAATTAAAACAACACTACATCATACCATTTTAAAATAGCACTATATAAAAAAGAACATCAATAAAAAATTTAATAATTATTTTCTTAAGAAGTAGAAAAGAAGCTTTTATTTCTTATATATATATAATTTTAATAGCAAACGTTGTTACATAGAAGATGCTGTATTCTATGATATTTAAATTATTCTATAATATATTTCAGTAATAACTGAATATAATATCCATCATCACATCAATTTGTTTACAAAGGTGTTGAGATTCTGTAATATGTAAACTGCGATATCTTAAGGAGTTAATATCGTCATGTCTGGCAATACAGATATCAAATAACATTTTCGAATCTTTAACAAAGTAATTAATGATAGTTGCATGTTAATTAAAATTAAACCTCAAATTCAGAAAGTGGTGTAATGTAAAGTTATGAGAAGGGAGCAATAGTCTATGTCAGTACTCCTCAGCTTTTTTATCGCCGCGGACCGGTCAACACTTGATAATTTTACCCCGGCCTGCTGAAGGGGGAGGACGTTTATAGTTTATATTTTAGACTGTTTAGATTTAATTTTAATTTGATTTTGTTTAAACATGCAATTGAAATAGAAGATAGTGACACCAAAAAATATATATAAAGTGAAAGTAGCACAAACCCGAGGAAAATCCACCACAATAAATAAAACAGAAATAATTTAATGTTCCTTGGGTGGCCCGGTACCATTTGATCCGTGGATTGGTGCCGATCTACAGCCTAGGGTCTGTGGACCAATGGTACAGGTCTTATTTTCTTTCATTTTAACAAGTTTAAAAATAAAGAAATGTCAACAGCATACATAATTCCAGAATGATGCTATGAAAGGTTGGCAAGTGGTTATGCTCGAGAATTCTCAGCCAAGTCGAAGATTGGAATCATGGTGCTTTTAAAAAACAGCGTGTTGAGGGAGTAATATACGTGAAATCTGTCGTTGGCATTGTTTGAAAGTTTGAAAAGTAGAGAGAATGAGCTTAGGTGTCGTCTACGTCAACCGTACATTGGTTCAAAATTATGAGGTTCGTTACTGATAACCCTACCTTAGCTTCGTATCACGAAGTTAATCAATCAATCTTGAATAATGCTGGAAATCTATCAGTAAATCTTTCAGTTATATTTGGATCTTTTCTTGGTAATTATTGATTCGTAAATTGCTGGAAATCTTTCTGCTTCAGTTATATTTATGAATGAAATTGTTTCTTTTAAATTAGAATGATTTTTTGATATATTTTTTTAATTATCTTATCGATCGCAGAAAAATTAATCGAATACATCAAGTTTTTATATAAAGAAGTTATATAAAGTTCTTATAAAAAATATTCAGGATAAAAAGGATTCCGCGTATAACTATGTATTATTTTCATTTTTAAACCATGACCTCCTGAATAACGTAGTCTTTTTATTTAATTTATTATAGATTTCGCTAAGAATTTGTTTTGTTTTTTTATAATTTATCATTTTTTTATTTTTTTTTTTAAATTTAGTTATGCAACTATACTGTAGTTGGATGTAAGCTAAAACATAAGTTTGTAAACTAGCGTGTCACAAAGTACAAATATAACACTCACAGAAGATTACGATAATGAGAGAGGCGACCAAAAGGACAAGCATTAATTTGAGTTGTCTCAACGGGAAGTCCCATTTACCCTTAGAAGACCAAAGAGCAGGATAACCAGATGCAATGACAAATGTACTACCACGAACAAAAAAACAAGAGCCTTGGAAAGCCATGGGAAACCTTGTCCACTGTGGATCCTATCCCGAGGCACCTGGAGAGAACTGAGACCGTTACTCCCAATTGCTTAACCACCAGACATGACTTCCTGGGAGTATACCTCCAGTAGCTTGCTCTGGCGGCTGGCTAGGCCTGGCCATTCTAGAATGGATGGTGATCACCTGCTCCAATGCGCTGGACTCGACCAACACCCGATTGATGATGGGCTGGGGCTGGGACTGGGAGCTTCGACGTCAAATGGTCAAGAAGTCAAGCACAGGAATTGGATAAATAAATAATAACAATACAAGACAAAAATAATTACATGTAAATGGGGCGGTAATCTTTCCAATATTGAAAAAGTACTTAATATTCACGAGGAATTTTCAATGCATTCCTTTTCTTAAGCTAATGAAAACTATCTCAAATTTCACTTAATTAATATTTTGCTAGAATTGTAATGTCAAAAACTATTTCACTAACCCTTGGTGCTTCCCCGGAAATTTAAGACTTTAAGATATATTAATTATGAGTGTAAACGAGGAAACTGGGAACAAAGAAACCTGAAACTCTCAAAAGGAGAAAGAATGAATAACAAGTTTCGGAAATTCAAAGTAATTAACAGTTTACCTATTATTTCATACTTGAATCCATTTGCACAATCAAAACTTCTCCGAATGTTAAAAGATGCAAAATTTGCTAACAAATTATTCTTTAACACTTTGTTAAATACTTTTAAAATAAATTACGATATTAATATTTCGCATAGCTCATTCTTATTATCGTCTTATGGCGTTCATCTTTTTCTAATCTTGCATTATTTTCTGCTTTAATTGGGTAACTAATTGCTTGCTACTATTTTTCATGCAAAATATGCTGCCAAATATTTTAATCTTGGAATCGTTAACGCAATATAGTTTTTAGCAAATATTTATCCTCAAAAAGTCTTAAACATGAAAGAAAAATTTCAGTTTCTTCTTTATCTTTTTTTTTCTGATTTAATGCCAACATTTGCTTATTTAGAGATAAAATGTAAAGCATAATAAAAAGTCATATATATGCCTAGTATCGAAAATGAGTTTTTGTTAAATCAAAAGAACTATATTGTTTAAAGATGAAAGTAAAATAAAAAATATACATTTTTATTTCGCTATTTAATTCTTAAATTATAATATTCACTCAAGATTTATATATTTATCAAGACATGGTACAATTTATAAGAAAAATTTTTGATTTAATCGTTTTGGTACTAAAATCTTACCATTTAATTCTTTAAAGAAAAATTCAAAAATTCATGAAACGATTTTAAATGATAATTTTTCTTCAATAAATGACATACATACATGAAATTTGAATTATAAGTACATCTAACTATGTGTGATAAAAATGTATATGAGTTTTGCGATAAAAAGATTGATGTTCATGAAATGCTTTTTTTATGAATACTTTTAAAAAATTCCTTGAAAAAAAGCATAAATTTTAAATTCTATTAATCACTAAAAAATAAGTATTGCTTTGATTCAAAAAATCATATCAACTTTTATTACGTTAAATAACAACAGTTTGAAAAATATCAAAGCAATATGCATAATAATAAAAAAAAGCCTTAGCATCTGAAACGAAGAAAAACTTGATTTTTTTTTCTTTCTGAACTAAAACCAATTTAAAGCTCTTTATTTGCTGTTAAGATGGGAGTGAAAATGCACGTAAAGACACAAGAAAGATAGGCCACAAATAAGAAGAGAAAACATGGTTATTATAATAGGTACAGCAATAAATTTTTAAAAAAACAATAAAGGAACAACAGGAATGCAAGGAGATAGGGACACACGTCATCCGCCATACATACTGATACCGGAATTGTTCTGTACCAGATCCAACACAATCTCTTCTTTGTTTGGTTTTCTTACTCATCACTCAAGTTTCTGTGTGTTTGCGATGAAGGATCCACTGTGTTGGACAATCTCTGATGAAAGTCTTCAAAGAAAGCGTAGCTGGGAGTTTGCCTCTTGGGGTAATGTTGGACATTCAACCATTGTGTGTCTCATCCATTACAATCAGCGGTTCCGTATACTAGATGGACCTCAGCGAACTCAGCGTTCATGTAACGTTCCATCCGATTACCACTTTGTCAGGCAAAATGAAGTTTCATAGTGTGAGTGGCAGCCTAAATCCCGTGTGCGTATGAACCTTCATCTGATGCTTCGGCTTAAGTAGCGTCATCTTTCATGTACACCCATCAAAGTCTTCTCAACATTTTCTCGGAACTAAGAATATTAAAACATGTTTTCTATTATTAGTATATGGTCTTTCTTGTGTTTAATATAGTCACTATTGTGACAGAAAAGCGTTTCCGACTCTTCATTCCTATGTGATTTCCCATCGTCTAGGTATACTCTATCTGTCCTGAAAGTTTGTAGCAGTGGTACTGATACACTTTGTATAAAGAATAATTTGGGCTAAAAAAACTTATTTGGATTTTGACTTATTTTTGTCAATCGAATCGTTCTGTATCTCCTTAATTATGCTCCCAATAAAGGCAATTTCTAATTATATGAACGTTTTGCTTTTTCTGATTGTCTGTTATGTTATTCTCAGCTCAAATATAGCTGGAGTAAGCCTCCTTTTTGTTGATATATTTTAAGGTAAGCTGGGCTCAAATAATAAAATAATACTTGTGTTAAAGTATTACTGATTGTTTCTTTGCATTAGTTATAATTTGCTTGTTATTTCTTTTTAAGATAGAGTTTATTATCTTCATAGTTAATTTACAAGCGCTTCAAATCATATAATAAGCTCTTTCAATTTTAACTTAAATTAATTTTATTTTGTGAAATTATTATTTAGAATTACGCAACCAGAGTAAAGATTCTATAAGTTAACATTTATTTAAAACATTCTGTAAATATCTTATGTAGTGTTCAGAGAGTAAAGTATTTCAAATAAATCTACACGACTACACTATTTTCTTGGAAAAAATACTTGCCATCATCATATAGAAACGAATATCTCACTAGCTCTGTAAGACATTGGAACGTGGAAGATGCTTGAGGTAGATTGCTTTTCTTTTTGAATCACATGAACTGAAAAAATCTTTCAGAATTATTTTTTCTTTCTGAGATGTATACAATTTTAAAAAGAATATCTTTAATGCGTATGTGCAAACATGCTTTTAGGTAATTCTCTATATCTACCTTTTTAATTCTAAAGTCTGTAAAAGTCTCACAACTTATTTATATGAAATAAATTGATTCTATTAAAAGCTCTTATAATTCCTTATAAGTAAATATTTGTCCATTTTAGAGTTTTTCAGAAATCAGCACAATTTCTTGAAATATAAGCGTCACTCAAACTTAACAGAGTACATTGCTTTTATTTGTTGTTTTTGTTATTTCATAAATTATATTCATTTAAAAATATTCTATTTTAGTAAAAGTGCTAGGTAACCTCCCGCCTCTTAAATTTACATATATCTTAATGAACTTTTATCTCTATAAAAGAGTATTAAATTTCAAGATAACAATTATAAAAAAGAAATCGTTAAAATTGACTTGTTCTACGTAGTCTATAGACTCCTTGCACATCCAGTTAGAGTATTATGATATACCAAACTTTAAATAGGAACATTCCATTATATACCATTCTATCTTTAAAAGAATTTTCAATTATTTTTACCTGAAAATTTACATTATCGGAACTACTTATTAAAAATTAAAGGATGCATACATTTTTATTACATATCTCAATCTCATTAGTATATCAAACTCAAAAAGATTGAAAAAATCCCGGTTACTACTTGTTTATATTTGAAGGTATTTGTTATTGCAGCTTAAATATAGATTTTTTACTATATTTTTATAATGGACATTTAAACATTATACTACTATCTTAAGCTTGAAACTATTTAAATAATTTATTTAATAATTTATTAAGTTTCGAAACAAATCTTCTTGGTTTCTCGAGAGCACGTAAGAAATTCTTTCAAATTACAAAAAAAAAACTATTTCTTAATTATTTTTGCAGAATTGATATTTTTTTGGAATTTATAGAATTTATATTCATAAATAAGAATATTAAACAGATTTTATTTCTAATTTTCTAGCTTTCAATGGCTCTTTTTTCCAACTATCCTTTTTTCAAGGGAAGGAATACAAAGTACTTAAAAAAGGATCTAAAAAGTACTTAAGGGGAAAAAAGGAATAGAAGCCGAATTAAGAAATAATTTCCCATTGGTCCCTTTCTACTTGTACACTTTTCCTTGTTGCTCGTATCATAAGCAATGACTGATTTTCAATATGAAAGGAGCATCGTTACTTCGTGACTAAAATCCCCAAGAAGTTCGAAAAAGAATGTCTTTGTTGCTCACTATGCTTACTTCAGAGCAAGAGGAGAAAATGATCACGTGACTGCAATACATTTGTCAGAGATGCATTTTAGAAACATTTTCTTCTCGAATTTGTTTCAACCCTTCTTCAAAGGAGCAACAGAAGTCCATCTTTTCCTTTCTGTGGTGGTGTGTGGCTTGTTATCGCTTATGAAAAATTTAGAAAGGCCATTAGACGAGTTTCTCGAGAAAAGTGAAAAAAATGTTCCTGAAATGGAGAACTGAAAACTTTTCGGTGAAAGGGAAACTGGATTACACAAAAAGCGCGCTTCTCAGCATTAAAACTAGTACAACAAAAAATACAACTTTAAGTCACTGAAAGAAAAGGAATTCGCGAGTAGTTTAAAAGTGACTTGAAAAGCCATTTCGTGCAGCTGGAATAAAAAATACTTCGCACTTGTTACCTCTTACATAGGAACAGGAATTCAACTTATATTGTGTAAGTTGAATTGTCAAATCTCAATTCTCGTGTTGTACAGCTCATTATTAATATTACAATTTAAATCGTTTTTTTCCTGGAAAAAATTTTAAATTTTAGATTTAAAATATATATTTACAATGAATTATTAGGATGTGTACTTAATTCACATTATTTTTAAGGAAATATGAAAACATACACATGTATAAGTACCAAAATATATAATTTCAAACACTTTATAATATTCTTAACCCTTAAAACTTATATTGGATGATAATTCAAATTTTACTTACTGATGCAAGAGAAAAGCTTTATAAGAATGAAGTATGTATAAATACAAGAAGGTATGTATATGAAAAATAAATAATTTTTTGAAAAGTTGGCAAGTATTCCAATTATTTTCCGTTCTAATATGAAAACCCTTACTTCAAGATGATGAAAAAATTTCACTTCTCGGAAAATTATTAAGAAATAAGTATTTATTTGAACATATATCTACATATCTTGCTATTATTACTTGTAAAGTTACATTTCCTTCATTTATTGTTAATTTTCATACATTAATGCAACATTCATAATGAATGTTCGGAATTTTCTACAAGATGGAATTGAAATTTATTATAGATACGAAATTAACTGGAAAAGTAATTTATAAAAATTATTTCAGTAACAAAACCATTTAATACTTGTAATTTTAAATCCGAAAAAAAGGCTGATGTATACCTTAAAAGATAATATTTTTATAACATTCAGTGCCGGCATAAATGTGATCAACACTGATATTTCCCGATAATCCTTATGAGTTCAGGTATAATAAATATATCCATATTTACATTTAAGGTTTCCGACTACGTTCTGAACCGTGATTTTAAAAAGCGCATAAATGGATAAATTTAATGATATTTAGTGTCACTTAGATTAGAATACATGTATCAAATTGTTTTCACAGAATATTATTACTATAAAAAATTATTTAAGGGCAATATTTCGGCAAAAAATTAACTTAGAATGGCCTATTTTCAAAACATTCTCCTTTTATGAAAATTGCTTCTATAATAACAATATTTTGTGTGTGTGTGTGTGTGTGT
>BMAV01008749.1:392949-451525 GCA_019973955.1 Trichonephila inaurata madagascariensis | reverse complement strand
TATATATATATATATAACAAATAATAAATGTTTAAATGATGTCTAGATTATTATATATCCTACAAATCAAATTGAGAAATAGAGAAATGAAAACACACAATACAATAATAAAAATCAATAGACCAAAATGGAAAACCATAATGTTTTAACGCTGTAACTGACTTACAGCAGAGTAAAATAAATGCAGGGGGTGTACCGATACAGCGGTTACAAACTTTCAAACATGATAGAAGACTCCTAAATGATGGAAAATAATATAGAAATGCGTTGTCCTGAAACACTTTCCTGGCTCGGTAATAACGACTGAAAACACAAGAATGACAGGGTGAGAATAAAAGAAGAAATCACGTTTGTTATTCTTAGTACAGCAAAAAGGCTGGAAAGCCTTCGATTGGTATGCCCAGTAGTAGATATTACGTAAGCCGAAGCATCGGATGATGGTGCTTGCGCACATTTCTTTTTTGCTGCCGCACTCACTATGAAGCCTCATTTCTCCTGCCGACAAAGCGGAAGAGATTGGAATGTTACACGAATGCTGAGCTCGCTAACATGCATCTGGCACACGGCGCCACTATTGGCAATTGACGAGCCACACAGTGGTTGTACGCCCAATGTTACCCCAGATGTTACCACTTTTTTTAAGGCTCTTACCAGAGATTGTCCACCCACGGATCCTTCCTCGAAGACACTCAGAAACGTAAGGGAATAGTAAGAACTGCGAACAATGTGGAGACTATGCTGTATCTGGTACAGAATAATTCCGATACCAGTATGTTTGCTTTCCCCAGCCATGTCGGGATTTCCGATATGACCCTCTGGTGGATCCTTCATACTAACGACGCGTGCACTCTTATTATCCTGGCATATACCCCTATTGTCCTTTTAATGTTCTTTTTCCAAATTTTTTTGTTGCACTAAAGTTTATAAACACGTTTTTCCCACTTATTCCTGTCCTGTCTTTCGCTTGTTTTGTGTGGTCATTATAATGCGCCAGGAAGGCGTTTCTATGTAATGTTTCATTGCCTGGGTTTACTCTGCCTGTCTTGAAAGTTTATAACCATTGTACTGGTACGTATATCCTACAAACCACGGGAAGCTTAAATTGTGGAATGGAAAACAAGAAACCAGTTCAGAAAGTAAAAGTCAAAAGACCAAAATGGAAAACTATTATGTACTTTTTTTAAGCTGTAACCGATTTACAGCAGCGTGAAATAACTATATATCATTCCTTCACATGTGAAATATACTCTCAATTTTTTCCTCCAACACATGTAGGGATTAAACCTAATATTTTTCTTTTCAAGCCAAGTCATAGTTATATATTGTGAGTTAAGTAGCATTATGAGCTTTTAGAAAGAGCATGAAAAATATATATATTTAATACCAGTCTTAACTTAAAAGTAAAAAGTAATGAAAAAATTCTTTTTGCACCAGGAGAAAAGATATACGAGGTCTTTTTCCTTATTGTGTATTTAATACAATTTTAAAATTATATTTGAAATCATGAATGTTGTTTAATTTCATTTAAAAAGGTGTGATTAATCAAATACTTGTTTTGAAACAATCTTCTACAGAAGATAATCACTATGGAACACTTTTTTCGGGATGAATATTTAGTATAATATTATTTAGTGTCTCTTTTTGTTGTTATTATTTGTATTTATTATTATATTAACTTGTATGAATAATTTAAAATGGAATTCAGTCACTAATAAATAAAATATGCGGAAATCTAACAGAATGAAATTAAGAAAAAATGTGAATTATAGAAAATTTTTAAATGCAATTTTTAACGAAAAATCTAAGTTGTTAATGAAAAAATTTAATTTTATGAAATAAATGTAATTTATTTTTTTTATCTTGAATCTCACATCATCACGTAGTATGCTGTAAAATCTCTGAAATTAAAATTTAAAAAATACCTTTAATGTAAACAAATTTATTAAAATTTTAAAAACTAGTGCGTTAAAAATCCAGTGTTTAATATAACGAGTTTAGTTGATAACATTTAAAAATGTGTTTTTCAAAACAAAAAATAATTAGTCGCTAGTTCAACTTGCTCGTGATTCTTACTTTTTACTATTAGCAAGAAAAATGACGCATGATGTGCCTTGTGCCTTTCATTCTCGAGTTTTTAATCTTGTTGATCTAAATGATGTTAGAATTACTTTTGACACGCAATGTGTAATTTATTCTTAATTTTCTCTAGGGAATTTTCCCGAAATACAAATTACTCTGCAGGCATTTTTTCAAAGTAGTATTACAAAGGAAGTTACTGAACTGGATCACAAAATGAAAAATGTGATTAATGCACACTGAGAAATTATGAAATTACTTTAAGATCCAAAATATTTCAAATAAAATATGGCAATACTTACCTAGATGAAGTATTTTTCAAATTCGGTAATAATATAGTAAATGCGATGCATTTTTACAAATGACAATTTAACTGTACTTGCAACCAAACAAGAGTAAAATTTATTAAAATAAAAAACCCAGAATAATAAATAATCATATTTACTATATGTATAATTTATTTTTGTATGATAATTACTCTTTTATAATTTTTATTAGTTTCATTAGTATTTTTAAGCTAATATTAACTAAAAAAATTTCTTTCAAATTGTTCTTATGGCATTTTACTCTGTGTGCAGTTAAACTTTTTACTCCTTTTTAATACATCACTCCAAATTTATTCTCAGTTTACTGTCGTCAATAAAGAAAATTAAGCAATTAATTATTTCAACCAATCTCACTTAAAAAGTCTTATTTATGTTTTACGCTATGGTGTTTGTAATACCATTTCTCTCAAATTAGGACAACGATCAACTAAAATTTTGTAAATAAAGACCTCTTTATAACGAGCCTCTATATTGAGAATTTTTCTATATAGCGAACTTTTTACTGGAACCTTGAACATTTCAAGATTTTCTTCGTAAAATAATCTCTCTATAACGAAATGCATTTTCTATAAAACGCGAACTTTTCTTTTGTGATTAAATTTTTGTTCTCCATTTTTTTAAAGTACTTCTGAAAAAATTTCAAGTTATTCTCTCTTTAACACATTTTATGGTGCTCATAAATTTTGAATTGGTTTTAATAGAACCTAACTCGCGCGCCAAGAACAATAGAGTTCCGGACGTTTCATCCAATAAGTGCAACCCTTAACCCCCATTGCCCAGTTTACTAGAAACATCTTCGATATCCTCTTTCACCCTCAGTGGAGTTGTCCCCTGTCCCCGTGTTCTAATTATAAAATAACGTATGTTTAATATTACTTGTATGCTTTTTAAATTATAAAATGTCCTTAAAATTAATCAATTTTTGTATAAAATTATTTTCTTCATATTGAATAGATTGACATTCTTTTTTCTTGTTTTCCTTGCATTTTTTTCTTTCATTCTTTCTTTTTTGATGGGTAAGATATATAAAATAAACATATATTAATTTTAAAAAAAGTTTGAATAATTATTTTTAATAATAAATTATACATAATTAAATACATATGTGTTTATGAATTTAAGATTTGCTTTATGTGGTTTATGAAGTATATTAAAAGATGAACCTCTATATAACGAATTTTCCATATAACGAACTTTTTTCCGGGATTTAGAGACTTCGTTATACAGAGGTCCGACTCTATAAGGTTCTTACGAACCATTTTAGCTTTTTAATAACCTCTTTGCAAAACGTTTTTTTTACTAATAACATGTTATATCAGCAAAAGTTCTGTTTTAGTACTCGTGAAGTGCTGGCTGGGTGGCCTAGTTGTTTAGGTGCTGGCATTGTACGCCCAACTTCGCGAGTTCAACCACTGACGAAATCGATGGATTTTACGATGCGAAAAATCGACAGCGTCCCTGTCGTATGATTGTGAGGCATGTTAAAAACCACTTCAGTGCCTGTTTGTCTTGGGTGCCCTCGGCAAAATTAAATTCCAAGTAACATTTCGCATCGTCAGAGCTCAGGTGCATCCTTCTAAGAAGGAAATTTCGCGTCAAAATTACATTGCGGCAACTGGTACCCGCCTATATAGTGCCACACTAAAAAGCAATCTAGCTTCCGAGTAATGTACTGGGTCTGAAATGGCAATTACTCATCCGCAGGTTCATTTGAAAGAGAGAAAAAGTTCTTATGAGGTAATACATGTGATTTAGAAATTCAATTTTTTCCTAAAATGACCTAAAATCTTTGCTTGAACAACGAAATTACTTTAAAAATGTTACTGAATGTGCTTTCAGAGATTTTAACGGAACATGGAAAATATATTCCATCAATTGAGAACACAAATATTTTACATTGATTTAAGATTTAAATTAAATATTTTAAATATTTACTTCACTGAATAGCTTTCAGACAAGAACCCTTATTTACAATCTCTAAAAGCTAAGTTTTTCTTTGAAATGTTAGAGTAATATTTATCTTTCCTCAAGATTCAAGTACTTAAATAGATAATATAGAAAAAAACGGTTTTCTCAATCATTTTTTAAAGCAATCACTTTAGGCAAAAAATCATTTCCAGGTCAAATATAAAATATACTTCAATCTTTCGAAATCTTACATTACCTAATATTAACTGAATTCTCTCGCTTCAAAAAAGTATATATCCTCAGAGACCCTTTTCAAATCATAACCTGTTTTCATTTTTGCAGTATTGCTCTCCAAAGTATTCAAGTAGAATAAATTATGGGGAACAATCCCGTTTCATTGAAGTTTACTGAATGGCGTACTTATTAAATACGCAACCCAAGAGAATAGTAATTTCAGAGCAATCCATCAAGCCACATCCATTACCGACTGACAGTTAAATCTTAATCTATCTGAAACGAAGCACTTAGACGTTCAAAGTATCGAGGTAGTTGGCTTGGAAAATATTTGATTAATTCTCTACCTTTTAGTTTGGGCCATTTTAGTGTATAAAATAGTGTACGGGACTTACTCATCAGTGCAAATTATACCATGAGTGCGTTGGGGAGTAAGATTTATAAAGGTAAAGCATCTCAATCTATCTGCAAAATGCTTTCGACTCCAGATGAAACATCGTGATTGTGGTCTGTAAAATAAATTCTGTTAGGGAATACGTTTGGAGATTTTCATTCTTAATCTTCAAAAAGTTCTTAATATTTTCACATTTTTCTTTAAATTTCACTTTTATGCACAGTAATAAAAATGCAGTTAGAAAAATTATATATATCACACAATTTACAAAAACTTTAAAGAAATTTTAATCAAATTTTCGAATTTTTTTCCGAATGTTGTATTTTAGGGAATATTTTATACCTTCAAAAAACAAAAATTGCTGCTACATTTTTTTAAAGATATTTCTAGTAAATGGTCAGTAAATATTGAAATTTTCTTTAGAATAAAGAGTTATACCACTTCGAACTTGAAAAACTAGGAAATTCAGATTATTTTTCAATTCTTTTAGATTGAAGTCCAACAATAGAATTGCTAAAATTTATTCAGTTCCATAATTTTTAATTCATTTACTAGCTAATAATATGAATATCAAGTGTACAAAATTTCATACAAATATCATTATTGGTTCTTATGATATCATGCTTGAAATATCCTCAAATTTACGAAAACAAGAAACAGTTTTGAAAAAACTGATTTAAACTTTATAAAAACAAATTTTTTTGAAAATAAATTATGAATGGAACTTAATTAAAACTCCCCGATTTTACATTTAACATACTTTTTTTTTATTTCGTTAAACCACTTTTTTTAAACATTTCATTAAAACACTATTTTTTCTAGCAAATTTGGTGCTAGGCAAAGAATGTCTTTCAAATCATTGATTCGAAAATTTCAAAAGATTTGTGGTCACACGGAGAATAGTATGATTCACAAACAAACCTGCATTTTTTCTATTTACTGTATTCCACTGGCTTTTATTCGTTGATGTGCACACCAAATATCAGTTTCAGTAAACAGGGAACTAACTGCAGGGCTTAGATGACCAAACTATTTTCTAGACAGAAAGATCAGAAACTGCCTATACATATTTTTCAATGAATTATACAGTATAAACATGCTAAATAAGCCGAATATCAGATTTGTTCTATTATATAGGAATTTGCATCGCAGTTTCTTGCAGCCTGAACCAAAAAACAGCACAGGTATCTTTTCACAATCAGCATCTATTGTAAAATTTAAACTGTTTCGTTAAAAGTAAAAATGGAATATACAGCTCTTCCGTTTTCTGACTCAAGAGTTAATTCACTATCTTATAATACATCAGACTAAAACAAAATGGCTACGGCGGAAAAACTCTATCTTTGTGTGTGCGTTAGAATAAAATGGTAGATTGTGCAAAAAAATCTATATTTTCTATCGAAAGCCAAAATTTCCATAAGTAGTTGTGGCATTTTAGGAAAATTTACATCTCATGAGACCCGGAAACAAGGTAGATTACGATGGATAAAGAAAAGAAAAACGTTGTTTTCGAAAACCATAGGTGGACTTTTATTGTTTCTTTGCATTATTGATATATAAAAATATTTGTTATCTTACTTGCAGAGAAAAAAGTTTGTCCACATTTTTTTCTCTCTATAATGAATGAATGTGAATTTTAAGATAACACTTATCGCGTGCGCGCGGTTAGTATGGTAGAAAAAAACCATGAAGTCACAAAACGCAGGATAACAATCTTAAGGAATATTTTTTTTAAATATTGTATGAAGTACTTTTTGCTTATTTAAGGCATCCGACTACGTTCGGAAGCGTGATTTTGCAAAAAGGTATAAATGGATAATATTTATGATATTTAGTGTCACTTAGATTAGAAAATGTATTTAAAATTGTTTTAAGACTATTATTACAATAAAAAAATATTTAAGTGCAATATTTTGACAAAAAATGAACATAGAATGACCCATTTTCAAAATATTCTCCTTTTGTGAAAAATGCTTCTATTATAATAATATTTTGCCAGTATATAGTTCAAACCTCTCTACAGAGTCTCAACTAGAATTTTTGAAATATATAACTTAGAAGTGAGTTTATCCATATTTTACAACAACAGAGGGGGGAGCAATTTTAAGAAAAAAACGCCGATAATTATTTTAATTGGTGGAAACTCTGAAAATAATGGGAATTTTTCAAAAATCCTAGTTTAGACTCTCTGGGGAAGCCTTTACTTTATATAAGCGAAATATTATTATTTTAGAAGCATTTTTTATAAAAGGAGAACATTTTGAAAAATGATTATTCTAAGTTTTTTTTTTTTTTGCGAAAATATTGTATTTAAATAATTTTTTTTTTTTGCCAAAATATCCTTAAAACAATTTTCTACATGTATTCTAATCTAAATGACACTAAATATCGTGAAAATTATCCATTTATGCGCTTTTTTAAAATCACGGTTCCGAACGTATTCGGGTACCTTAAAATTGAGAATAAATGTAGTACTTCCATTGAAATCAAAATAGTTCAATATAATGTAACACTCTGCTTAATCGTTTCTATTATCTTTTATAAAACAAAAAATTTGTTAACTCTACGAGATAGATAGCAACCATCTTAAAGATATAACCAAGACAATTAACCCTTTTGTAAAAATATTTAATAAGGAATAAGTAACAGAGAGAGAGAGAGAATATTATATCAAAAACACATTTTTGGAATACTTTTTATATTATAATTAATACGAAAGTCTACTTCTCATTTAGAGGAATACTTTATATATATTCTCTTAGATTGGCTCAAAATCAGTTTTGTTTAATTTTTAGAACAAAGGAAAACAACAAAATGTAAAATTTAAGAAATACCTAAAAGATGAAATTTCAAATATTAGAACAAAAAAAGAAAAATATTAAAACAAATACACAAGCAAAAGAAATTTTAAAGTAATGAAGTCTTGAAGTTTAAAAGTAAAGACCTTAAAGTTTAGAAAAAAATCAGTCTACTTTAAGATAGCAAAGCAGTTAAAAAAAGTGGTGTAAAATTAAAATTTTGCAATAGCCTTTTTTACTAATTTCTTTATTCGATATCGATTAATTTTAGTCATGAAACACTTATTGTACTGCAAATGCAGAATAAATCGCAGTACTATTTTGAATAAGAATATAAATGTTTATTCAGTAAGACTTTTTGATCAGTTATAATCAGATTTTTGCAACAATGCTCTCAAGAATGCAAAAGAAAAATAAATTTCAAAATTAAGATTTAAATTTATGGTATTGATAAAAAAAAAAGGGGGCTCTTTACATTGTTAATGTTGCTAAAACTTCAACTTGAATTAGTTTGGGGAAATAAAATTTATTTACATATTGATCTATTTACTTAAAGTGCAGTGAAATATATCAATATTACGTTTTTAAGTAGTATGTATGTACTTATGTACTTATAAAGAGAAATACAATCATTCCTACAACCATATTTTACAAAATTAGAAAATAAACTCTAGTTATAATTATGCAGTTTCTAGAATTATTAATTAATTTTTAAAACTTAATATTTTCTCTTGGGGAAAAAATACCTTTTCACATAAAAATATACTATCAAAACGGAAGAAAAATTACTTCTTAAGTAATATATATATATTTTTTTTTCATTAATGTAAAGAAAATTTATCTGCAAAAAAGCAAATTATATATATAATTGTCTTAGAAAAATAAAGGTATACTAATAATTTTAGCTATTGCATTAAAAGAAAAATGAGATTTTGAGTAATGTAGTTGTTTGCTTTTTAAATATATATATATGAATTTGGTTTCCATAAGACGGGAATAAGAAAAGGATTATTTTATACTTTTTTCCCGATTTAGTCCACATTCCTAATAACTGCGAGAAAAAATAATTAACTCACAAGAGACTGAGAAATAAATCAGAATTTCTATTATATCTTAAAAAGAAATGCGAGATATTTTTATATAAGTTATTTGAGAAAATGTTGAGCTTTCCTATGTATGAACTTTCTTACAAAATATATAAAGAAAAAAATTATAAAGTTGCTTAACTTGGTACAAAAGCATTGAGATGAATTTCGAATTAATTGGCTTAATAAAAAGAGAAATATAGTTTGAAAATAATTGTTTTTAGAAAATAAAAAATCAATTGCATTTTAGTTGTTTCCCATCTATATTGCGTTAGGTAAAGGAAAAATTACTAGATATTATTCGAAAAAGTATTTTGAATAATGCTCCAACTTGAAATATTGTATTACTCTGAAATTACAAAAGTTATGAGATAGCAATATACAAATACCCAAATGACAGAATTTCACAGGAAATACAGTGCTTTAACAGGACTTTCACGTGTACTCATGTGATTTATGGGAAAGCTTTTCCCAAGTGTTTATGACCACACATATGACGGGAGTTAACAGACTTAAAGCGTTAGAATGCTAGTTGGAGCTTGATGAATTGAACATTTCATTTAGGAAATTGTTAGAGAATTCACCATTCCTCGATCCACGGTGTCACGTGTGTTGAGAATATATAAATTCCAGTAATTTCCTCTCACTATGGATAGCGCAGTGGCTGATAGTATCTACACTACTAAAATCCGTACATATCTATCTCTATTTATCTATGTCTGTCTATCTTTTCACGAACCTCACCCCACAGAAACTCTCCGAAGGTACCAAAAGTTTGGAAACCATCCGAGGAAGCCGTTTGGACCATTTAGATTCTGATATTGTAATTAGTTGAAAAGATATTATTTAAAAACATGAAAAACATTCAACTCAACTTTCATCTGCATTGTTGCAACATCGTTATTGTTATAAAAATTATGTAAGTTGGCGTCGAAAACCTATCTTCCTCCAAACTGGCCGGGTCTTCATTGTTACAACAATGAAGATGAATTGTGCTTTTTATCTTTTTTAATTTTCAAATAATTGTAACTTAAGAAATTAAATGATCAAAATGGATTCCTCGGATCATTTCCCATCTTTTGGTATCTTCGGCTTTGTGAATTATTAATCGAAAATAGAAATTTGAAAAAAATATATAATAATTCGAGAGAAAAAAAAGAGTTTTATTATTGAAAAAGCCGTGCACACACAACAATGGGATGAACAAAGGGAATATAAACAAAATAGAAAAAGCAAACTCTGAGAAAAAAAAAGAAGACTAAGAAATTTCGAAAAAGGGAATTTAAATGACAAAGATATTGAAATCACTCACATTGCGCATGACACACACCTAGAGCTGCTGGCGTCCAGAGAGAAAGGGAAAATTTCCACGGGGATAAAGTTATATCCACGAAAAAGGACTGTGCAGCGCCGGGCTAAATGGAGAGTAAATAGAACCGTACTACGGGGTAAGGAGGTGGAAGAAACTTTGGAAAAGGGAATTTTAATGGCATTAATACATAAATCACAGACATCAGGAAGTACTGACACTGAGAGGGAAAGGGAACATTTCCAAGGCGAAAATCTACGCACTTGAAGAAGCCCGTGCAACGCCGGGCCATATAGCTAGTTTATTAAATGATCGAAATTGGCGACATCTATGTAGATAAGTCAACGTTATCAGGCAAACTGCATAGCGTCAAACAGCAACAATTAATGTGGGATTTACGACAGACCTGTCGTAAAGACAGTATAGTAAAGGTTTATGTTAATGAGATCTGGTAGCAGATGACCACCCGAGTGCTTTTACTAACAATACGTTACCCGTTACAGCTCCTCTGAGGAGCTCGTGAACACATCAGTTGGTCCCTGGTGACTAGAAAAAGGTATTTTTGGTCATATGTTTATAAGTTGAAAAGAGTTGATACAGTAGGGCTCGAGTATGACAAAGATCACACAAATAGTCAAAAAGACATTGTGCAAGCTGCTCTTTGTTCCATTACAGCGTAGGCAGTTTCTGCCTATCATGTACTGAATCCTCTGCTGAAACTGAACCATATTTTGGCTTTATATAGTTATGTTTAGCTATTTGGAGACCATTTGCAACCATTCATGGACATCTACTCTAAGAACTATGAAATTTTTCAGGATACCAATGTGCTATATCACCGAGACAAATTTACTCGCGAATGGATTGAGGAACATTCCGAACAATTCCAGAGAATTATTTGGTCACACAGATTGCCAAGAATGAGTCCAATCTCATCCATATGTTGAATATGATTGAAAGGTAAGTTTGTGCACAAAATCCTTCACCAGCAATAATTTAGCAATCATGTACGACTGTAGAGGCAGCATGTATGAATATTTCTTCACGAGACTTCCAGTTACTTCTTGATTTTGTGCCACGTCGAGGGGCTGCATTTCACAGGAAAATAAAGGTGTCTAGTACAGAATTGTATCCGACAGGATATTATCCATATATATAGCACTTCAATATATAACACAGATGAATTATAAATTGTTCACGATTTCTAAGACAGATTTTTGTTTTCAAATTTAATCTTAATTTTAGCAAAAAAATCAAAATTTAAAAACACTTTTATTTTCAACAATGAATGAACAACCGAAGATCTTCCAATTTTTATTCGTTGCACTTAATTGATTTCAGTAATTAGGTAGATTTTAAGATAGAACTCGAAATCACATGCACAATTCCAAAAAAAAAATAGATCGCCCAGATTTTTTATGAAAAAAGACTTTAATGTAACTATTCATCCTCTTAAGTTAGGTTTATACTTTTCCAACATGCTAAAGGAATTATTAACATAATTTCCTGCAAGGCTCTTAACTGGACTTTCAGAAGAAGAGCTGGATAATAAAAATTAATTCTCGTTCTTAATTGCGTTCCGTACAAAGTACACTGTTTATCTCAGAATGCACTTTATTTGGTTACTCGGGAAAATCAAATTTCATTAGTGGAATGTGTGTTTAGCCATATCCCTTAATTCTGCCTCTCCTTCAGTTCAGCGAAGCCTGGAGTCTCGTAAATGTAGATTTTATTTTTTGTAGGGGGGTCTTTTCTATGCAGATGAGAATAATTAGCGATGCATTGTTTGAGGTGTAAACGAATCCAGAACAAATTTAGTAGGTATAACTTAAATAACGCGTACTTCTGCCATTGTTTATATTAGGATTTTATTGGTATTAAAAAAAATCTAATATAGTCGTCAATGCATTCTATTGGTTGATTGCATCTTAAAAGGAAGGATTATTTTTTCAAGCATACTATGTTTCAGAAGTACTAATGGAGTTAAATTATAAGCTTTGAGAGAATTACAGTTTTAATTGTTATTACGTAGTGAATTGCATACACAACTCAATTTATAGAGATAAGCTGAAGTTATCTTTCTTGGCTCGTTGAAATATAGTTCGGCTTTACTGTTAAAATGGATCAGTGTATTTTAGACGTAAATAATGGACTAATCCTTAAAGTACATTGAAGGATAATCTTGTGATTAGCGAAAACACAAATTATTTAGTTTAGTTGAATATTAAAAGAAGTGTTTGCTTCTACTTTAGATAGATTTTTAGAACATACAAAGAACTTTTCTTCGCAAAAAGCCTAAAAAAAATTCATTCAAACTGTGGCAAGTTGAAGTATTTTTCACTCTCAATATTTGGTATTACAGAAAAAGGCAGACATTCCTAGAAATGATTAATATCGTATCTTATAACTTTTTTCATTGCAGGCTCATCTATAATTCCATAATTTATTTTTATTCATAAATGCTTAAGTTTTTTCCTCATTGAATCAGGGATAAATTTTTTTAAACGTACAAATATAAAGCTCTAATATTTCTTTCTATTCGATTCCCAGGATTACCTTTTCTCTTGTACTCATCGCAAATTCTTAATAAATTTATTAAATTATGATAATAGGCTTTTTTTCATAAAGGCATAATTAATTTCGTTAGATTACTATGTATTATGACGTTGTGGGGGGAATAATTTTCCTATTTACCTATATATATCTATAAAACATTTTTGTTGCTTAATGCGCAGCGTTAGAAGTTAAGGTAATAAAAAGGTGATAATTAAGATAATAAAAATGTAGCAAGTATAATTTAAATCCTTGAAAAAAAATATCGATACACATAAAACATTTCTAAGAAGGAAAATTGTGACGAAACTGTAAAAATTAGTGTCTAATTAACACACAGTATTCTGGTTTCCACTGACTCTTAGTTTTTTTATTCTAACATGTAGTAATTTTAAAAGAATAGTAAAAAACTAAATTATTTATACTATTCAAATGCAAATGATTAAAGAAACAAACAAAAATATGCTCTTGAGAACTGTATAGTATTTAATGTAGATCCCACAAGCCTGCAAAAGCGAAAGCAGGCTTTAAGGCTGTTTCCGCCATATACACAAGAGCGTGAACTTAACGCGGAGCACATTTTCGAACAGAAAAAATACTTTAATTTTTATAAAAAAATTGTGACATTGTAACTCATGCATTTGTTTATAATATAGTGTTTTTAAAATTTCAAAACTTTTCATAAATAATTAGTTTTTCCTTTTAACATGTAAAGGGATAGCTCATTTAGCATTACGCTATAGAAGAAAAAATGCGAAACACATTTTTTATAATAGAAAAAAGGCATCAACTCGGATAAAAATGGGTAGTATGATAAAAAAGCGATTCTCTACAGTATAGTGAAGCCAGAATATAACATTAATGTTTGAGTACTTTTATATCAAACAAAAATATTCCGATCTCGGGTCCTATACTTTAACATAAGCTGAAAACGGCCTTAATTGAACCCTTTAATAGTGTCTTGAGATATTCCTTGAAGAATGAGGCCATTAGAGATCTCAAGTCTTCTATGTTATGTACCCTGTTTCAACGCGTCAGATAATGGCCCACATATATTCGATGGGAGAAAGATGGGGTGAGGCTGCCAAGCAAGGAAAGAAGTCATTATTTCATCTCAAACTGTTGAAACTTAGTTGCGATACATGAGGCCAGACATTGTCCTGCTGGAATTAAGGGATGTAGATGACCTGCACACATGGTGGAACAAAGGCAGCTTGTGTAACGTAAAGTTTTGATGTTATCAATAATGTGCATAAAGGATATCCGAACATGATACCACTTAGAGTCATACAGCCTTATTTGTGACTGAAGCGTCGCTTGACGGCAGAGACTTTCCGGTGAAGTTCCCCAGGAAGCCCAAGTTCAAGACCACCCTTCTAACACAAACATAATCGAGATTTAACTGAAAACAGAACCAGATTTCATTCGTTGGTCCAGTAGCGATAGCATTAACAACAAATTAGTCATGCAACCTTGTGCTAAGTCCTTAAAAGTACTCCAGTGGCTGCTGCTGTATGTGCAGCCGTCCCACAAGCAAACTGTTGCAGGAAGTTTGGCTTCAGACAGATATAGGCTCTGATGATGGTAAAGGGCTTGAAACATTATATACCTTGGCAAAGCGTCTAGATGAACCATTCGAGCTTCTGCCTATCAGGGTAATCAGTTGTGCATTTGTGAGATCCAACGTATCTCCACCGTGTTCTCAATTGTTCAGGCGTTCATCTTGGCACATATCGCTAATTTATTCTTAGTACATCCCGTCCAGCCTTAGTCTCATTTCACATATCGATAAACCGAGATCGTGCAGTTCCAGGATACAGTCCTGTTCAGCAGGTGATATCTGCTAGTATTTAGATTGCTGACGTCCCTCTTCGCTGCTTCGATATAGTTTTGAAGCTGCAATCCACTACTAATACTGCATATGGAGCTGTCTAACTTCTTGTTTTTATAGACAAAAAATTATGACACTGCATGCGCAAGCAAACCCAATGATGTGCAAATGCTTTTTCAACTCTACCCATGGTATAATTTGCATTTAGCTGATTGCATTTCGTGATGATGCTCAAAATTTAGTTATTATTTCTTTTCACTGTTGTAGAATACATAAAATCTTCTAATTTTGTTAAAAAAAATTTAATATTAATTTATTCTGTATGTAAGTGATATAAATTGCTATTAAGTATTTTAAATCCATCCTTTTAAGTTAACATTTCTGTATTTTTCCCATTTTTCATATAACCTATTAAAAATAATGCATCATTAATTACCTAAGATGTTAATAGGGATGAGAGATGATTAATTAAAGCAAAAAAATTAAGCTCAAGTCTTTTAATTGATGATGGCTTCATATACAGTCACGTTAGTTATGGTGAGTGAACAAGTTAGTCTCTGATTTAAGCTTCTTTGGAAGGTCTGCCGCTTCAACAATTCTTTACACAGACCAAAACCTTTTTATCTAGGAAAGAAAGTAAATCTAGAAGAGATTATATTGTTAACGCTGCACCAATTAAGCAAAGAGTGACAATTGATCAGTAATTTGAGGAAAAATAGAAATTCTATAGATTCACAAAATAATGTGTTTTCTTAATACTTACTAAAAGACACTTCCAATGGAGAAACATTTTTCGCAATAATACCGAATATCTTTTCATCTTTTGAAGAAACATATTCCAAGGAAATGTTCACAAAATCATTTCTTCTAAAGTTAATCATTTTGTGTTCATGTAACTCTTAAGGTATATATGTAAATCCACGGACTTGATTTAATACATTTTGGTATTCAGGGGATTCTTGTTAGTTGTGGTTGCAGTCGTTGATGGATAAGGAGGCTGGGTATTTTCAAATCCACATTTTTTATTTTACACAAACAAAGGCAACTAACAACAAAAGCAAGATGTTAACAAGTGTAGTTTACTTGAAATTCGCCAAAACATCTTTTATTCGCTTCCAAGGTCCTCACCTTGTCTTGATAAGTCGGAAGCTGTTAGAATCTATTATATCCTATAAAGAGTTTTCTGATTAATGCGAATACGCAGGTGATGCAAGATTGCATCTTTATGTTTTAAAAACGTGAGCCTTCCACTTTTGGGGGAAATGCAGTGGAGG
This sequence comes from Trichonephila inaurata madagascariensis, assembly GCA_019973955.1. Lineage (NCBI taxonomy): Eukaryota > Metazoa > Arthropoda > Arachnida > Araneae > Nephilidae > Trichonephila > Trichonephila inaurata. The sequence continues at coordinate 435,737 of BMAV01008749.1, read as the reverse complement.
TTATTTCCCGTTAGGCGGGTAAAATAAAAACTAATTATCGTTCAAAGCCTTGGAGTACTTAAAAACATTATGGCTTAAAATCCCTCAAAAGAAAATTCAAATGAATTATTACATATATATTAATATATATGTAGATATATTTACAGTGAAATACATTTAACGTAAAAACGCTCAAGACACGAAATAATACAACGGTCCCGACAAACTACTATGTATTTTTTTTTCTTGATATAAAACAAAAATCGTTTAAAACGAAAAACTTTCGAGAATAAACAATTAATGAAATGTTTGAGAAAGCTTTTGTGTGTTATTGGACTGTCGTACTGTATCATTGGAAGAACTCATTGCAGTAAATGATGATAATGTGCATACAGACCTAATTATGGTAGACGAACACATTTTGGAGTTTGTTCAGACCTAAAAATGACGAAAATGAAATGAATTACATAACTCTTGCTCCCAGTTCATCCGAAATAAAGAGCATCATGAAAAGTATGTGCAGTTATTTAAAAACACTTTCTAATGAGGAACTCAACTACAAAATGGTCTACATCAAACAATTGGTTGACATTTTGATTCTAAAAAAGTCAATGCAAGGAAAAATATCAGATTATTTTGCAAAAACTCAATAAATATCTTGTTTTTCAAAAAATTAAAGTTTTGTATTAAAATCCATTAAATTCTTGTGAATGCTTTTGTTTTATTGATTTTATTAAATACATGTATGTATAAAATGTACATTAAATATATATATGTATAAAATGTACTCTAATAAACTTAGTTTTGTTGAATATATGTGTTTTTCTTAGTAATAACCTTTAACAAAAAATTCTTTTAACGCATAAAAATATTTTAGTCCCCTCAGTTTCGTATTAAACGATTTTCACAGTACATATACTAGGCATAAGTATTTTTCAATCATGATTTATTTGCTTCAAATTTTTTTGCACTATTTTTAATAAATTTAAAACAGCTAAAGGGAAAAGTTAAGGTCTTATAAAGCAATCTTAACTGTACTTCGTCTCTGACAGCTTTAGAAAACAGTTTTTGTTTTCCATTTGGATCAATTTTTCTTCGCGTATTGGTTTTTTTGTTCTTGCATTTCGTTGTCAGAATTTTGGCTTTCTCTGTTGTGTGGGATATATTCAATTTGTCCATATATATAATTTGTTTAATTTATTATTATTTTACACAGTCGAGGGCTTCTAAGCTTGTTTGAGGCGATTCAGAACTGTCTTCTTGATACCATTACAAATATGTGTTTACAAACACAGGAGAAGTTTCCTTGTTCAAAAATCTACTATTCAAAATACAACTCGTACCAACAATCAAGTAAAGAAAAGCTTTCAAACCCTTGGGGATTTTTTTATCTTTTAAGAGCTCATATGAAATTACTTGAACTTAAAATTCAATACATATATTTTGTTAATTCAAATAATCATTTCTTAAAGCTATCTACCACTGATGAAAAAAGTTATTGTGAACTCGCATAAAGACTTAATTTATTTTTTAACATTCATTGTCCATTAGCCTTTTTTTAGTTATTCGTATATGAATGCATTTGTAAAAACAAATATACTTTTCATAATACGTTGGGGAGTTAATTTCCTCTCTATAGTATCATTTTAATTAACTTTGTTTCAATTGTGACTCGCCCTAAACCACGCGCGATCATAAGGTGTTCGTAAATTACATTCTTTTTAAATAATCCTTGCGTTATATTCAACAACAAAAAAATTTTGACGACATTGGTGTTATTTTGTGTGACTTTTATAGGAGTGTTTTTAGGTTACAATTTGCTGTTTGTATTTGATATAAATATTGTTTGTTTTTTTCAAATATGAATGAATATCATAAGATGTCATTTACACTACAGTATTAAACTGAGAGCATCTAAATTAAAAATGCTTCTAATTAATTTGATATATTCTCTAATTTTGTTATGATATTGTTGCGTATATTGGGATTCATGGATTTCATGCTATGACAGTTCCAATGAAAGAAACAACTCTTCAAAAGAAATGAAATTTATTGACGAAAACAGTCCTTAAAATACAAGATAAACAGCAGGAAAACACGTATACAAAATTTCCAATAGATTCTTGCACTTTCTACGGCACTCAAACACGACTCTATTAGTGTCCAAAAAAAACAGATGCGTAACGATTAAAAATTATCCGCAAGCAACTACAAAAGTGAACGCTTCAACAGCTAAAGTACAATTTTTTCAGTTTCAAGAAGCGACCTTTATTTATAATCCAAGCGTCTAGCTTCCACTGCTTTCTTGAACAATCCATATACGTCATAAGTCATGACGTTATAGACATCTCCAAAAATTTCAAGAAGTGTCCTTGTTGTCGCCAAGTCACCAAAAATGATAACGACTTGGCTGTATTTCCAATATTTTGCTAAATTCCCATTCAAACGCCATTGTGATTTTAATGGACAGTGTTGCTTGTAAATATTACAGTTTTATCATGTATAAATGCAACCAGAAGTAATATTAACTTATTAAACATGCAGATTTAAATTATTTACTCTATTTTAAGATAAAATTAAGCACTAATTACCCAAATATTTTTATAATAAGGAATTTATAAAATCAGAGCCTAAAAACTCTTTTTTTTAAAGCGAATCTAGTCATTATTGCTTAAATTTACCAAACAATAAACATGGTTCTTTAAAAAAAAAAACTTAAGTTTGCTCTTATAAATGTCATTTTTCTAGATCACTAAGAGTTGGTATTAGTAATGAAAAAGATATAGGTGTTTTACGTGCTTCATCCTTAAAAATTTACTATTATTTTTCAAAACTTATGTTAGAATTACTTTTTGTCACGCGATGTTGATATGTTTTAGCCTTAAACGTCTCTGAGAAATTTTCGTATATATATATATATATCCTAATATATATTATAAACGCAAAAGTTTGTGAGGATGTTTGGTCGTCTTTCACGCAAAAACAACTTAATGGATTTTAATGAAACTTTACAATAATATAGATTATAAATCAGAATAACACATAGGCTATAATTTATAAAAATATTGTGTGAAGTTTTCAAAATATAAGGACAATTGTCAAGAAAGTAGGAAAAAATTCTGCCATTTGCAAAAAAGCCCGTGACAGCATTCATCTATCTTTTTTTATCCCTTTTGTTTTGTTTACTCCATGCCTCAGTGCGCTCTCGCTTTTAATTTATTCCGTTCATCAGTGTAATCACTATTTTTTTTTATTTCATAATAAAACTAGATTTCGAAGGGAGAGGTGGTGGCAAGATTTTAACATAAAATAAATACAACAAAAAGTAATATTAATGTATTACACTTCCTGATATAAATTATTTACACTATTTTAAGCGTTCATTACACACAATTTGTAACAATGACAGTGGAAGGAAAAACTATGAAATTAAAATAAACTATCAAAATGTTTTTATCAGGTAGTTTTTTTTTTTCTTTTTGAATGTTTTTGTTCAGTACATGTAAATATATATCTACGCTTTCTCCCATATACATATATATATATATATAATTGACTATATCATTTATATATTATTCGTAGTAGTGTTGTCGAAACCCCGAGGTTGCAGGTGTAGTTCAAGACAACGAATAATCACAGATATTGTTATAAAAATATAATCACTTTTATTTAAGTCTAATTAATTTATTATTAATTAAGAATTGCAAATCGAGGGAGCAATTTAATTATTTCCCTATCTTAAGCTTATAAAACAGCTAATTAAACACTTATCTGAATTCGATCCGATAGTACAGTACTTGTCTGATCTCTCCTAGGTAAGCTGTATTTCAATTCAGAACTTCTCCCTGGAAGACAATTCTTTAATCTCACTTGAATGTGTGATAGCATAAGGACTAACTCTAACACACCTATTACCAGGGTTTAAATAGCACTCAAATTAGCATAAAATTAAGTTTTAAACTTGAACCACTGTTAAAGAAGAATTTATTCAAGAGGATTAATATAAGGGCCGCTGATAGAACTCGTCTTAGTGTTACCAATAATTTTCATAGTATTCTTCTCCTGACATTTACAGTTCTTAGTCTTCATAGGTTTTCCTTTGTAAACAAATAAATTTTCTCCAAATAACCTATACAAATTTGTGAAAATAAGAACAAATTTATTCATTTAATTTGAGATGTCTTACAAGATCGTATCACACAACTTCTATTCGCTTTGGTAAGCGAATACAAATTGGGCTAATGTTTGCGTGAGGTTTTGGGGCTTCAAAAATATAGCAATCAAGCTAAAAAATTATCTCAGTACTAAAATAACAATATAAATTTGCTCTCGAAATCAATTTGCTTATGGCTTGTAAGAAAATCTTAATAAAATATGAGCAACCGCAGTACTTTAAGGTAAGGGTGAATAACTTGGGATATTTTAATTATCTTTCGATTCTTCCCTTATGGTTTATTTGTTTTACAATCCATTGCGTCGTTTATCTCGAAATTTATGTTCCAGCACAATCGATAAAAGAATTAATTAATGAGGTTAGCTCAGCTGAAACGAAAGATAATGTGTTTTAGGAATTCTAAAGATGAAGTTGGAAAAGAGAACCCACACCTATTATAAGTATACTTTCAGATAAATGCGGACATTACGATCTGTAGGAGTTTCAATGAATAAATTACACTAATAATCAAGTTAGACGTCTTTTCATGATTCAGTGCATCTGCGTCGATAAATTTAATTTTATTGCGTGAGTGAGTGTTAATTGTTTATAAACGTCACACTTAAGGCAACACGATGTCCTTTAGCAACGAACCTCATAATTTTGAACCACGCCCAAGTGACGAGGATGACACAATAGCCGTCCCCTCACTCTTAAAACTTCTATAACACTCCAACTTGAGAACTTAGAGCCGGACAACGCAAACCCCTCAGCGAGTTTTTAGTGGCATCAGGACTCAAACTCGCGACTAGACAACAATAGCACCGATTTAGAGTTCTCATGATCAGGACCACTAGGTAACAGCATTGTCAAAATTAATTACAACAGAGGTAATATTGTCTTCCATTTACATGTTTCTTTTTTTGTCTCGGAGTGGGAAACATTTTACTCTAAATTTTTGAAGTTTATTTATTTATTTAATTTTTTTTCGTCAAATGCATCAAAATCTTGATCCTCAAAATTTGAAAAAACCAATATATATTCGCAAGTAATATTAACGTAAACGAAAAATAGTTATATTTACTAACAATTTTTTCTTTGTTGAAAATAACTGATACAGTAAGAAATCTAAACTTGAAACCCACTGAAGAGAACACATTAAAACTTTAGTTATTTCCCACTTTATAAATCCCTGTAGTATCTACATATTTACTTTAAAACATTTAAAAAATCCCTAAGAAAATTTCCCTATCGAAAGCCTTATTTTCCTTTAAAATGTCCTTGCTGCCAGAGCCTTAATTCTTTGCAAATTTTCCACCAAAATTCATTGCAATATCTTAACGTACAAAAGGCATTTCACAAAACTAAACGCACAAATCAAAAATGTAATAGAAGCTATACGCCGATAACGTATTTCTTAGTGATACTTTCAAAAAACATAAAAAAACAAAATTTTTAAGCTGACTAAATTCAAAACTGTTTTTTTTTTTTTTAATAAAAGGCTATAAATGGATTTTTTTTAAATTTTTGTGTAAGTTGAATTAGAATACAGATATAAAATAGTTTTATAAATATATATTATCACAGAAAATTATTTAAATGTAATTTTTAGCAAAGGATGAACAAGGAATGACGTATATTCAAAACATTCTTTTATGAAAAATGGTTCTATATAAATAATATTTTGCCTATATATGACTAGGATATATCTACGGGAGTTGAACTAAAATTTTTGAAGTATCTAATTTAGAAGTGGATTTATTCATATCATAATTTACCTGAGATAATATAGAAATTTTAACAAAAAACATCCGTTATTATTTTAAAAGATCGTAACTCTGAAAATAATGTGAATTTTTCAAAAAATTTAAAATCTCTTTAACTCTGGTATTCAAGTCCTGGTTATACAGATTATACAGACAGAATATTATTATTATGGAACAATTTTTCATAAAAGGAGAATTTTTTAACAACACATCATTCCTTCTTCATTTTTTTTACCCAAAAATTGCATTTAAATAGTTTTATCTATTAATAATATTTAAAAAACACTTTTATATTCACATTCAAATTCAATTGACACTAAATATTCAAAAACTATTCACTTCTACACTTTATCAAAAATTCACGGTCTCGAATGTAGTCAGTCAGTAAAAGAAATCTAAGGTTTCCATGTAACTGACATGTGTGTGTGAAAGTGTTGATATAAATATGTATACACCTCCGATCAAAAATAAAATGATAGCCAATACAGAATAATGTCATATTTTTATCGGTTTATATCAATTGCCAAGAACTTGGCGGGAAAAAAACGAGTAATCCTAACCTTGTGCCTGTTTTCCAACCAATCTCTTTTATTACATAAAATGGAAAGAGAGCCAAGAAAAACACAAAGAAAAACCCCTGAGTTTTCTCACTCAAATGAGAAACACGCAGACGTATGATGCAACAGATAAAGGATAAAAGAAAACGGATGTGGTGGGAAAAAAAGATTTTTATCTTGTAGAATAAAATGGAAGATTGTACAAGGAATCTACATCACTTTCCATCGTAAGCCGAAAATTTCCATAAGAAGTTGTGGCATTTTAGGAAAGTTTGCTTCTCAAGAGAGATAGAAATATACGATAGATTACGAAAATAAATAAATGAAAAAAAAAGGATTTCTAAAGCTGCAGGTGAATTCTTATTTTTCATCCATTGTTGATGCACAATAGTTGTTGTCTCCTTCATATAAAAAACAGTTTTTGTAATGCTTATCTATACCACACAGACAGGGTGTTATAGTTTCCAGAATTTCAATGAGCACTTTTTGTGCTTAGTGTTTATCATGTATTTGGAATAGAAAATGTAAAATTATACCTTTCATATGGTCAGATATTCATATATTTTTCCATTTTATGCATCCTATTTAAGCTATTTTATAGATTAATTTTGAAAAACAGCGTTAATTTGATATTTGCAAAGAAAGTTTAAAATAACCACAAAGTAATATGCGATATACTTGACTTGTAGCTTTTCAGAGCGACTACGCTATTTCCTCACCTAGTCTACTGAAGATAAGTGATCGCTAGAGGGCGCTTCTGCTTAGTACAATCACTTAATTATAGTAAGAGTAGTTAGAGGCTTAATTATTCTATAGTTCCTTTGCAGATTATTTTTTTATAAAAGGGTATTTGAAAAGTATTACTTGAAACTAAATTATTATGTTTGTGTGCTTTATAATAATGAAAACAAATTTGTTAGTTTAACAAATATTTATAAATATTACTTATGTTGATTTATAATACCTTAAAACAGCTTTAACCCATTTTTTGTACATTAGAAATTTGAAAAATTTGAATTTTTGCCTAACAGTTTGCAAAAGTATTCTTTAATTTTACCTAATGTTATAGAATAGTATTCAGACTGGGGCACCGCTATATAATTTCAAAAAAATAATTCATTATTGGAATAAATTTTCGTGGTATCCATTAACTTCCAACAAGTTCTCATTCACACCAGCCAATCTTCAAGATTTAAAACTAATATATTATTTTCTTCATTAAAAGATAAAAACTGTCTAAAATTAATGGTATTAAAATTTAATAAATGAATATTAAAACATAATGTAAATATATATATATATATATATAGTTTAAAATGTATCTTAAAAAAATTAAAAATTACGCTAAAATATACTTTTTTCTATAGATTAAGGAAACCAGAATATGATAAATATTTAGGTTATTATTTTTCTGCAAATAAATTCTTCCAGATTCAACACTGTTTTCTAACACTTGAAAACAACATTTCTGTAGCTATGAAATGATTGTTTACTTACTTTCTTTAAATGATATTAAAATTTCATAAAAAATTAAATGAAAAAATAAAGAGAATACTGTTGTATTGTAAATTAAGATTGCGTGGAGATAATTGCTCAATTCCTTTTTTGCACTTCTTTTTGTTCAGTTTAAACATGTTTAATAGAAATTTTAATGAATTCAATTTGCGAAGAGTAGTAAAAAAAGTAGAAGAAAAAATGTATATATCATAAAATTGTGTGATTACTTAATTTTCAATTCACATTATGATATATTCAAAATACCCCATATATTAAATTTATGCATTTATTAAACGTAAAATAATGAATAGCTAATTAGTGTTGATTGCTTAAATAACTACTGTAATTATTTGTCGCTTGTACCTAACATTATTTTTTAAATGTTTGCTTTTATTTCATTCTTTTTTTAGACTTTCATGTGCTCTAATGTTTTATTCTTTGAGATGTATTCAATATAGAAGAAAAAGACATTTTTAGTTTGAAAACCGTAAAATCCAAGCAAATATCCTGTTCTCAGAACAAAATGCTTCACATCCCTACTTTAGATTGAATTTAAATCTCTCTATTTCTCTGATAATTCGACCTTCATTCTATATTTCTACTTCACATGCAGAATTCATGAAATATTCACAAGGTTACTTATTTCATTTAATTCTTGTTCTATTCTTGAATTCTTTTTACTCAAATGTCTACTTATTTTCATCGACGTTTATTTTATTATTATTTACCTGTTATTCTACAGAATTTTGTTTAAAAATATTGATTTAAAAAATCAATTTCTATACCTCCTTCAAACTCTGAGGCTTTTCTTTTGCTAAAGAAAAAATTTGAAGGGTGTAAATTCAGTAATTTTAAATAAAAGTGACCAAAAAATATATTTCTTATAACCCTAGAAGTATATTGAAGTTGTTTTAAAGAACCTCAATTAATTAAAGTTTTTAATTCGTCTCTAGTTTTTACTTTTGTTTACCAGAATCTATCTCCATAATAAGTCTCTTTAATTTTTTTTTTTCTAATTTCCGAAATGAATATGCATTATAGGCTTTATATCAGGGGTGGCCGATTCGCGGCACGCGTGCCACGGTATAGCATGGCATAGTTGTAACAATGACACACCAAAACTTGATGAAAGATTAAAACACTTGAAAAAATAATAATAAATAACATTTATTTCTGTACAATTTTATTCAAATGCGGTTGTTTGAGACAAAAAAAAAACCCTCAAAAATTTATTTTAATGTATCCGACAACGTTCGGAACCGTAATTTTGAAAACGTGTATAAATGGATACTTTTCATGATATTTAGTGTCACTTAGATTATAATGTATGTATAAAATTGTTTTAAGAACATTTTGACAAAAAAAATTATTTAAATAAAATATTTTGGCAAAAAAAGAACTTAGAATAATCTTTTTTCAAAATGTTCTCCTTTTGTGAAAAATGCTTCTATTACAATAATATTTTGCCTGTATATAGCTCAGACCTCTGTACAGAAGCTCAACTAGAATTTTTGAAAAATTCACATCATTTTCAGAGTTAACACCCATTGAAATAATTATCGGCGTTCTTTTCTTAAAATTTCTCCCCTCTGTTGTCGTAAGATATGGATAAACCCACTTCTAAGTTATATATTTCAAAAATTCTAGTTGAGCCTCTGTAGAGAGGTCTGATCTATATACAGACAAAAAATATTATTATAATAGAAACATTTTTCACAAAAGGAGAACATTTCGAAAAACAATTATTCTAAGTTAATTTTTTTGGCAAAATAATGTATTAAATAATTTTTTTTGTCAAAATGTTCTTAAAACAATTGTATACATCTATTCTAATCTAAGTGACACTAAATATCATGAAAATTATCCATTTATTCGCTTTTGCAAAATCACGGTTCCGAACGTAGTCGGATACCTTAAGGTAATAAAAATACATGCATAAAGTTGTTTTAAGGACATTTTGACAAAAAAAATATTTTAATAGAATACTTCGTCAAAAAATTAACTTAGAATACCCTTTTTTCAAAATGCTTCTATTATACTAATATTTTGCCTGTATATAGCTCAGACCTCTGTACAAAGGCTCAGTTATGATTTTTGAAAACTTCACATTATTTTTAGAGTTACAACCCATTGAAATAATTATCGGCGTTTTTTTCTTAAATTCTCCCTATGTTGTCGGAAAACATGGATAAACCTACTTCTAAGTTATATAGTTCAAAAAAATTCTAGAAGAGCTTCTGTACAGAAGTCTGAGCTATATACAGGCAAAATATTATTATAATAGAAGCATTTTTTACAAAAGGAAAATAATTTGAAAAGGGGTCATTCTATGTTCATTTTTTGTCAAAATATTGTACTTAAATAATTTTTTATTGTAATACTATTCTTAAAACAATTTTACATACTTTTTCTAATCTAAGTGACACTAAATATCATAAATATTATCCATTTATACGCTTTTGCAAAATCATGGTTCCGAACGTAGTCGGATACCTTAAATAAACTTATTTAATTGAATTACAATGGAAAATTATCTTGTAAAGAATAATCTTCATTGCTGTGTCTGCTGGATTTCCAAAGGAAGAGCATTCGTGAGCTTCTGGAATTTGAGGAAGTCTGTTTTAAAATATCTGGAAAAAAACAATGAACTGATCAGTGAGTGTTTGCTACTCGTGAATGAAGACTAGCTATGGGATTTTGCTTTTCTTACCCATAATATGGGACACTTAAATAATTTAAATTTTCGATTAAGCAGAAAAATTGAGTTTTTCCTACCCTATTTGGTCATATATCTTCTTTTGTGAACAAACTTTTTTTTGTCTCGATTTTGATGGAAAAAGTTTAACACATAAATGCAGGGACTATCTACCAAAACTATTAAGGATCCAAACAGTGATAAATTTAAAAATTTAATATACATTTCACAGGATTCATTCAGTGGCTGATTTTCAAGATGATAAAAAAAAAATATTTTTTCATAAATTATTTTTCAATTTCTTGCAAGACTTTGATTGTTACCCACTGAAACTTCAAACGGAATTATTGACCTACAACAGCATACTATTCTAAAATGAATATATAAGAAAATTAATTCAAATGTAAATGAACCAAGTGGTATTGTGAATTTTGGAAAAATTTTTACCAACAAGCAATTTTTCAAATTACACGATTTAGTTGCCAGATATTGTTGCAAGTTTGGATCAGTATGTTAGTCAACAAATGTTTCCTATTATGAATAAAATAAAATAAAATATCGTTCAAAATTAATTAAAAAGCACCAAAAACAACCTAGCTTTGTAAGCACCTAAGAACTAATCCTAATAGATAACTTGGCAAAAAAAACTACAAGTTCAAAAGCCACAATAAGAAAGTACAGACTATTTAATAATTATTTAAAATTAAGTGTTTCAAGTTAATCGTTTTTCTTTTATGCTTAACATAACTGATCGCAGAATCTGTAAAATTAGTTAATTGACTGATTGATTTTATGGCCAGTTAGAAAGTTAATTTATAATAAAATCTAAGAGTTTATACCTTTGTCTTATAGATTAAGCTGTTGTTTAAATTCCCCTGCTCAGATTCACATAAAAATGATGTGCTATTTGCGTAAAATTCCCATAATAATCCTACAAGTAAAATTTTTTCAGCTTTTCATATTTTTTTGGTTTGTTGCAGAAGTTGGAAGTGGCACGCATAATTTTTTTTTATCAAATAAAGGCACTCTACCCATAAAAGGTCCCCTCCCCCTTGCTTTTCATTAACGTAGATAATAAATCTGTAAAATAAAAAAATTGATAATTTAGGTCTGATTTCCTATTTATAACGAACAAAATTAATATGAAAGTATTGACCACATAAATTGAAGTTCATAAATAACGAAACTCTCACTAAAAATACAATCAACGAACATGAAACGATTTTATATATGCATTATTCTAACTTAAATTCTTTAAAAAAGTAGATTATGAGCAAATCTGCGAATAAAAATCGTGTCCTTAAATAAACATTACTCAGATTCTTAGAAATAACTAATAAATTTTGTTATTAATCCTTTGTTCTTTAGTATAGTACTCGTAAACTAATTTACTATTTAAAAATACAGTATCTTCCATTAACTTAAACGATGTACTTTGTAATATACAGCAAAAAGGAACATTGTTTAGTATCTAAAATCTTTTAATAGTCTCCCATAACCGTTCCAACACCCTCCGTGTGAATTTACTACCATCATTTAATATTGCGCGAAAGATGGAATTCTGAATGATGCATAAGAAGTTACATCCTAGAAATAATGGTCTGCTCTTATTATAAATAGTTATGATACGCAATTCATTTTGAGGGATATACTATAATGCTCAGGAGGAAGCACCACGAACATGCGATCTTGTTGAATATTGCTAAGAAGCACGCAAGATGTTCATTTAAGTTAGTCGGTAAAAAAAGAACTTGAATATATATCAAAAGTACATTAGAAGCTGCGGGTTCTGATAATGCGAAAAATGTATCTCAAAGTATATGAACAAAGCCTCCACAATATTTGGATTGCTGAAATATTTCGAGAAACATTAAACTAAGTTACGGAAATTTAGTAGCATTTTGTTCTTGTTGTCAAAATATGTATTATAAATTTTAAAATAAGATATATAACAATGTCATTTTATTATAAAAGAAATTTTAGTTTGGAAGGCAAAAAAAAATGAAAAGTTTACTTTTTTTTTATTTTGAATTTATTCTAAGAATACGAGAAATTTTACTTGGATTTATATATAGGAGAACAGAGTTTCTTGTATAAATTGTTTTGTCTAGAATTATTATTTTGAGGAAGATACTTCTAATGAAGAATATACTTTAACGTAAATGAAATTTATCGCTGAATAAATGAATTTTTAACTATGCTAGTTGCTAAACTTTCATTTAATTTTTATCTGGATGATTTTTTTTTTACTTATCCAGAAGATGTTTCACTGTATAGTTACGAATTTAAAGTAATTAATGCTTAAGATAGTGTAAATAAGTAATTATTGTGGATGTTTAATACGTCATATTACTTTTTGTTGTATTTGTTTTATGATTAAAATTGTAATATTCGCAAGCAAGATGGCGTTGCTTCCATTGATTCCCTTACATTAAAAGGGCGTTTCAATGAAAACTTGGCAAAATATTGGCGATACAGCCAAGTTGTCCCCATTTTTGGAGACCAAATTTGGTGACTTAGATATCATATTGATGCATCTGGAAATTACTGGAGAATTCATTAACATCACGATCTATGACATAAGCGGGTTTTCTTAGAAGGAGCTGTAATGCATCCGCGCCGACTATAAATAGCAGTCGTTTCAGGAAACTGAGTCAGTACTACTTCATTCGTTAAAGAGTTTATTTGCCAGAAGTTGCTTGTACGGATAAACTTTAACATCACGTCTTTTTGCCACTGATAGTTGTGTCTGAGCACTGCAGAAGGTTAAGAACCTTCTAGGGCTTAGTGTTTGAATTTTACAGATGTATCCTCTATTTTTAAGGGTTGTTTTTCAATAAATTTTCATCGCTCTAAAAGAACTGTCTTGCTCTTTGGGACTGGAAGCATAAAATCCACGAACCCGATAAACGCAATAGTATTAATTAAAGAACTAAAGAAAATTTCATTTCAGATACTACTTCTAAATATTATGATTGAAAAGAATACTTAAATTCCTATCTTTTGCAAAAACATTTTATCGAGTGAATGGTTATTAGCGACACGAGAACTATTTGTAACAGACCTCTTAATTTTGAACCATGATCAAGCAGGGAAGATGATACTTGTGAGCCATCACCGCATGCTCCTAACTTCCAAACTAAGCCATAACCGCTGTAGCCTAGTGATCATGGTCATGAACTGACGGACGGCGTATCATGAGTTCAAGCTCTGACGTAGGGGTACTCAACCTTTTTTTCTGCTGGGCCGAATACATATGTTTGCTATTTCACGCAGGCTGCATACATATGATGGCTATTTCAAGCGGGCAGCAACATGAGAATTAATGGGGGGAAGGGAGCAATGATTTTAGACTAAGATGACATAGAAAATTTAAAATGTGCAAATTGATCAAAGTATTAAAATTCCTATTTTGCTTTTTTTAATTATTATTTTGTATATTTTTTTTATTTTTATCACTAAATTTTTGTAAATTGGAAGCATTTCAGAATCACAATTTCACAACTTCTGCATAAGTAAATGGTTTCATATGATTACCAATAATATACCAAATTTCATAGGGTGCCTTTGTTACCACTGACAAAACAATTATTTGCTGTAGTAAAGATTATTCAACAAGAAAGCCTATTTATTACCTCTTGAAAGAGATCTTCGAGGAAAAATGTCATTGAATATGTGATTCCTGTTTATTGGTATTTTTTAAATACACTTTCGTGACAAATCAAACATTTACTGAACCATGCTTGTTTTTCACTACAAAATAATCAACTTCCCAATCGTCTTGAAACAACCTATTTTCTTCGAATATTTTTCGCTTGCAAGATTTGAAAGATAGTTAAAAATTAGTTCCACTCATAAAATGGTCGCTACTCAACTGTTGTCTATTATCACTTATAAGAAAGAAAGAAAAATATCAATCCGATCCATATGACATCGACAGCAAAAAGCAAAATTGTTGTATCTGATTTTTTAACAAAGAATTTCCCACCAAATTTTTATAAATAAATGAATTTCTCAGAGCACTGGGCCATGACCAAGCCAGTTAAAAATGCCCGGTGGGCCGCAGGTTGAGTATCGCTTCTCAAACTTTACTGAAGATCCGCTCTGTTATGATACCCACGGGACGAGGGTATCATCTCCTCATCCACGCGACCTAGATTTGTAGGAATAAATGATTGATCACCCAAATTCTCCATAGTAAATATAATTTATTAATATCTAGATATATATTGATCAACGCTACACAAGTCTTACTAGAGGAATATGATCAGTAGTGATACTACATAATTATAAATTCTAAGTAAATAGCACCTGGAATCCTAATCACTCTCTTTATGAAAAGGTATCCTAAGAATCCTTATCTGCCTTAGATACCTTAACACACTAAATCCCTTCTATAATTAATATCTTACCAATATCTCACGGCGATCAGCACCTCAGCTTTCTGTCTTTCTTTTATTCTATTCTTCTAATATCCATCTACTATTATTCTTTGATTCTAATATTATCCGACTTCTATTCTACTATCACGCGAATGCTAATGCTCATATATATATATTTATATATATATATATATATATGTATTAACTAATCTGCATATCTCGGTTTCTTCTTGAGCGGATTGGATTGAAATAATGCCATTCTGGCCCCAAAGATTCCCCAAGAGGATTAGTAAGAAAATCCAATAAAGCCCCATCACAGCGTATAGGAGCACGTTAAATCTGTCGTGGCTCAAGTGCTGCGGAAGTTAGGAGAGAGGAGAGCTTTTCTTTCTACTCATGTTACTCTACGAAATTGTTCTGTATGATTATTTTTATGTGTTAATGAACATCAAATTTTAAAGCTTCGGTGCCATCCTAGTCACTTAATCGGGATTCGAAATTATGAAATCAATTGCCAATAGTTCTTGGCCATATCACTTCAATACCCAGATCATGCGATCATGTGGTTTTGGGCGGGTTAGACATTCTTTCCCCTTTAAGGCACGAAAAGTTTTTATCTTTAAATATTGCATTCTTTTAGGTTTTAACACTATACTGACCCAAATTTCACAAGAAAAAATAATTATAAAAAATTACAACTCCCCTGGAAATAGGAATGTTACAGCACGAATTTGCAAGTTGTGTTTTATAGCAAAACGTTAACAAACACTCATTAACTTCCACCAAGCCAACGTGAGTACTTTAAGCTTCGACACATTTAACGTGCACTAGTTACACTTATGTTTTTTGTTTTAATAACGGACATGAATACGATTCCTCTTTTAGGCTTGCCAACAGGTACTATCATCTTAACTAATTATGCGGTCATTACAATTTCTGAACACCTACTACAAAAAAAGAAATAAATAAATAGATTTTAAAAACCCATATTCCATTTATATTAGTGTTGTTTAATACATTTTTAGATGCTACAATTAAACCTACGTATATGAACTACAAAATAAAATTTTTCATAACTATGAATTAAAAAATGAGAATGGCCCAAATTCATCAATAAAGGAATTTTTTTAAAATAATTTCTGGAAAGAATATGAGTAGTGTAACTGATAAAGCAAAAAAGGAGTAAACAGGTAAAAAACAGACATATTCCAAAAAGTAATACTAAAAGTATAATTAGTAATATTTTTTGGTACCCCGGTGAATGTACTAGGTCTGCAATGGTAAAACACCAATCCGCCTCCGAAATAATGCCAACGTTCAAAATAACTCGCCAAATTGGCAACCTCCATTTCACTCATGTGTCGTGCGCGTTAAATTGGAAACTATGTGCTTCGTTTCATATATTGTCGTCAATACGGTTGCAGTAAGTACTTATATGGTCTGTTGTAACTACGTATATTGTATATGGTTTGCACATATTTGACATGGTTTCACACCAAAAATTTTAATCCTTTTTAATCATATTGCCTTAAAACATTGTTGGCTTACTTCTAAAAGTAATTAAGTTATTAGTTAATGTTTAACAAACAAAATAGTTATTTAATAAGCTTTATACTATTTTTTTCTAAAATTTGATGTTAATTAGCAAATAAAAAATAATCCTTCTAAGCAACTTGTTAAAATAATACAAGTATACATAAGACACGTAGTTGTTAGTGAGTAATTTTGTGAACCAGAAAATAATCACGGATTATAAAAGTGCAACAAAATATTCGTAATTTAAATATTAAAATATTCTCCAAGTATAGGTATTTGTAAGCATCAAATTGTTTGTTAATAAATACCCAATTCTTATTTATAGTGAAATTCGGTTAATATACATGCCTGAACTTTGCTATTTTCTCTGTCTGATTTAAATCTTTCAAAACATCATACGAAATTAGCTCGATATTCGAAATGCGTATTGTTAAATTTATGAAAAATAATAAATCTGTCAAGAATTTGTAATGTTTACTTAGAGACAGTTTTGAAATTTACCGAGAAAGAAAATATGAAATATTTTACCTAGAAGAAAAAGTGATAAATAAGTTTCTCTCTCTCTCTCTGGAGAGATTATTAGTTACTTCGATTATTAATTACCTTATTTGTTCTATTCTTTTTGGAAAAAAAACTGACATTTTCATCAAAATTCAATATTTTTTTCAGCCAAGGTAATCTGAAATGCTGTTCATTTTGTCAGCAATAGATTTCGAATTAGACATGCTTTGTACAGTATTTTTAAATAGCGTTTAATCTAGTCTGATCTTATCACTTTTTATCATATAAATAAGAAATAAATGTTTTATTTAGTAAATTTTACTTTTGACAGTTAAAATAATATCAATTTTAAGCGAATTTCTTGTAAAGTATTATATGCTAGCCTTTTTACATTTTTTTTTGATCAAATGCTTCTAAAACTCGAATTAGAATTTTATTTCAAACATTAATTTTTAAGTAAGCTCTTTCTTAATTTCGTACGTTATGTCAATATCTCTTTATTCAGTCGTGACTTTTACTCAATGAATTCTTGTGAAAATACATTAAGTCAGTTAAAACACTTTGTATTTAAATAATTTTATATAAATTTATATATAAATTACATAATTTTTCCTGGTTGTTTTTTTATTGTGTGTTGTATTAATTTATATTGAAAAAGTTTGAGGCTTTGTTGAACGGAGTAAGTTTTTCTATCGAGTTTTAGCAAATTCCTAATGATCTATGCACGGTTAATCAATTAGCATATGCATTCATTTCAATTAACATAATACTATTTTAATTAGCCTTGAAATTTATTTGAATTCACACAAGTTAAATAAATATATGTTATAGTGGTAAATTCTAATAAAAACTGTACCTTTTAAAATGATTAATACTTCTTTAAAATTATTATCAGTACTCCTTAATTTCAAAAATAATATATAAATAATAATAATAAAAAATTTTTAATCATGTTTTTAAATTATACATAAGGTAAATCGGAGAAATTGCCACAATTAAGGATTTTTCGATTAGTACATTGAAAATTGAAATAACAAAACCATGAAAAATACACTTTATTTTTCAATATTTAATTGGTTATGTATACAAGTTAATTTTCTTCTCAGTATGAAAATAAATAATAAATTTTATGTTAAAGAAATTCATTTAATTGTGGCATCCCCAGTCATAGAGTAAGATGCAACAACACCACAGTAAATAAAAAATAAGACAAACATTACCAAATTAAATGTGAAATAACAATAAAAAAATTAAATTCTTTTATAATTAGTTTACTAAAAACGAATTTTCCTGCTGAACGATCTACAGCAGGCTGAAGTAGTAATCGACTTCAGCCCTGCACATCCTCGTTCTATGGAGATTCCCTGTGTCATCCTCCCAGCCTAATTATTAATTGTAGTTATATTTTATACGATAATATACAGTATTATAAAACGAAAACAAAAAAAATTTAAGTTCATTTCATTTATTTCTGAACCCTGTGGCGTCTTCCACCAAGAATAGGAAGCAGATACCACACACGCTTATTGCCTTATTGCTGCAGTGTTATGGTCGTTTCTGTATGCATCGTATGTGTAACATCAGGCGTAACTCACTTATATTTCTAATATCTTATTTAAAATAACAAGTACATTTATGAACTTTAAATATGAGGAACGAAATATTATAGAAGTTGTACTCACCACTTTAAATGCTCACATGATAGAAAAATAAGACCGATTAATTCAGATAAATTCACTAACCACACTCAATGTCAGACCAGACTCTTCACACAAATGGCTCAAAAGTGTCATCTATCGATGCATAGAAGTACTATTAACACACTGGCATCTTCCCCCAACTAGAGTCTTCCCCCGAATTACCTTACATAGTTCTTTTATCCATATAATTTTTTACTAAAAAAATTTCCTAATAAGTAATTTAACTTCGGAAAAGCTTAAAGATACTTTTAAAACATGAAAATATTTGAATATATAATTAGGTTAAGGTATTGTACTAAATAAAAGTATTTTCAACAAGGTTCCTTTTTTAAAACAGTATATTCATGGTTATATCAACAAAAAATGCCTTAAAATCAAGCCTTTTTCCTTCTCCAATGTTGCAAAAGTAAAATTTCTCTCGCTTCTCGTTTATTTTATTTTATTAAATAAAAAAAATCAAATCTCTCTCTTCAGAAAGTAAATATAGTTCTTTTCCATTTCGCCGACGGATAGTTTAGAGTGGGAAATCCTCACCAAATACTATCTCACCCAACCAGACGAAACCCTAACTACACTCGGAATAGCATACCTAATTAGAATAAATCCAAACTTTCTATGGAGAGTGCATTGCCCCTAATGAATTCCCTGTAGTCTCCCCTCCCATAACACTGAATTCCTCTCATTTACAGCAAGCTTTTGAATCATTTTCGACCGTCATATGAAGCTGGAGGGGCTCAAGGCGACGATTTTCCATTATTTTGAGAGCGCAGCTTTTCGGAAAAGCAATTACAGTTTGTTTGCATCCAAAACTCTGGCAGAATTTTATGCAAAGGGCCTTATCTGCCAACGACACACCTTCACAAAATCTCTGGTGGTAATTTTGCTGGAGTGACTCGGATATTTGAAAGGTGAAGTGGGCTCTTGAATGAGGGCCATTTTTCAAATTATTGTGAATGGGTGCTTGGGGAATTCGTTGTTGTTGAGAAATCTCAAGTGCAAGTTCTATCGTTTTGGGACGAGTCTTGGAATAACTAAATGAATTTTTCAGAAATGAGAGACAATACAGAAGTGATATTGAGTATGTTATGATTTTATTTGGCGAGAAATTTTTCTTGAAGTTAAAATATGGAGCAACATGCCACACATTAATATCGACTGAGATAGAATTTTAATAATGTAAATTGATGGTGTCAAAAATCATCCTTTTTATCCCTCAAATATCCCATTATTTGCTTCTACTTCATTTAATATTCCATTTCGAACAGCTAATACGACTCCATATTTAAGCCTTAAAGGGCCATAAGACAGCTAAGAGTAAATATTGGTATGTAATTATTTATTTTAGTTTGTTTAGACATAAAATAAATAAAAATGGTAGTAGAAATACAATTTGTTTTGGAATTTTATTGGAATAATCCATTTTACTACCATTGAATTATTTGTCATTATCAGGGATTTGTTTTCATTTGTTTAAATATACTTTACTACTGCATAAAATTTTACATACCAAATAATATAAAATATATGCAAGAAAACACAATAATATTTTATTGAATGACATAATAAGTTGAGATAAATAATAAAAATATAAACCACACGAATGTTTTATAATTGGAGCCAATTGATGACAGTTTTTTCCCTGTACTTTCCCCTTTACTTAATCAATCGTCGTACTTTCTATTTTAACATTCTGTATAAAAAAATGCAGATAACGTTATAAGTAAATATGGCAATCGCCAATTTTAATAATGGGGAAAGTGTTCATCTTAGTCGTGAAAGGGTTAAAGTCACGCTCAGATGACGAGGTTCTCATTTGCAGTGGTACCTCAGCCTCCATATTTTCATATGAAGGCACAATATAAAATTTATTTATTTTCTCAAAAGTTCCTTGATTCAATTGAAGTGCATTATATAAAATCTAAGCATATTGATAGTAATAGCATCTTTAAATAATCTTAGCACCATTAAGCCTGAATTTAATTTGCAGTGAAAATAAATGCGATTTGAAATACATTAATTTTATACTCATTAGTTTTCTAATTCTATCATGTGTTACATGCAAAGAGCTCATTAAGTAATATCAAAAAAATGTTCTGCTAAGAAAAAACACCATTTTTATTAAATTGACCTTCTTGTTCGGAAAAGTTTGTTTTTCCATGTTTAACTAGAAAAGTAATTATTTAAAATACACAAGGGAACAGGTTTTCAAATCCATACTAAATTTGGTTCACAATAATGCAAGAAACATAAATCACTTAAAATGACCACAAGTTTTAAAAACTGAATATTTTATAAGAATTTGAAAAAATTTCAAAAATTCCTAATTTTTTTAAACTGTAAAATAATGGCTGGTCAAACTGACTTTTTACTTACAGAATCAGCTTATTAATATAAGCCAAATATAAAACGATAATTATTTTTACTGTTACTGACTCCAAAATGTTTTTGAAAAAGGGTACTGTGAAGCCTTAAATAAAAGAAATCTCCATATGCAAACAACACATAACTGGGCTTTAAACATAAAAATTATCCGTAGCTTTTAAAATCAATTTTTAAGGGCTTGTATTGATATAATGTTTGAAAAAATTGAATTGATACTGTATTCTTAATAATTTAGTGTCTTTTCAGAATTGCTGGTAAAAAAAAAATACCATGACATTTAAAACAGAATTTTTTTTAAAAAAAAATGAAAATAAATAGAAAAAAACATATTTTAACTTTTATCACATTTTCTTTTATGAAAAAGAGCTTTTATATGCTAATTTTATACTTTCAAATATGTCAAAAGTATTGATGATAAATGAATAACCAATATAGGTCGTAAAAAAATATATTAAACTAGTTATAGGTTCATGATTAAAATTTCTTTGATATTAATATTACTTCTTTTAAATAAAGGAAGATAATTTATTATTAGAAAAAATTCTCAATTCTTCATTTTATTTTAAATGACGAAGAAAATAAATTGATGAAATACAAAAGATATAGATTCCTTCTCTTAAATAGAAAGAATTATCATAACTAAAAAAAAGGTTTTAGTGCATTTGTTCGCAAAAGAATGTTGAAAAAAATTATTTTTGAATAGATTTAAAAGTATGATTTATTGTGCCAAAACTTTAATTAAGCTGTATATCATGAAACCATTCAACATTAATGTAAAACGTCAGTGTATGGGTTTCTTATGTGTGTGGTATATAGATATTCTCCATTTTTTTTTTACTTGAAAAATAAAGGCATCTGATTTCGTTATCTTACTAACGAAAAAAAATGCCATTTTTAAATTTTATTATAATAAAAGATTGTTAGTTTTTATATAGACATATTTCACCGATGTTTTTATAAAAATTTCTTCAAAGATAATAATTCTTCAGAATGGAAACTATTTCTCGTGGTATTCAATTTATTACCCTGTCTTATATGTACCCGTTACCTTGCTTTGTGAAATAAATTTTTATTTCAATATATTACAAAAATAAAAGGCTAACTATTACTAAAATAATTTCATTTGTTCTTTATCTCATTTATTTAAACCCAGTCATTTCAGTAAAATATTCTAAAAGGAAACTAATGGATAATTCCCACTTAACATTATATTAATATTTTCTTCCTTGTAGTATAAATGAATTTTTTTATGTGTGTTATAGCAATTATTTGTGTAATGTTCCTTTGAGAGAGCATTTGCCTATTCAAATTTCTTATACAGTTACTAAATGCCTTAACACCCCTGAAAAAATTTCAAAAATGTAATTTTTTTCGTAAGTTGAACCTTACCATTTAACTACTTTTTATTGGTAAAAATAGTATTCGGAATAGCTTTTATTATAAGAAACCGTTGTAAAATAACTATTATCAATGTATGTATTAATAAGTATTATCACGAATTTAAAGACTACGGATAATATTAGGGTTGATTTTTCACTTATTACAATAAAATAATAAGTAGATAGTTGCTGAAAAATTAAAATTTTATTAGATTAACAAAAAAATTGTGCAATAAAATTGATAACAATTGAAAAGACAAAACTAAGTGTTATTTTACAGTAAATCTATTTTTGCCTCATTTTTTATTTGATAAATTTAAAATGACATTTTGTCTTATTTAATCAATATTTATAACCGAAGGATAAAGCTTCTAGAACTTTAAACGTGTACCCTTATATAGATTTTAACCCTAAAGTACTTGATAAATGTAATGTTTTCATCCTCTATAAACAATATTTTGTCACAAAAAAAATATCTGATAAGGGTTTTTTTCTTTTTGGATGGTGACTAGACGTTATGGCCACACTGCGCACAAGACGTTTAACTTACTTTTCAGGACAGAAATAATGAATCATATTACAATAAACATTTTATGAAAAATTAACATTTATGCTAATAACTATTTCAATAACAATCCAATACAAAGTACAAGTGTAATAAAATAATAATAGAATAATTGTACAATATATAATACTTACTAAAAATACATTGAATATCCCCATTTTATATTTTATTTAATTTTGGTATAAAAAGTTAGAAATAAAGTAATGTTTTGGGGGATTTAAATGGGTTATTTCACAAATTTGATGAGCTATTTACTGTGAAACTTTTCAAAGCAAGTAGAACCATTTGCTTAAAGGCACAATGTTACGCACAGAAAAGCTAAAATGAAAGATTTTCGAGCCCAAGAATCTTGTACCACATATTGTAAACAAGGTTTGCTTATATTTCCCACCCCCAACATTTTCACGTGATTCTAAATGCTCTCTCGAATGGAGGAAGAGCGAAAATTTCAAGGTCATTTTTCTGTTCTCTGTGGGCAGTGGATAGAGCCTCAATCCACAGATAAAAGCTTTCTATAAATCTAAATAAAAACTTTTTTTAATTGCACATTTGCTTAATTCATTCATATGAGATAAAAGTATACTTAAGACTCGTCGAAATTTTTTTCACAGATCAGAAATTTTATTTATAGTAATAAAAATACATTTTGTAGATTTACACCGAAATAAAGAGTTTCTAACTACCCATCAGAGGACATGAAATGCAAAAAAAAAGGTATCGTGCTGCCATCTGTATTGATTTTTAAGCGTTTTAGCTTATATTAACACATGTGAACAGATTAAATATCCACCCACCCACCCTGCTTGGAGAAAACTTTTTGTTATGTGGCTAGACCTATTAGCCACTTCCCGCGAAAGGGTTAATTGTCTGGAAAACAATGGGTGAAACAGATTATTTCTGATTTCTAACACACACTTTCCGTGTGTATTACAGTGAAAAAAAAGTTACTCATCAGATTAACACTAGATGAAAACAAAACGCACACCCAACTCTTTTTTACACGTTTTATTTTTTTTTTTAACACGATTTTGAAATAACAAAGTAAGAAAACTTAACAATTTTTTTTGACACAAACTGTTTGTTTTAACCCTAATTTCAAAAAAATTAGGAATTCGTCCCCTTTGGATGAGGACGATTTTATCAAACTTACGACAGTTTATAATAATAAAGAAGTCAAAGTTGAAATTCAGCTATTAACAGCTGATTTAATTCGTGAAGGCTTGAAATTTGCTACAATTATGTCTAAGTAATCATAAGTTTTGTGTATTTGGATGTCAAGAATTATATAAATAACTTCAGAAACTATTATAAACAGCCACTAATAACCGACTTCACAACAACAACAAAAAAACCAATCGAGGCCTTTAATAATTAATTACCGTAAAATCCGGCGTATAAAAAGGATGGATACGCGCACCTATACTTTCAAGCTTCAATTTTTAGATTTTAGGTATATTCGCCGTATAACGCGCACCCCCTTTCTTACGACGAAACCATAAATGCACGTGCTCAATGCTCTTATATTTTGAAGCTATTTATTTGAGGTATTATTCCAAGCTTTACAAAAAATATCATACTTCTAGAATTAGAACCCTTTAAATTCAAGGATTGTTATTTCTTTCAAAGAAACAGTACTACGATCTATGTAGAAGTCTAATTTTTTTCTATGCACATCTTTTTTTCGTTTTTCAAGGTTTTGTTTTTATACCTGGCGTATAACACGCACACCTAAATTTCGATCTTATTTTTTGTTAAAAGTACACGTTATATGCGGATTTTACTGTAAATTCTTCATTTAAATCAAAACCGACAGTTGTGCTTAGACATGTCTGACATATCCTCCGATGATAGCATTTCTGATTTAGTTCAAAATAAATATCCACGTAATATCAAATAGCGATGAATAGCAGTTTTATTCCTAATTTCAATTTGAATTTTTGTATGTTGTATTCACTTATAGACTAAATTTTCACTGTACACTAACTACAATTATTTTATAATAAAAATAAATCATTTTTGTTTTATAAATAACATGGATTTTATTATTACTTTTTTGCACATTTTTTGGGAAAATATTTAGAGATTTTTCATCTTATACGATTTCTTAAAATTGTGAAATATATCCCCAAATCTATCAAATGACACATGAATTTTTTTACACTATCTATTTTACACGGTTTTCTAAGGAATGTATATACTATGTAAAAAAAGAGTTGGCTGGATTATAGGAAAACTATAATACACTCAAATAATGTTTTATCAAAGTTTTTTTGTAGTATAGCTGTTATTTGCTGTTTTTTTTTAATTTCCAGATTTATCTTAAAAATTTAAAGCTCTAGCACAGAGGTACTCAATTTTTTTCCCGCCGGGCCGCATACACATAACAGTTATTTTATATGGGCCACAACATGTGGGTGATGGAAAGAACACACTATAAGACCAAAGCAACGTTGATTGACAAAAAAATCGATTAAAAGATTAAAACTCTCATTTTTGGCTTTTATTTTAACACTATATTAATTTTTCTATCAAATACATACACAAACATATTTATTTTTATGAGTTTTTACTGAGTTAAAGGATAATTTTTATTTTCTTCATCTATGACCAAGTCTCTTACTTACATTCTGCCGTTAGGGCTGCGGTAGCCCTGTGGTCAAGGTATCGGGTCATAGCAGGCATGTTATGAGTTCGAGCCCACTACCACTAAAGACCCGCCGTGTAGGGCAGCAATGCATGTTTTCAGACTGAAGAATGACCCAATTTCCATGGAAATTTGAAACGTTATAACTCGTACCTGTGTTAACAATATAGTGTTTTTAAAAATTTACGAATATTCCGTGAATACTTTCTTTTTTGTCTTAAGACAAAGCTCATTTAACATTACGGTATAGGATAAAAAATGCGAAACATATTTTATACCAGAAAAAATGAATCAACTCGGTTAAAAATGAGAAGTATGTTAAAAAATGCTGCTCTCTAAAGGATAGTGAAGCCAGAATATTATATTAATTTTTCACTTCTTTTATATCTGAAAAAATGTTCCAAACTTGGGTCCTATTCCTTAACATTAACCGAAAAAATAGCCTTAATATTCACTCACTCACTTACGCGGAAATATGTTTTAAAGAATTATTTTGATATTTCACAAAATCTTTTTCTCTCTCTCACGTACAATTTTCTAATAATAATTACGTAGCTCTATGTATAATTTTTGCTTCAAATGTGTTCAAGAATTTTTTTCTCTTGTTTACTTCGAAAAGAGTATAAATATGGTCATTAGTTGCTTTTTAGCAAAAATGCAATACAACCAAAGCAATTTCGCCAAACTTTATGATTGTATTGAAGCTTTACTTAATTTCTGGTTCTGTAATAGTATTGCATTACGTTTGAAGAGGGGAAATATATCTATAGTTCAAAATCCAATTCGTTTAATTTTGGTGTTGCTAAAGAACGGTGAAAGAGTTGTAATTATAGAAACTTGCTATTTTAATAAACAAACGACATTTCTGAATTTAAACAAAATGACTTCGAATACTGAAGAGTTTTTAAGTTAATATTTTAATAACTGTGCGATTATAATTAAGAATATGATATTATTTTTGAAGGAAAATAAGCAGTATTAATAAAAGAAAGCAGTAATTTTGAAATATTATTCGTGTTCGGAACATTAAGTCAACAAGCCTTGAATTGGATTTAACTAACTGTAATTATAAAACTGACTGCCTGATGGCAGATTTTCTTGTAAGTTTCTTTTATTCTTTTTAACCGTTCTAACTTAATTTATTCCAGGTTTTCTTATTTTTTTATATTTCTTAAAACGAAATAAAACAATGCGAAATAAACACGATTGTACGCGACATAAATTATTTTCTGATAAATATGTTATTTTATTTGTAATCATTTTCACTTTGAACTTAATGCTCCCACGTATATGATAATCTTACTTTTTTTAAAAAAGAAATAAAGTGAAAAAAAGGAGAAACTTGAAAATTGTCTGAATATTTTAAGTTCAGACAGTTTCTTTCTTTTTAGCTCTTCAAAAGCACGCACTAAATATTTATTTTATTTTAAAAATCTTAATTATTACTAATTACCAAATTATTAATTATAATTATTATTCTTAAAAATTTTACTGTAAAAAAAATGAAGTGCAAAGAGAGAAAAAACTTGAAAATCGTCTGAATATTTGAAGGTCAAACAATAACATGTGGTTTTGAAAACAAAAATAAAACGCATTATCATTTAAATAATTTTTAAACGTGCTAAGCATATTATATAAATAATGAGCCATTTTTTCCAGGAATATGATAAGCATATTTGAAAGAAATATTTATTTCTCTATTAAACTCAAATAAAAAGTAGACATTTAAAAATAAATTATGAGTATGACAAAAAAAATTCGCTTAAACCTAGCTTCATATTATTAGTCCTTAAATTCGTCTTCTATTCAATCAACTCATTTAAAATATACTAAGACATTTCGTTCAAATTTCTGTCAGCTGTTGAGACATGACAATGTAACGGATGAATGAATCTTTACTTTCATTAAAACTTGATTTTTTTTTCTTGAGACATGATCCTCATCTGCTATCAATTTATAAAATTAAAAAGAAATTATTCATATTTGAGAACAAAAATGTCCCGCTTACATTGAAAAATATAAATGCGTAGAGGATAAGAAGAAATTCTTTTTCATTTCGATCCGAAACGAAACGATGCTAAGAAGAGGAAAAGTTATTAAAAAAATAATATCAAAAAAGCAGAATAAATAAAGGGGTTGCATTTTTAAAGAAAAGGGGGGATAGTGCAACCAATTTAAAAGACTTTTTGTAATTCATTTTATAACTTAATCTCGATAACTCACTTACGCTGTATCTTCTCTTTGAATGTTTAATTTAATAAAAGTCTCAAACATGGATATCTTTGAAAAGAAGTGAACAGCTTTTATTCATGTGTTTTATTTTAACAAATTTAATGAAATAAAGAAATATGTATTCAAGTACCTTTAATGAATTTTCTTTCTTAGTTTGAGCAAAAAAAATATTACGTAACTCATAATAATTTAGCAAAAATAAAAAGATGAAATAAATTCTAGCAATAACTCTTTTCTAAAGAACCGAGATATTTAAAATCTTGTTTCAATACAGTATTTGAAATAATAATAATAATTCCTCGATGAATTTTTCAATATTATTGGAGCTTAAGATATTGAATCAAATACTTTTAATCAAATAAATAATGTACGTAATATTTTTTTTCTTTTACTAAAATGTATTTATTCTTGAGCATAGCATTCAGCTACAGTTTAAACTTCTTAATTTATTCTCCATTCATTTAATTCATTTATTCCTGATCAATTTAGAAAACCCAATTCATTAAACTCTGCTCTCTAATTCCTGTTTAAGCATTCTTCAGATAGATTTAATAAAGAAATTATTCTGTGCCAATAGATAACGAAGCTCTATTGCCATTTAAAACTCTCTCCTATCCCAAATTTATTGCAATTATTTGAAATTTTTATTTACTTAAGATTTAATAATAATAACTTTTGCTTAGTGTTCATCTCAATAGTTGTTATAAGAATAATCTTGGGGAGACTGAAAATTAAGAAAATTCAGTAAATTATATACTCTTGATTTATTTAAATTCAATTAAAATTCTGAATGTATTTAAAACGAATCATCAATAAATTAATTAATCTAAATTCACAGTCTCATTCTATACAACATATTTGCATGCTACAAATTATAAAATCTGTTTTTGTTACAATAGAAAATTAAAAATTGTTTTTTACAGACAAAAAAGAATATTTTAATATTTATATTTATTAATTGACCTTTTAAAATGTATTTATAAAAAGAGAACAATGTCTGTCAACGAACTATCATTGTTAAAAAGTCTCTTTCTAATGTGACATGTAAAAACTCTCTTAAATATTAATACAAACTTCTACGAAAATTAAATATTGAATTATTTTGTTCAAATCTTACTGACCTCATAACAAACCTTACTAATAGTAAAGACCAATACGTAAATACAAAACAAAATGTCATCGAAAATAGCACATTTGCTTTAAAGAAGAAATATTTTTATACTAAGGACACAAATTTTATTAATACCTGTCTATGAATTATTGCTACTAAGCCACTTTATAAATAGTTTGAAAATCTTTATAAATATTTAATACTCCAGGAACATAAGTAATTGAATCTAAAATCTTAAAGAAGAATATCATAATAAATTCCCTCAGCTTAAATTCTTTTTATTTATCCTCTTGTAATACAGATATATCAAAAGGACATCATCTTAAGTATTGATTTCCTTTACACGAGCCACAATGGAATGATTTATGATACTTTAATGAAATTTCGGGTGAGAAAATGGTAAAAACACGACCAAGGCATATTTATTCGACCTTCTGCCTTGCTAACCTTTATTCGGAAAGATGATTCAATATTACGCAATAAAATTTTCAACAACATCGCGATGTTCAAAGGAAAAGAACTATCAATTGAAGATCACATAGTGGAAAGAGTTTAACAGAAATGAAATTCAATTCCAGTTATTCTAATCCCTCTAGACATTTTCACTAACAGGAAATTGGATTCGACTGTGCGTCTTCCATGTATGTTTTCAATAATATACAATGGAACTTATAGATTAAACCTTGAACAAATAAAAATGGTTCGACATCAGAGGAACTTGATACTAAAACTCTGTGTTCGCCGTTTGCAGATTAAATATTGAAAACGATATTCATTTCCTTTTTAGAAGATTTGTAGTTGTGCGTTATGAAAATTTAGCAAATTCTCTTGACTCAGCAGGAACATATATATGCTTCTGTTAACCTTTTAACGACTTTGGGAAACATTATTCCTTATTTTAAAATTGGTACTTAATTATAACCGCATGGCAGTTTTTATAAGAATGTAAAAATAGAACTTATACCGAACACAATTATATACGTAAGCGCGAAGGTTTTAAAAAAGCTGTCAAATCCATTGACATCTATGGTAAAACATTTGCTGGCTGTATGTTATTATTGCAGTTTATTGGGTAGTGAAAGAATTCATAACTTGCTTTTTCTCATATGTTTTATTATTCGGTAAGTATAATTTTATGCAAAAATAAATATTTGAACAAATGAAGACAAATGTCTAATAATTCTATTTTAGTTCCATAAAATTCCCAAAACACTACACATTTTTATGTATTTTACTTATGATTTATATTCTCAACAGTTACACATATTACTATTTACTCTTAGCGACCTTATGGTCTTGTAAGGGTTAAGAGAAATTATAACAAATTTTCTGTAGAAAATTAAAAATTTATTCTAATATTAATGCAAACAAGGCAATAAAAATCTAACTATTCCGAAAGGTTTCCTGTAACTTTAACCAATCTGTCTGAGGAATTTTTTTTCTTCGGATGAGAGTTTCTTTGAGCTCCTTTTCAGCTAATTTACGTAACTATTTTATGGAATAGACTTATAATGTTACAAATAAAAAATGCTTAGTATTATTGTATTATTAATTAATTCGTTCACATAGTATAGATAAACATAAAGTGATTTTCAAAAGTTTACTAGCCTTCGCTTCCACATCTAACTTTAATCAATACTTGAAATTCTAAATTATTTTTTTTTCAATTTTCAAGTCTTTTTCCTGAGCGATAAACATTGTAATGCAAACCACGTTTTCGTACCTAATTGAATTTTGTTGCCTTTTTTTTAAAAAAAAAATCTTTTTCTTTTGAAAACCCTAAAAAGTTTCTCTTTTTTTTTTCTTTTTTTTTAATTTATTCATGTAGGAAAAGACTGCATAAGTTAGCCGAAGGATGAAATCTTTAATTTATTATATCTATTTAATTAATTATTAATAGTAATCATTCATAAAACACTTGTTAAGTATGCAAATAAAGCTTGAATTGTTTCTGTATTCTCTCATATGTTCTTTTTTGTTGTGTACGTCTTCTTTATTTTTTTACTACAGTGCTCTGAAACCTTGAAGGGAATTATGAATATTATCAATAACTCTATATGTATGTGACAATGTGTAGCGAGTGTTAGGGAATTTCTTTACCAGGATCATTATTTAATTTATTGATGTTGCATGATGGTGTTGATGAAGCAGTCTTGATGAAGGATAATCTGGTTTGTTGTACATTAAACGCGTAGAAACATAGAAATGGATGACACAAAACACAAATAAGAAGTACGGGCATATTACTTTGTGACGAAGACAAAAAAGAGAAAAAAAGAGAGCGAAAGGGAATTATTACGCGTGGGGGGGGTGCGTGTGTGCGTGGGTATGCGTTATGTCTTCCGGCGCATCTAAGCTTAGCTTGAAGTCTGATTAACGCCAAACTTTTATATGAAGAATGACAGACAATACCCGTCACCTCCAAGGCAACATCATTGAACTGTGCGGTTACGGTGGTGTTTGATAGCTCGTTTAGGGAAAATTTTACTGAGCTCCGGAATAGATCTGCATGTTCAAATCGGAGCCATGGCAAGCTAAATTTATAGGGACATTCTTCTGAAACAACATTTATGTTTGTTTAGAGGTACCAGGAGCACAGAATTTGTGTTTGTGGATGACAACGCCCGTCTTTACCAAGCAAACATCGTTAACGAATGCTTTCAATCTGAGTTTATTACCCCGTTAGAATGGCCAGCATTCTCAACTGGCTTGAATACGGCACAGCATGTGTGGCACATGCTTGACCAACGAGTTTCAGCTCTTCTGCCACATCCAAAATCTGTTCCGGAGCTTCGAAGAGCAGAGCTTGTTTCGGGAGAGAGGTGTGTATGTGTGTGAGAGAGAGGTTGCCGCGGAAGATAAACATTTTGGTTAACTATGATGATGAAACCGTGGCTGAAAAAATAAAGAGACTTAATCTTTATCACATCATTTATTTATGTTGAACACATGATAGTTGTTTGAGCATGCTTTGCATGTTATTTGAACCAAAATACAAGACAGGTAATTAATCAAATATCAGGTTTTTACATATAGGGAAGTACAGGGTAAAACGTATCATAAAAAATATAATCTTATGAGTAGGTGAGGAGGATAATTAGTTAATTATAGAAATGACATCATTGTTTAGGGAATATTAAACCCGGTTAGTAAGACACGTAAAAGCAATTAACGATCTTGCATTTCTTGGAATTGCCAATAAATCTATCATAAATTCAAGGTCTAAGGAATCCCTAATAAATAAATCATGATTCAGGTTTCGGAATCATATCCCAATATCCATGCTATAAAACGGAAAATAAAAATTTTATAACAGTAAAAAAAATTTTTTTAAAAAAAAAGAGTTTATCTGTTATTATTTTTACAGTTGAAATTCTGTATTATTTTAACATACGGAAAACATGAAAAGTTGGTTCTTGTTTCTCTATATTCAACTAAGTTTAAAGGAAACGCGTGAAAATAAACTCTTTGAGTGTATTACTTGAAATATTAAGAGGGAATTAGCTTATAGAATAAAAGAGATATAAGAGTATTTTTTTAACGGAGAGAAAAGAATTTCCTGGAAATGGAACACAAGCAACAAAAGGAAATAAAGCTACTTGTAACTAAACTCTTTGACCAGATATATATTTCCCGAAGTATGTACTTGAATCTTCAAGTACAGGATAAAAGATTTTCACGGTACATAGAAGCTCGGAAAATATAACTTCCTTCTTTTTATTTGATCCGAATAAAATAGCTTCCATTTTCTATTTTACGCGTACTAGATTATTTTACTTTATTTTTCTATCAAAGAGATTTCTTGTCTATCTGCTCGTCTGCGAAGATTCACACACATTTTTTATACCTTTCTGAATCTGGAAACGCGACTTCTTGTAACTTTTGGATGTCGTCCAAAAGGGTGAACCAAGCATAAAAGAAAATTTTTTACTCCTTTTATTTTAGCTTTCCTACTACTATTGTCTCAAAGGATCTTACGCTAACAATAGTTTAAAAATAGTTATGCGGTACTAAAAAGATTCAAGATCAGATGTAACTTTCCTTTAAATGTAGCTAAAAAAATGAGAATATTAGAGCTGAAAGACGGATGGTTTTGTATTTTATTCGCAGCATCATTTAGTGTAATTGAAAATCATCACGATATTTTAATAAATTAAAAGTAAAAAAATATTAGCCAATAATCTCTGAATTTCGGAAGAATATTTTATAATACCATTATTTAACTTTAATCATATAAAAAGACAGGGTTTGTTTTTACTGCTGTTATCATTTATTACCTCAATGTGTGTATTTAAATACCGGATTTACCATAAATATTTCCTAAATAGAACAAAAAAGAATTTTATTATTAATATTGTCTAAATGCATGTAGAGATTATACTTCTTGACACTATTAGTACATTAAAAACAATCCTTTGATTTTCTAAAAGTCTAAAAGTGATTACATATATTTTCGGTAATTTCAATAAGTTTACTACCCCCCCCCCCCCCCGCACCACTTATTTTCATTTTTCAAAATCTTAATGAGGGAAAAAAAATATTTAGCTCCTTAAAAAATCATGACACATGAGTAAACAGGATATATATTTACAACAGTTAAATGTTAGTGTATTTAATATATGTAAGAAATTTCATCCGCATATAACAGGTTGGGTTGTAAATTGCTGCTGCATTTTGCATTGATAGCTTTCATTTTCTTAAATTTCTATATCAAATCCAGTATCATATAATTCGCAATGATATTTATCTTATTCTGTTATTATCCTTTCATTGCACACTGTGGAATACATATTAATATTTTATATATTAGGTTGGAAGAAAGTTTATTACCGACTCAAAAAAGACTACAAAAATGCTGTATTGTAATCGACATATTTATAGTCATGCCATAAGTTTTGAAACAATTACAAAGGATTTGAAATTCAAAAACCTTCTATAATCAAATTTAAAACTTAAAGTTTTATTTTATCTTTAAATTCGAAATTTTTTTTATTTCCAACGGTGGATTATAAGACAACTGCAAATATAATAAGAAACAGAGAATATTGGCAAATAACAAGAAACAAAAGAAATATATGTCCACTGTATAATCTATAAATCACACATTTTGTGTCTATCCTCCCAATATCTGCTCCACATGAATACATAGTTGATTGCACTGCAGCGTGCCAAATGAGAATGGCGTCCATTTCTTCATTGGAATTGCATAGTTTACCCAGGGGACTCTGAGTAATGCCTATCATGTTTAAATGCTTGGATTTACAGTCGTGGTCAGAGGTGATTTGAAAATCGGCCACAGCTTCATTTCGTGGCCATTTCGGAATATCAAGAAGTTTTAAATGTGCACCTATTGCACCTTTTATTTAAAATTATCACATACTGACTTTAAACGGGGCTTAAGTCACTTTGGCTAATCATATTTCGAGCCATGCCCCACCTCCACGAGAATTTCCATTTTTGATTTCCTATAAGAACGTTTAAGACTCTGCAAATTAGGATGCCGCTTTGGGCTCCCTTTTGCCTCCAATACTGATTCCAATTTATAGTTATGTGGATTTAATTCAAGCACTTCTGAGACGGTTTCGCCTTATGAGCGGGTGAAAAGTCCAATTGTTTCCATCGAACATGTTTACTTTCAGGCTTTCCTATTGTTTCAATGATAGTGTTCTGATAAAATTTTGGCCGCGGTAGCCGAGTGGTACAGGTATCAGATCGTGGCTGGCTTTGTCATGGGTTCAAGCCCAGAACCACTAAAGACCCGCCGTGTAGGGCAGTGATACACGCTAAATCTGTCGAGAGCTGAAACGTCCTCCCGTTGGTGTGGTATGGTAATTAGGAGAGGAGATGCCAGCTCAAGTGCCGTCCACGTCACTTGACCATGGTTCAAAATTACGTGGTCCGTCGCCAAGAGCCCTCGTGTAGCTAAACAGTGCGACGTTAATATTCACTCACTCACTGATAAAATTTTGCCGTGGTTTTCACTTCTTTCACACAAAAATGTGTCTCTAAGACATCTTCATAACTAACACCTCACCAAACTATGAGGAAAGCCGCAGATGATGAGCTCTCTGCAAAGCCTTTTTTCTTCTCTTTAGTTTCTTGGGCACTCATTGAATATGCACGAGCATTCTGGTGGTTGAAAGATTCTTCATTGTCAAAAATTTTCTCGTCGGTGAACATAATTCCTCTGAAGCCATTATGACCGTGCAGTCACAACAGTGGTTTTTCATTAAGGTACAGGTATAGGACAAAATAATATGAACACCTGAGAAAAAAGGAAATTGTTTTATTAGTAAAGGGTTGGACCACCTTTGGTTTTAATGGCAGCTTGCACTTGATGTGATATAGACAACAAAAGGTCTTAAACAAAGTTCATTGGAATTTGAACCAATTCTTCGTGCAGGGCCGTCTCGAGTTCAGATAGTGTGGACGGAGAAGAAAACCGAGCACGGATTTTGTTCTCTAATAAACCCCGCAAACACTAAATGATATTCAGATCAGGTGACTGAGGACACCACTTTAGATGTTCCACTTTATCATCCTGTTCATGTAATAATGGTTAGAACACAGCAAGATGTGTGAACAGAGGTGTTGTCATCTTGGTACACAAGGTGTTCTTCCGGAAAGAGAGTCTGAAGCATAGGGGGAAAATGATCTGTGAGAATGATTCGATAATGGTAGTTTGTAATCCTTCCCCCCAAGACCACGAGAGGTCCCAATCCATGGAAAGATATTGAGTCTCATACAACCTACTAAATGTTTCACGATTGGAACCAAGCAGTGAACATGAAATGCTTCTGCTGGGGTTTACAAGACGAACACACGTCTGGTGGTCATAAATAATGTAAATGAGGATTCATGAGACCATCTGACTCGCTCCTATTGCATTTGTGTCCAGTTTAGGTGGTCTCTGCACCACTGTAGTCACTTCATAGCATTCCGCTCCTAAACCGACGATGGTTTTAAAATAGCTACTTTGATTTTTTGCAATATGCAACTCTCATTGAATATTTTCATGGATACGGGGCCCTGAAAGTTGATATTTATCTCGGACGTTATCTGCGGCGGTTTATTCTAGTGTTTTGGGGTGATTATACCCTTCAACATCCTTCTATCACAGTTCTTCAACTTCCCCTTTCGCTTACTGTTGTGCTTCTCTGAAGACTTCTTACCCAGATTTGTGAAGGCTGTCATAACCCTTGACACAATGGTCCC
This sequence comes from Trichonephila inaurata madagascariensis, assembly GCA_019973955.1. Classification (NCBI taxonomy): domain Eukaryota; kingdom Metazoa; phylum Arthropoda; class Arachnida; order Araneae; family Nephilidae; genus Trichonephila; species Trichonephila inaurata. Next base: position 399,443 of record BMAV01008749.1, on the reverse strand, counting down.
TGAAACACCCACAAGGTTGACTGTTCTGAACACGGATGCTCCAACAAGTCCATCTCCAACTACCCTGCCTCTTTTCACTTCAGAGAGGTCATATATAATCAAGCTTTGTTAGGAATAAAATTTTCTCGTGCAAATCTCCCACTGTCAAGTGCTTGATTGATACATTCCCTTTCACCGCCATTAGATGGCACACTGTTGATACTCGTGACAGCCTTTTTTTTTCAGCGATCGAAGGGCGACTCTTTTTTAAATGGATGTTCCTATTATTTTGTCACATATCTGTAGCTCTTGCAATAAAAATTGCCAGTTATTCTTCGATAATCTCTTATTCTAAGGTCTTTGCCATGTATGTGACACATTGTCCTCTTTGACACGTTCAGCTCTTTAGTAAAATCTTCTTTCGATGAGGATTTTGACAAGTTCTCCACTAGACTGCTTTGACGAGAACTGATGTCCTCACCGAGTACACACTACCACACATCTACTACAGTCTGCAATACTGTTGGTCGCAGAAAATCTCTTTTTGGTTTGATAAGTGATCAACATTTAACTATCTAAAATGTTTAAGAGTCTTAATAATCACCGGCGGATTGGCAGTAGGAAAATATCTACCGTCAATCGGCTCAAAGTGTTAAAGCTCTGACTAATTTAGAACAGCATACGTAAAAGACAATAATTATCTGAAAAATATTACAGAGATCTCTAAAGACGAAATTTAAAATCGTCTAATTTTTAGTCGCAGCAGATGAGCTCTCATTTTTCTATTAGAGCTTATGACACGACTAGGGACACATTCTACCTTATCTAAACTAACTGAATGACATCGACATACAGACCGTTTGCAGATTCGTGAGAAATCCCCTTTTTTAGGATTCTGTTGCTCTGTTCTGTAATGTATGTAATATGCTGTCGTGTCTTCTGTTACTTGGTGGAACTAAGAAATTTGAAACATTTTCTCCTGATCTCATCCGTGTGAGTTATTTTCCCTACAATAATAATAAAGAGGGCCACAACATAAATTTATTGATATGTAAGTGAGGAGTGACTAATAAATTTACAAAACACATCTGTTACATAAAAGAATACATTAACTTTTCTTTTAAATTGGATGCATGTTTTGAAGCTAATACTAATGTCATGACTCTGCAAACGAAACCTAGAAGTTATATTAATGCACACTGTGTTACCATGTTGCAGAAAATAGTTTTGCTGACTTATCGTCTTTCTTAAATATTTTATGTAAGTAACGAAGCTCTTATCATTTATCGGGAAAATTATCGATTCCAGATCTGCAGTTCGAATTTTCCTCGCCTCAGTCTCAGTGATAGCAATTTGATTAAGAGAAACAGACAAGGATGATAAATATTGAATACCTTTTATTCAATTAATTAATCAGAAGTTTCATTTTTTTCTCATAAATTAGAAGACTTACAAATTTGATTACATTACAGGAAATATTACTCTGGATTTATCGAGTAGAAGATAGAAGTTGTAGAGTATTATGCTTATTTTTGAGATTGAATAAAAAATTAAAACTTACACGGAGAAATATATGGAAAGCATGAAACTGTAGATTAATTGAAATTTTAAATTAAATTAAGAATATTTACTAACATAAATCTATAAGAAATGTTTTTATTTTATTTAAAGAAAAATATGCACTGAAATGACAAAAGTCGTGGGATAGAAATATGTAAATACATAGATGGAAGCAGTATTGCTTACAAAATGTCTAAATGGGCAGTATATTAATATTTGTATTAAACTTATTTATGTGAAAAGATTTCTGATGTGATTATAGCTGTATGGCAGGAATTAGCAGACTTTGAATGTTGAATGGTTATTGAAGCAAGACGCATGGGACATTTTATTTCAAAAACCGTTAGGGAGTTTAACATTCCTAGATCCACCGTGTCAAGAGTGAATCGAGAACATTTGATTTCAGGTATAACTTCCCATCATGAACAACGCGTGCACATAATGGCTAAACCCAGCGAATAGAATTGCGTAGCGAACTAGAGCATAGAATTGTCAGTACTTACATATAAGCAACACTGCATGAAATAACTACAAGGATCAATATGGCGCTTACAAAGGGCACAATGGCGAAATTTTAAATGATTATGGCAGCAAAAGACCGACTCCAGTGTCTTTACTAACAGCAAGAAATCCTCTGCATCGACTCTCCTGGGCTTGGACTATATTGGTTGACCCTAGACGACTGGAAAACCGTGGCTTGGCTAGATGTGCCATCATATCAATTAGTAATAATTGATGGTAGCTTTTGAATGTGGTGCAGATTCCAAGAAGTCATGAACTGAAATTGGGCACTTGCAAGTGAAAGGACTGTGCAAACTGGTGAGGACTTAGAAATGGTGTGGGTTGTTCTTACATTGAATGCATTTGGTCCTCTGATTCAACTGAATCGATCATTAACTGTAAATGATTATGTTCAGCTACTTGGAGACATTTTGCAGTCATTCATAGCCTTCATGTATCCAAAGCATGATGAAATTTTTATGGACGACAATGCCACATGCCACAAAGCTACAATTGTTCCCGATTGGTTTAAAGAATATTATGAAATATTCCAGAGATAATTTGGCCTCCTAGATTGCCAGATATAAGTACCATTAAACATTTGTGGGATATAATAGAGAAGCCACTTCATGCAAATAATCCTGCCCCGGCAACACTTTCGCAATTATGTTAGCTGCTGAGGCAGCATGGCTCAATATCCCTTCAAGGGTCTTCCAATGACTTATTGTGTCCATGCCATGTCGAATTGCTCCCTATCTCTTAACAAATGGAGGTCCAACACATTATTAGAAAGTATCCCATGACTTCCATCCATGTCACCTCAGTGTGCTTCCAATCTAATTATTGCTGTTGATAACTTAGAAACTAAGCGATCAAGACTATGTCGGACTGTTTAGTCGCCAAGGTACTGTTATGAAAAGAATACCCATTAAATTACATTTATTTGACTATCCACCATTTTTTACATCCTGTTGTAATTCTCGCTTGTGAATTTCTATTTTCCTTTAGTTTTCGTAATACTATGTCTGTAAAGTTTTCTATTATTTATGCAGTACAACAAAATAACTATAATTAAATATTGAAATTTTTCCAAAATCGTTAATTTGGGTTTTCTGACAAAGTCAGATATTATTTGTGTACATGTATACGTGTATACATGTTTTAAAACTGCTTTGAAATTGAAAAAGAAATCCAACTCAATCCATTATTTTATTGATATTCCCTATTGAATGTTTCTTTTTTTTGGTAAAATCTAAAATTTGATTCTTGTAGAAAGCCTTTTGGTTTTGTTTCTGTCTAACTAGGTTATCTTTTGTTTTATAACAGGGACATATGTTACTTCATTACTTTTTTTCACTAAAAGTAATTGGTAACTCGACTTTTAGTAATGCACATTTATTTCACTGCACTCTTTCTGAATTTATGTATTTAAGAAATATTGTATTGGATGTAATATGGCAATTCAATATATGACTGCGATGGCTAATACAGAATACCAAAAATATTCATTTTTCCCTCAAATGAAAAGCTAACTAAATTTGAATATATTGTAGGTAATATTCCTCTGTATTAATTATTTAAAGGAGTAAAAGACCGAAGCATGCACATTATTGAGATTAAAGGGATATTGAAATTTACTATTTGTCTGTATTTTATATTTCCTTATTTTGAAAATTCCGAATAACACTAATACTACTCTTTACAATAATTTGAGTGCAATAGAACTAAATTTACGAACAAAGATTTTCAAATAAGTAATCTAATTTTGAAGGAGGTAGAGTCTCGTGTGTATAATAAATTTATTATATTGATATATTTGTCCTCAAATGTATAAACATATGTTAAATGTAAATATGTGTATATTATATGCGAGATATACGTTATATAATAATTATTCTTAATAATTCTAATTTAAAGTTGCAACAATTCTAAATTAGTTGCTTATAACTAACAAAGCAAATTATTTTCTTAACATTTGATTCTGAAAATTAGAGACAGAAAGGTTTTGTGAAACATTTACCCATGAAGAAAGCGCAATATTCATTAAACAAATAATGAAACTGTTATTAAAACAGACTTTGCATAATACAATGAACTTTTCTACTAAATAATCCCACAGCTCGTAGGATTAAAAGGAATTCATACAATTATTGCAAAACTTTCCTTCTCCAGATATCGAGATAAATAGTAAGTGGGCTGAATTAAGTGGAATCCTGGATGAATTATGAAACAATATGAACCTAACAACATGTATTTCGAGCAGACGAATTCTAGAATTCTAACATTTCCTTCGCCATGAGATTCTTCCTCCTCTGTATATGAAAAGAGAATTCAAGACAGATCTTGGATATTCATCGCTGTGATAAGGAAGTTGTCACGCAATGTTGCTTGTTTCTGTCTCGGTCTTAGAGGATTTTCAAAGATAGTATATGTTACACGAACAATGCGAAAGTTTCCTCTAACTGAAGTATTATTTAGATAACTTTAATATATATGCGAAAATAATTATATGATATGAGGAGGCTTTTCATATATAAGATATTTTATTTACATCGGATTTTGAGAAATGGAGTGTTTTCAAAAATAAAGTCAGAAATAATGATTAATAAATGGGAAAAAGGTTCATGCATACTTTACAAATTTGGGGAGGGAGGGGGCTGATACCTGGGTATCTTGCCTAATTAATAGATGAATTTAATTAACAATAAATTATTGCTACATTTAAGTATGCCAAAGGAAAATTCTTTGTCACTTTCCATTTTTTATCCAATATAAATATATAATTCGTTGATGAATACGAAATAGAAAATCTATGCAAGGGATCCATCTATATTAATAATAGAAAAAAAGGAGGGTTGACGGCAAAGCGTTAGAACAGAAAAGCCTATCCGCTTGAAATTTAATATGCGTACATTATGAGTGATGACAATGTACATCTTGAAGTGAAATTTTAAGTTAATTTTAATTCAATATTTGAAACTAATTTATACCTTTCTCGATTACGAATCTCATTTGAAATCATCAAGTTTGTCACTGTTTTGAAAAGAATTATTTTGTTTCGGTCAAGTAAACTAATTTGTCGACTTCGACCAATTTTTGAAAAAAGAGTTGATAAACGAAAACTTCTAAGTTTTAAAAGTTTTAATTTGTTCTCTCTCATCCATGAATTTATCGATCCAAACAATATAATAAATAAATCATATAGATGCAATATTTAATCCTTCTCTTTAAAAAAATAATAAATTCGAAAAAAGAGATCATTTGTTAAACTCTTCTGCCTTATTTGCAATTCTTTGTTCTATTTTTGTAATTATTTTTATAATTTACTTTCATATATTTTCATTTATTTATTTATATTTATCTGTGTGGCATCATGTTCATTTTCTACTTAAATTTAAAATGCAATCGTTTGTCCTGTTTATGTACTCTCCCTATCCCCTTCCAAATTCTTCACGAATTATTTCCAAAACTTATTAAGACCTCTTCTATTGTTCCATTTGGGAAGAAAACTTTATCAACTTAATTAATTTTGAGGCCGTTCAAGCCTCTCGATCGCCCATTGACTGACAGAACTTTAGGAAAACTTATTTCTTATACACGGATATTTCTGCCTCGGTACACCAATTTTTTCTGGTCTAGGAACTCATTCCCCATTGGGTCTCAATATATAGGCAAATATTTGTTTTGCCATGTTATCAGTTAATTAAGTTTTTCGTTATAGGCTGATTTGCATTGCGCTAAAAAATTACTTACAAAATTACTGAAAAGTGAGCTTATATTTAAAAAATATGCCTTCTTGCGAGATATTGGACTTCTATTACTCTTCTCCTATTTTATGTAAATATTTTTAAAAATTATTCTTGCTGGTTATATTGTTGAGTTTTATTTCAAAAGTTCACCCCGGTGAATAAAACGAACTTCATCTATTATGATTAAATAAGACAGACTAATTTCAGAGATATTATGCTATATTTAAAATATTTTTAAACTGTAATAGATTTTAAAAAAAGAATAACGTAACCTTTTACTATAGATTGAAATAAAATAAGGGGATTCTCTGTTTTTAAAGGAAAATCAGAAAAGGAGAATTTAACAAAACAAAATATTTAGAAACATTTTTTTTTCATTATTTTAAACACAAAATTTGATAAACATTAAATGTCTATAGTGTAGATCTTTTAAAGAATTCCTAAAAAGCTACGAGACCTGATAACTTTGAGTAATTTAAAAATGTTTACTAATATAAAATGCTCCATAGCTATGCATTTGCATTCACAATTAATTATTTTAATTCACATAATATTTTCCAGTTCTAATTTTTTTTCTGAAAGCGTCCTAAAAACTTATCAGTTTCTAATATCAAAATTTTTAAATATTGGGGTTTTTTTTAACATTACAAATCATTTTTACCAGACAAAGTTGTTGGAAATTATTTGAATTTGTTACTATAATTT
>BMAV01008749.1:361854-387949 GCA_019973955.1 Trichonephila inaurata madagascariensis | reverse complement strand
GGAGAAATAACGGAGAATTTTTGTTGTTTCACTGGGGTCCCTCGCGTAAAATGGAAGAGAGTTTATAAAAGAGATTTATCGCTATCGTTTCCAGTGTATACACGCTGATTTAAAGTTTTACGAGCCTATCCATTGTTTCCGTAAGTAAATAAAAAGAATTTTTATCGCAATTTTAACACACTGAATACTTCACTATTGAAAAAAAACCTTAGATATTGGACTTATCAATATATTTATATTGTTAAAAATATTGCACATCCGTAGAGTATATTGATATTCAAAATTCTAGGTTTTATAGCTATCTTTTTCCTGGGTTCTTTTTGTATTTTTATGAATAGACTACTCACCTGAATCATAGAGCACTCTCTGAATGAGCCTAAAAAAAAGCAATATATTTTATAACGCAGAATACTTTATACATATGACATGTAATCAATATTCAGAATTCTGTGGTTTAGTGGCCCTCTCTTTATGGTTCTTTCTGCTTTTATACACAATGATAAATCAAAAATTATAACCATTTTCATTCAATAATTTGTAGAAACAAAATTAAGTGTGAGACGTTGATATTATTCTTCGACATAATCTCATTTGGCAATGCATTCTCGTTTACCAAATTTATAAGTTATCAATGCCTTTAAAGAAGAAGGTTTCCAGTAGTCGCGGTGAAACCACTCTTGCTTAGCATCCCAAACTTCTATGATTGAGTCAGATTTAATATGCAAAATTATATCTGATGTTTAATGAAGGGGCAACATTATCTATAATAACTCCAATATCCGTCAAAACCATTCATTGAGCTTGCTGAACGTTGTCGTGTGGGGTTGAGGTTGATGGGATCCATTTTCTTTTGTGTGTGTGTAGTACTTGAATGAACACTTTTAATTCCTCGATCCACGAAAATATATTTTGGAGATAAGGCGTTGGCAAGGACGTTTTGCGTTACGTACCAACTCGACTCGAGCTTAGGCCCACGCCCTTTGTATCAAGGGGTAATTCTCGACTAGTCTTCAGTAAGATCCTGATCCGAATAATTTTAATCATCAAATACTATTCCTGGGCATATTCTCCGAAAAACTAAAATTTTCCAACAATATGGCAACAGTTAACGGTAGAAAGACTGCGTTATATTATTTCATGTCCTTCGTCTGCTTAGGACTAGGCTACCACCATACAATATCATTACTCATTTAATAGAAAGACGGCAGTCACACACACAGTTGAGTCGGTTTGTGCCAAGATTTGTGAGATTGTGAGTCACTCTCATTAATTTGTAAGAATTTGTAAGAATTTTTTGATGACGTATGCTATATACTGTCTATTTAGAAATGTCGTATGTGGTGCCTACTTTTACATAGGTGTACAAGGTTTCAAAATCTTACTGAACTCTGGCATTTATATTGTGATAAAAAAAATTTGATGAATTTCAATTCTTTTACTGTCTCCGACCACAAAAATGGGATATCTGTTTGTTGTTTCTCCAGGAGATACTTGAGCTTGCATCTTTATACTGGTAAAGAAGGTAGACAAATGACATGATTGTAATAGCCTTTTCTATGCTTGACCACAGAGGCACACCAACTCCACGCATGTAAACGAAACCCATACTAAGATGGCCTACAAGGTTTATTATGATGAAAGTATAGATAATTTTTGACTTCCTCGTATAGTACCCACATATATACACACATATATACTATACGTACTTGTATATGCTTTGCATGTTGTACCTATATCATTGATACTCAGCATTTTGTATTATATTCATATTTGTTCGGTCTTTCTATGACAGCGTAATTACGTTGCTTTGAAGAAAGATAACGATAAACTTTCTCAAGCCATTCAAATAACTTAAACTAATACGAAACAAAAAAAAATGTCTAAAAAAACCTGTGTGGAGTCACCCCCTTGTTGTTAGTTGAGTGAGTCTTCAAGAAATTTATTTGCGATAAAATGCACGTCGCACGATAAGCGTGAGTAAGTCTGCTCCAGCAAAATATCTGGTGTCTCTTTGACTTACCGTATTTATTTGAATCTAAACTTCCATCGATTCTAAGCCACACCTCAAATTCTCGACGCCTTTGTGTGAAAAAAATAATAAAAATAGTGTAAAATGGCTCATTGATATCAAATATTTAAGAAATTAGTTGAGATACGTATGAAATACAAACGGAAGAACAGAAACATACAATACACACACACACACAAACAGAAGAATATAGACACTTATTACAGATGATGATCTCAGCATGTAACAAGAAGGGGTGCGCTGCTTTCCATTCGAGGCGGGAATCCATTACAGGCAAAAGTCTGACTTCTTTTCCTGAAGAAAATACAACCATGCCTTATTCGGGATTCAAACCCGAGCCCACTCGGTTTGAAAAACTAGTAAAAACTTAAAATGAGAACTAATAAGAAGTGAATATTAAAAACTTTTAAAAACATGCATGAAACTGTAACTGCTTTAATTGTCATTAAACTTAACTCAGTGGCGCAACAGCCGATGAGGGCCAAGGCCTACTGTGCCCAACTCAGTATATACGCAACCTTGGACCCTGAGGTGCATTAGCAGATGTTCCGTTCAGGTGGTCAGTCAGACACAAAACCCCCAGTGTTAAGTTCCCAAGCAAGCTTGGTACTTATTTATCGACCCACTGAAGGGATGAAAGGTTGAGATAACCTTGCCCAACCCGGGGTTTGAATCTCGAACGTGTGGTGTGGAGCCACGATGCACTAACCACTCAGTCACTCGGCTTCTTAATCGTCATTATCATTTTTAATTTACCTCATTCTACGAATTTTTTCGTCTTCTATTCTAAACAGTACCATATTCCAGGAACTTTAAAATATTGGGAGAAAAAAGTACGGTTTATATTCAAATAAATACGGTGCTATCATATCGTATCTCGGCTAATACTGCAGCACACGGCGATATAACGGCGGCATTAAAAAGAATCGGTCGAGATCCATAACTGTAACACTGATTACTCTGTTGCTCGGATTTTGATGTCACGTGTATTTTTTATTTGTGTATCTTTATATGTGTATCTTTATATGTGTAATAAATTTAACTCTTAAAGATATTTACTGCTTTCTTCTTCTTGTAATAATTTTATTAATCTGAGTGCAAAAAATAAATTACTGGGAAAAAAAGTTTCTTTCAGAACTTATTGAAACTTCATTTCTCAAATCACTTAAAAATTCATTATTAAAAGACCTTTACCGCGTTTCTCTCTCAGTTTTGCAAAAATTTTATTATTCATTATTCTCAGTGTGTAGCATCTCAGAAGTTGTCGTCGTCACTTAATGATACAAAATTACTAGAGTTTTCAACAATAGTCCTCTTGCTATTCTTACGGTTAACCCCTTATTTGGTTTGCCCGTACTCCATATGTGCTGCCGAAAGTTGACTAGTACCGGTTTCCCCGTACGCTGTTCGGGCACTGATATTTTCTTCTTTTTATATGATTATCTCATACTTATAGTTCTTATAGTGAGATTGTTAGCGTTAGTGTTTTCAAGAGATGCAGTTTGTCCATGGAACTGAAATACTTCTCATACGGTTTTTTTTTTTTTTTTTTTTTGTGGTGAGCACGGGAATTTTTCATTGAAGGCAGAAATTTAGATTATTGAAAATATTTGATAAAGAACAGAGGCTAGCAAGGCAATATGCAGTTTGTTGCTTGAAAAGAAATGAAAATGGAAAGATAATCCAGAAAAGCCGATATTATCTCTGTCCATTGCAATGCAAGACCTAGTATTCCATGCAAGACCCTGCTTCAAATTGTGTGTGCATGTGCACACACAAAATCCTCAACTGTTTGAAAAAGGGGTGCGAACATGAAATTTTTGTTGTAAATATTAGAGAGATTCTTTTAAAATATATGTAACATTCTTTAAAAAATGCAGAGTGTACTTATAAAAAGCAAACATTTAGGGTATTTTGTGTTTTACAAATAGTGTGAAAACTTTAAAATTGAAAACTAAAATAAAATTCTTCCATTTTCGCATTTTCTTAAGTATTATGCTTAGTTATATGTAATTAAAAAAATGTCCCTTTTTTTTGAAGATTTTGGGGGAAAAGCTGACCACTTAAGCAGTTAATTCTTACCAATCGATTTGATTTAGTATCAGTATCTTCTATCTATTTGAGCTAGTATATTTATTACGAGTATTATATTGTGTACTTGGTATTTATGTGGGAAAATGAAGTTATGTCTTATCTTTAATGTCTCACTCTATGTTTTGACTTTCATACACAACACTGACCAGATTTGACAAGGAAAACTTATTTTCCGACTCACATTCGTACTTTCTACCATTAAATTCATTATTCCTAAAATGAAGGTGAAAGAAATATAGGTTTTACTCGATAATTACTAACAAAAATTGGGAAGAAATTCTTATTGCCATAAAAAAGCAACATAGAATATTCGATAACCTCATTTTGAACCGTACATTGCTGAAATTGAAGTAAATATCATAGTAATATTGCTATCAGATACTTTTCACAGCTAATAGGGGTAAGAATATTTACACAAAAATACTTTTTCTTATTTAATTATTTTCCTTTATCAATTTTTTTTTTTTTACTTGATATTTCATTTAATGCAAAAATGCACTGCATGTCCTTTGCAGACCGAAGAAACTTTCTTATCTCTTGTTTATTAACCAGTTTTGCACAATGATTAAACCGTAACTTTTATCCGTACAAAACAAAAGATCCTTTCATATTATTGGAACTTTTCTTTACAAAGACCAAATTGTGGCAACATTTTAAACGGAAAAAAAAATGTCTTTGTTCTGAGAACAGTTAAAAGGGCGGGAAAAAACGGTAGTTATTCCATCCTTATCGATAACGCATCGTAACAACTATTCATCCTTTTCAGGAATTTCTGCCAGAAAAAAAGGAACATATTTTTTAATTGGTGTTCGGATGGTATCACCGTTCTTTTTAATTGAAGCCAGATTCATTATAATTTGGTTCTCTGGAAAAAGAACGCATTCTAGCGATATTAATAAAACAGCTGAAAAGAATGGGTTTTTTTTCCTCTCATTTCTTTCCCTTTTTGTGTTTTAATTCTTTAAGATCGCTTCATTTTAATTAAAAGAGAGATATGGAAAATGAAGTGAAAGTTGAAGTCATTAAGTCAAAAGCAACCCATGTTTCAAACCGTAATTGCGAGTTGAAGTGTTCGGAACGAATTACGATTCCAAACATTTTATTGAGAATGGGAAAATTTATACTCTTCGTCGAGACGCTATTCATGCTTCATTGAACACAGTTCAATTTCTTTCTTGATTTGTCATTTTTTTTCTACCTTGACTTTTATTTCAATTGGTTCTGAAAGCAGGTTTAGATAACGTCTTGAAGTCGGTTTAGATTTGTTACTTCTTTATTCACCAGTTGTTATTTTACTTAATTTTTTTTTTGCTGGAGAAATATCCTTAATTTTCTTTTTAATTAAAAGTCAAAAGAAGTATAATCAAAGTGTTGGAGTTTCATGCATCGAGAATTTTACTCCTTTAAATTATTTAGTTTATTTTAGTTCTTAGGTAATTCTTACGGCATACACGTGTGCTGTACTTTCTTCAAAAAGGTTTTTTTATTTTCAGAGTGCAAAAAAAAAAAATTCTCGTAACGAAAGAATGAAATTTATTTGGGTTTCTTCTCTGATGTTAGTCTAACTCATTTCTTAAGAATAAATTTCATTTACTTTTAAATTAAAGAGACGCGTTACTTAATTAAGTTTTATCTCATTCCGGAATCATTATCAGCGATAAATATAATTCATTCTTTTTACTTTTTTCTATTCCCATTAGAAAATTTCTTCTGATTTCAAATGCTGAGAGAAAATAATTAATTACTTTGTTAAAAATTTGCTAATAAGATTTTATATAAAATCTTCCTAATTGTACGTATGTATATGAAACCGATTTCACTTGAAATTAAAACATTTTATGGAGAGGATATTTTGTCTGGCTGCAGTCATTGAAAGGATGAGACTTCTTTATATTTTAGGTATACATTTATTTGGTTAATTAAAACACACACAATACAAACAGTGACGTAACACAACACCAATAAACGCGGACAACTACACATACATGTAGGACATTACACAAAGGCTGTCCTTCTTCGCACCGGAGTTCTCCGCTTTTATAGTTTCGTTAACCGGGAGTTCGTAGAATCACACACATTTGACATTTGATTTGAAGATCTCCTGTTATTAGTCAAGTTAGCGGTATCTTCATAAGTCATTCAGCCTCCAGACAGAAGGGATCAATTTTGTCTAGTGGTTATGTTACTCGGCTACGAATCGATAGGTCGTGGGTATTGTCCTCCAGATATGCACCGCCATGTTGCTGACATTGACTGTAAAAAACGCAACCTTTTGATGGGTCGTGGCACCATCTATCCGCAACAACCGAAGTCAGAGTCGTCAGACCCTCTTGATGCAGCAACCAAAATCGTCAGACTCACTTGAAACAACACCATCAATTAACAACAACAATCACACGCTAACAAAACAAAAAAAATTATTTGCTTATATCCATGGACTCACTGGTTGGGGAGTACCGTAGTGGTATTTTCATAAGCCAGTAAAACAGCTTCCGGACAGAAGTGATCACTTTTATGGTTATGGTGGTTATGTTACTCGTCTACGGATCCACATAGGTCGCGGGTTCTATCCTCCGGATATGCACCACCACAGTCAAAATACGCAAATGATGTAATATTGCATCATCTTGTTTTAAAAAACATGAACTTGGCAGCTTTTTAAGAGAAGAAAATGTGGTTTACAGTATGTTTTCCGTTAGGTGAATAAACTAAAACAAAACCAGCAACATTCATGCCATAAGTTCATGACCATAATCACAAGGCCTCCACAGCCACGTTGTTCCAGATCCGATTCCTTTAAAAACCCAACTTATTATATGAACCCGTATATATTGGAGGAATGTAGAAGTGTGAACAATAAAACGCTATTTCAGGTGCGTCCTCATCCCGTATTGTGGTTCAAAATTACAAGCTCTGTCTTCGATAACTATCATGTATCTTCTAAAAGGGTAATAAACAACTAGTTAATCGATCTCATCGATTCTTTTCAATGTTATATTTTTTAACCTAGATCACGAGCGGGGCTCATAGGTTTTATGCTATCCCTCCCAAAGTGTAAAACAGTTCTTTAAGAGCGATGAAAATTTATTGTAAAAGAAACAATCCTTAAAATATAAAATACAGCAATAAAATTCGTACAGTAAGTTCCAAAAGGTTCTAAACCTTCTCCGATACTCAGACACAACTATCAGTGTCTAAAAATACAGGGTCCTTGGCAGCCTAGTGGTCAAAGTAACGGACTCGTGGCTGGCTTGTCATGAGTTCGAGCCTAGCACCGCTGAAGACCAGCCGTGTTCGGGAACGATACACGTTAAATTTCTCCAGAACTCAAGCGTCCTCTCATTGGTGTAGTCAGGAGAGGAGGTGCCAGCTCACAGGTGTCATCCTTGTCACTTGACCATGGATCAAAATTACGAGATCTGTCACCAAAAGCCCTCTAGTAGTTGAACAATGCGACGTTAATATTCACTAGCTCACTAAAAATTCAAGGAAAGTAAAGTTAAAGTTTATCTGTGCAAGCAGCTTCTCTTTCGTAGACAAGTGAACTCTTCAATTGCTGAAGTAAAAATAAACCAGTTTCGGCAAGCATCTGCTATTTGTAGTCTGTGTGTCATCCTTCCAAGTCTTTCTCGAAAAATACGCTGGCGTCATAGATCATAACGTAAAATATCTTTCCAATAATTTCATGAAATATTCATAGGGTCACCAAATAGCCAACAGGTTCGCAAAAAGAGTTCTTACATTTAGTCGCCAAGTATGATGCCAACGTAGCAGTATCTGAAATATTTTGCCAAGTTCCCATATATAATGTAAGGGACGGTGTTGCCTTCAAATATTACAGTTTTTATCATAAAATAAATGCAAAATGAAATATTATAAATTTATTAACCCTCTAAGCGGTCTGCACTTAAAGTCTTGCCATTCTGGAGATGCTTCAAAAATACACCGCACATATTTTTTTGCTTTCAGGTGGGGTTCTCAAAAGCGGTTGAACCGTATTTTTAAGAATGCGGCTCGGCCGCTTTTGGGAATCTTGCTTGAAGGCAGAAAAAGCATCTCTGGAATGGCGGAATTTTACGTACAGACCGCTAGGAGGGTTAAACATCGAGATATAAATTATTTACACTATTTTAAGATAAAATTAAGCATTAATTATAAAAAAATTCATGACAAAATATATTTTGTAATTTTGTTTATTGATTAATCATATGTTTGCACTATATAAAACGAGCAAACCCTAATATACTTCCCTTGCTTCATAACCCTTTACATCTCAGTTATCTTCTTAACCTAATTAGCAGATAGCCTCAAAAGAACCGACAAACCACCCTCCACAAATCCGATGAAAAAGAATTTCATCCCCGGTAGCAATAAGTACCCGGAGATGATCATAACTGGGAACTGCATAAAAATAAAACGAGTTTATCCCCCAGCATTAATGGCCAACCTGACTCAATCCATCATGGGATTCTTCGATTACCCCGCCTGAAGAGTTTGTCGATAGCGCCAGCTCATCAGTCAAAGTTCCGACCTGACCGGTTAATTCGGCGATATGAAGATAATGCCTAATGTTTCTCTGGAAGAAGTTCTGATGGATAGAGTGCAAAGCGAATCGATCGCCGCAGATTAAGGCTCGCCTGAACGTATTACTACACAAATATTCGTCTGGAATGGTCGTATCGAGCGGGAGGAATGGGAGATCAGAAAGAAATTGGAGGATTAGCGATAATTTCGGTGGATGGAAATGGATTGCGATTCGAATTGATGGAGATGATGATGCGTTAAAGTTGTTTTGGTTTTGAGTGAAAGAAAGGAAAGAGGGGATTCGAATGTGATTTGAATTGGATTCTGGGTAATGATGCTTTCAGGTGATTTTTAAAATGGATTTCAAGGAATGCTGGGTAATGGATCAATTTATATTTTTTAGCAGTTATGAAATATAAATGTTTTCAATGCTTTTCTCAAAATTCGATTTATATCCCAAAAATGAGTTTTCTTTCCATTTCATGTATAATATTTTTCATTTCTTTATAAAGAGCATATATCTGTTTCATAGAACACGTTTTCACATCTAAAAGACTGTGTGTTTGAAGCATGTTTTTATCTCAAACACTAATAAAGGAACTAATGAATAAATTACAATATCTTAAGCTTAAGCATATTGCAGCAGTCCAACAGAAATACTGATTGAAGCTATAAATAAACCTTTGAAAACATTGCGTGCTTTACCAACACTAGAGCATTTAAATTGATAAACTTGCTTTGTAATATGCTAATAATCCGAGTTCCTACTGATCATGGGATTACAACCAGAGTAAATGACTCAACTAAAATTAAAGACTGGTCGTATAGTGTTAATACAATTTTATTTAGAATAACGGCATACTGAAAACTAACATTCTAAAACAAAGTAAAAAAGGGTACTTATCTGAGTGAGAGGAGGACGGAGTTAGGAGACTTGGGAGGGGTAAGTTCTCCGCCCGTGGCGGAAGGGTGCTGGAATTTTTTGGGAGAGAGAGACTCGAGAGTCTCTCTCGAGTGCGTTCCATTTTATTCTCAACCCCATCACGCCGAAATCCTTGAGCCGGACTAGTTACTGTCCTTCGAAGCGTATCTAATTGGACAATCCCCATCGCGCAATGCTACAAGTCATGAAATGTATGCTTATGCGTTCACTGAACTCAGAAAAGCGCGGGAATCCCTTGACACTCTCCAGCGAAGGAATTTCACCACATCCGGTCAAGGGGGACTCGTATATAAATTGCTAGAAAGTAAGGGACCCTTTCCAGCCTCCCATCACTAACAACAATCAAAGAATTCAAAATATTTTGTAATAAGGACATTGATGAGATAATTTTTGAGTGATAGACATTTTGAAACGAATTTCTTTTTATTTGACTAGACTTAAATTGTATAACACTTAACTGTTTAACATATAACGTTAAATCCCAGGCTTCTAGGGCAAGGGTAGACAACCCAAATGACCTTACGGGCCACTTCAGAAAAATATCATACTCTCACGGGCCGCATATAAAAATATATACCTTTATATTTGATTTGGACCCATTGCAAAGATTTATTGGAGTGAAAATATATATTGAGTGAATTATTGTAATTGTTTATGTTATCTTTCTTGCATACACACATAAATAATGTAATAATCAAATATGACTAGCTTTAGCAATAAGCAATGCGATAAAATATCCAAAATTAAGCGTGATGCTGAGGGAGAAGGATCGCTACAGTGTAATACTGCCTACTCCTAATTATGTATAAAAATAGAAGCAACGTAGTAAAATAAAATCAGTTATGGGATTTATTTGTGGCAAACACAACATTAAAAACAAAAATATTGCCCCCCCCCACACACACACAAAATAATCGAATTTTGTAAAGATGTAATGAATCTCGCGGTCCGCAAAATTATTCAAGGCGGGTCACATGCGGTTCTCGGGTCACGTGTTGCCCCCTCCCCTTTCTCTAGGGGTTAAATTCATGTAACGTCATTAATCACATGATAACTGCAGTCACGTGTTTCCAGCCAATCAGTTCATGCGTTTTGCTGTCGTCTACTTTTAATTTTTCCAGAAACTTTCTTTTAAAAAGTGTATATTTGTTAACAATAAAAGTATACATAAGTAAGCAAAATGTATCCGATTTTTTAAAAAAAAAAACATGTATAGTATAAAAACTTTTTAATTTCAAAAAACTTTTGAGGAGTCTTAATACATGGCAATCTTTACCCAATTTTCGAATTTAAAGTAGTATCTAAATTTTACAAGTAGAATTTTACAAGAAGTCTTATTTCCGTTTTGAATTCAATGCAGAGCATGTATAATTGCATCTATCATGTAACCGTCATGAAGTTAACCCATTAAAAAACAGTATAGGGTAACAGAAACTGGAAAATCATGATCATGAATTCGTGGCTGATGATGTTTCAATTGAATCCTGAACTCGAATCTTGATTCCCTTGCTGTGGTTAATATGGTACTAATTCGATGTCTTCGACTGTGATTTGTATTTACAACATGTGGTTTGTGGGTCTTTGAATAGGGCAGAAATAGGTACAAGCAAAAGGGGTTCAATAAACAAATTCCACTCCAAAATACAAAAAAATAAGTTTATCTGATAGCAAATTTAGTCACTGCTTATGATTTAATAATCATTTAGGTTTATATCGAGTAATTTCTCCATCTAATAAAATTACATAGAATTATATAATGTGCCATATTAATAACTCTTCAAATATAAATATTATGACTTTTATGAATAGTTTATTTCGTATATATGACTAATGTATGAAGAATTTTACAAAAATTGTGCATACGTAATTTGTCAGGTTAAACCTGCGCTTAATTTGTAATGATTATGATCTTCAATGTTAAGAGACAGCAAAAAAAACCTGTGAATAATGGATAAACAATATAAGGAATATAAATATCATGATAATTTATGTTAAAAATTTTACAAAAAAATGTAGCATAGTGCTGAAATTGTTGCAAACTGATTTGAAAGAATGGAGTATTCATATAAACTTATTTTCTAAAAATTTTTTAAGAATCTAATGAGAATTTGATACAAATTGAAATAACCATATCAATTTGTCAAAAACTTCAACTTAAAAAGTATGAAAAATATGCATAATTGTATTTTTTATTTAAAAAAAAATGTTTTATACACACATTGAGAAAGTAAAATCTTCTTTATTTGTAAAACTGATGTAGCTTAAATTCGCGAGAAATGGAAATAATGCACTAGACTATTAGGAGACAATTTATTGACAATGTTGCACTTTGCCTGACTTAACTTCAGATAAAAACAATAGAAAGCATCATCGCTTTTCTATTTCGAATGGAAAAACGCTTCTAATATACATAATTTTACATGTGATTTAATTGAATGTAATTTTAATTGTATTACTCTCTTTATAACTGGACAATTGTGTTCTTAGTAACAAGATATCTTAATTCTAAATCTCTCTCTCTTCTCTTTCTCTCTCTCTCTCTCTTTCTCTCTCTTCTCTCTCTCTTTTCTCTCTTTCTCTCTCTCTCTCTCTCTCTCTCACACGGTTGAAGAAAGTGTGTATGTGTGACTAAACCTCTAATCTAGTTCTCCAGAAATTCACATTGAGAACTTAAGTCCGTTATACTCCCTTTACAGGAATTTTCACTATTCCACATCAGATAAAAATAAGTGCATTACTTATTATTTATTGGTTTTCCTTCATCTGTCATAGATATAATTTGTGTATTTCACGGTTATCTGATGCATGCAAAATTTAAACTTCCTTGCAGTTATTGATTGCATTGTAAACAATTGTATGATTATTATTGTCCATGACTAGATCATGGTTTCTCGAACCCTGTTGCAGAATATTTCATCGAATTTATATTTGAAAATGTAATGCTTGTCATGAAGTATTCCTTGAATCTCCTTTATTTTTCAAAATAATCATCAAGAACTTTTTTTTAAATCATCAAACCATAAATTCCAAAAAGAGAATTATTTCTAAGTAATAAAAATAGTAAAAATAATAATAATTCGAATGCTTTATCTTTGTGTGTTTTATTTGTGGACATTTAAATTCTAAAAATTAATTTTTTAAGTAAAAAAATAGCATTTTAAATTTTAAAGCTTCTTAAGAATAAGCACAAAAACTTGAATATTAATACAAATCACAGATATTGATCAATTTATTTTCTCTTCTGACGATGTATATTCGATAAATATCAGCATTGAACATTTCTGTGTCATCAAAAAGCCAACAAACATACATCATCTTGAACAATGAACAAAAGAGCAAAAGCTATTATTTTGCGTTGTATTCTTTCAACATGCTGTCTGAGATTTTTCTTCTAACCATTCAAACAATCCTTCTATTTCTTTTTGTAGTTTACAGATGCAGAATCCTCCATAGCTTCATGCTCATGAATTAAAAAACACTAAAATAAAAATATCAACACTTCACAAAAATCAAAAACTACTTTTTCAATCTGAAATTTGCTCAGCATTCTTCGCTCCGCGTATTCAACAGATAAAACTAAAAAAATTCTCTTCATTCCCCGCTCAGAAGATTATTTCTCAACGACCGCATTCAAGGAAATGGAATAAAGGTAAAATAAACCATTCGAGTATCATCAGCACAAGAACATCTCAGCTTCCTACATCAGCGATTCTCGATTTCAATTCAGAATCTTACCACCAGACCGCCTTACTTTCTTTGAAGCGAACAGAAAAACCACTGAAGAAATAAAATTTGCATTTTTCCCTCTGATTTTATTACCACAAGACTCATGCATATTTCAACGGGCACTTAAAACTGTATTTTCCCCAAATGTGATTTTCAGGTACACCAGACAAAATTTGAATAAGGGAATGTATAAGCTCGGTGGTAGATGAGCACGCAGAAGGCTGACTTAGTGGGGATATTTTTGTATTTGACCAGGGAATTTCTGGTGAAAGTGGATTTTAGTAGGAGAATACATCTTCAGACAAGATAACAAGGCAACAAAAGTTAAGCTATTGTACATTTTCCCAAAATTGGGACTTATGCTACATTATTTATAAAAATTATTTTCAAACTGGGTTTTACTACACTGATAAAGATATTACAAACAAAGTGTTTCGAAAGTACAAATTTTGCCGTTGAAGAAAAGGATTTTAACATTTATTTCTTGGGTTAAAAACTCACGAAATGTATAAAAAAGCCATGATTATAAAAATGTTTCCAAACGTTTCTTATTGATATCAACACTCAAAGACACTACTATGCTATTCAATATCTTTGATTAGCTCATTATCTGCCATAGCAGTAATTCATCCTCTGATTGTTGAAATTATATTTAATGCTATGCTATATGTGCATAAAATCTTATATTGGGTCGGCAACTAAGTACCAACCTTTTTTTCTTGCGGTCACTTAAAGAATGCTTTCCAAACTTCTGAATCTTTCTCATCGAAGGAAGATGCATCTCTGTAACAGTGTGGGAAGCATTTAAACCATTTAAAAAAATTCAAAATTTCTGTTTCGAACTATTTTGAACATACTACTCAGGAGTGTTTTTTCCAGCTATGACACCCTCACCACACATAGCACAAATATTGCGAGCTACTTCTGCGACCTTAGAATTCCTTTTTCTCAACTTGGCATTTCCTTTTAATGTTCAGAAAATTAACATAAATTAATTCTTACGAAGGATTTAAATCATTGTACCGAAAACATTTACTGACATGCAATATGTTTAATGTTTTTTTAAAAAATAGCAGGAGCATTGGGGCAAACCCAATATTTAAACTGTAGATTCTGTATGTATTATGAGAGAACCGAGAATTCAAGTATTAAAAGAAAAGGATGTTAATAACTACCAAGGAACTAATGGTCGCTTAAAACACTTCTTTTTTTCTTGGAAAAAAAGCAATATGAAATCTCATTTATTAATTGTATTACTTAAAAAGCTTTCAAATTATATAACATTAAAAAAATGAAACCGCCATATGATGTGGAAATCCAGATTATATTCTTATATCTATTTTACATAAGTGACTTACTTCTAAATGAATACGTTTAAGTTTGTGAAAAATTAGCAGTGGTATTATGCCGATCTCTCAAGCTGATATTCTAAAACATTACATTCAGTTCATCTAATTTAATTATTGTTAATGTACTTAAGAGTGATTTTATTTCAATCGAAACAAATGAACTTACATTTTTTGCCTCGTCTCTTGTGCGATTGACGCATACGCACATACACGTAAATCTCCATGGTTAAACCACATATATTTAAATTCTATTCTTTTTTTAAAAGGAAATATCACTAGATAGCATTAAATTTTCTAAAGTTGTTTCTAATGCAGTAATACTCCGATTTAACGAATTCGGAGTTACGTGATTTTCAAATCTCGTCATTTTTTCCCCATTATCACTGAAATTCAGACGGAATTAGTGCCAAAGCCTGATGAAATTGATAATTTGATTGATTGAAAAAACTGTCGATTTTTCTAGGCAAATAAATTTAGAAGTGGATAGTGATGTCGTTCAAGAACTACTGCATTATCACAATAAGAGGCTGACAATGGATGAGCTCATAGAAATGTATAAGATAGAGCAAGACATTGAAGAACTTGAGTCTTTAGATCCAGTTTATCAGAAGATCTTATGGAAATTAGGAATTGGACAGAAGGCCTCGGTTTAGTTGAAAAAGGGTTACAAATTTTATAAATGCATACTTCAACGAAGAGCGTTTTTTTTTTCAACAAAACAAGGAATAAAAAAATTATTAGCGTGCTGCGAGGAAATTTAAGGTATCCGACTACGTTCGGAATCATGATTTTAAAAAGGCGCATAAATGAATAATTTTCATGATATTTAATGTCTCTTAGATAAGAAAATGTATATAAAATTGTTTTAAGAATATTATTACAATAAAAAATTATTTAAGTACAATATTTTGACAAAAAATGAATATAGAATGACCCATTTTCAAAATGTTCCCCTTTTGTGAAAAATGCTTCTATAATAATAATATTTTGCCTGTATATAGCTCAGACCTCTGTACAGAGGCTCAACTACGATTTTTGAAATGTTCACATTATTTTCAGAGTTACAACCCATTGAAATAATTATCTGCGTTTTTTTCTTAAAATTTCTCCCCTCTGTTGTCGTAAAACATGGATAAACCCACTTCTAAGTTATATATTTGAAAAATTCTATTTGAGCCTCTGTACAAAGGTTTGAGCTATATACAGGCAAAATATTATTATAATAGAAGCATTTTTCACAAAAGAAGAACATTTTGAAAATGAGCCCTTCTATGTTCCTTTTTTGTCAAAATATTGTACTTAAATAATTTTTTACTGTAATACTATTCTTAAAATAATTTTATATACATTTTCTAATCTAAGTGACACTAAATATCATAAATAGTATTCATTTATTCGCTTTTGCAAAATTACGGTTCCGAACGTGGTCGGATACCTTAAAGGGAAAAAAATCTTTTAGCAGGCAGACTACTTGTTGTGTTTTATGAAACCTTCTACATCAAAATAATTTTGGTTTGTGATTTTGTATTTGGGATATCTAAGATTTTAATAAACATTTTTTTCTAAACAATTATTTCCTTTCGTCTCTGGCTCCAACTAAAAATAATTTGTATGAAATTATACCCCGACTTACGCGGTTATCATTCGGTTTCCCCTATCGCGTAAGTTTGGAGCATTGTTGTATATGTTTAAACAGATAAAATATACACTGTATAATTGAATACTAAAAGTATATCACAAATCATAAGCTTTACGTATCTTAAAAAGCCCTTTCAATCATGAAAGCTAAAATAGTGCATAAGTTAGCTGATTCGATAGTTTTCATATATCACAAATTGTTTAATAGAGCCTTATAATCAAATTGTGTAAGGTATTTTAATAACCAATTGGACGTTAATTGGTCTAAGAAAATGAAAATTACTTTAATGAATGATAAAAGTATTTCCAAATACAATACATCTGAATCAATTAATAAAAATTGAAACTAAACTTTATTACGTTCCTTTCAATGCTACATTTCTGTTGCGCATTCGTCTTATTTAACACTTCGAAATTCGAAAAAAAATGTAAGAAACAAAATGAAGTCCGACTTTGAAGGCATCTGCAGAATTACTTAATTGACTTTATTTTTAAAAAAAACGTTATGTGTCTTTATATTTATTATAGCTATACATCGGAGTGAATATCGTTTGCAACTCTAATAATGCTTAATCTTTTGGTATTTTTTATGAAAATATTTTAAAGAACTTGGTTTTACTTGAAATGATATTAAATCAGCTTAGTTTATCCTCCGTTACATTAATAAGAATAATATATAAAATTTGAGTTACATTGATTCATTTACCGAGAAATCTGGTGGATATAACCTGAAATAAAAAATACTTGCGGAATCCTGTAAAAAGGGTTTTGGAACTGGAAACAGATTTTAGTAAAAGATTAAACTGGTGATTTATCTTTGTAACTTATAGGTATTTGCATTTGAAATCGCCAGAGAACAGTTTAGACACACATATTTAACCATAAAATGATTGCCACGTAAGTGATCGATAGAATAACATCCAGGAATGTTTTTTAAATAGATCCCTTTGAAATTTTGTGTTCTTTCTCTTTGTTACAGAATCTTGAAAACGTATTTTATAGATTCTATTATATGCCATGCTAAAAATGCAACTTTAGGGGTAATTACAAACTCAGGATGAAGGGATTTTGTGTGAGGAATTATTGATAATATATAAAAAAGTTAGAAGCATTTGTTTAAGCTAATTCTTTTCGGACGGAAGAGTATACGTATTAAAATTAATTATACATCGTAATACACATATGTATCCTCTCTAAATTTTTAACACAATATCTTTTATCACTACTTTCATTAACGAGAAACTTTTGTTTTAAGTTTCATGATTGTTTATCATATTATTCCTTCAGTATAATTTATTGATAGTTATTTATATTCGCATCTAGTTATCTTGTGAATCTGTTATTCATAAATTTTTCAGTCGTCTCTCTGCAATCCCTTTATGTATTGGGCTCATCAACAGCATTACTTTGCGAACGAAATTGAGGAATTTTTAATTTCAAACCCAATATAACAATTAAACATTTAATAATAATAAGGTATTCATTCAAATAAAGGAACAATACAAAAGTAAATTCACTATTAAAATAAATTAGTTTGGAGCATTTCCGAACAGTTTGTGCTAAGTCAAGCAGCTCAAGTTAAAACAAACAATGCGTAAATATCTCCTTTATTGTTCCGTTTTGTACCTACCCATTTTAATTGTATCTGTTATATTTATTCAACACTTCCACATATCTAAATTTTCTCTTTTTCGCTTCCATTTCTGTTTTAATTACTTTGGTCATTTAATTATAATTCATTTCGGTTCTGTTTTTTGTATTTGGGCCTCATTGTTTCCAATTTAGACTATGCAAATATCTGAATTTATCACAGAAGAAATGAATTTGCTGCTATGGAATTAATGGGTTTAAATAAAGACGCATTATGTTCACAATTATGAATCAAGTAGCAAACAATTACACGTTATGCAAGTATTTGTTTTAAATTTTAACATCATTTAAGACCACTTTAACACTTTTATTGTATATATTCCACTTAGATGGCCTTAGAAATCCCTGAATTATAAGCAATTTCATTTAAAAATTCCTTAACAACTTTGAAGATTTATATTCTGAGCCCCACTTACGTTTGATAATTTCTCACAATAGTTTGGCAATGGCGTTCTTTGAAATTATTAGAAAAAGATAAATGTATACATAATAATAATTACATTTTAAGATATTGGGGATAAAATAATTCAAACATTTCATGCTATTTTTCCGAAACATGAGAAATATTTGAAATTTAGCTAGTTTTATTAGTTGCTTGTATTTAATTATTTCAGGTTATTATCTTATTCTGTAACAAAAAAACGTATGGATATTATATTAATAGATACATAAAAGATCTTGTTCAGTTTTATCACAACTTATGAAAAAAAAAAGTTTATTTTAAAGGCATCTTTGTAAATCCGCCATAACCAGAAGAACACTCTTTCTGACTCCTGTAAAAACGAGTTCCTCTCATTTCGATTATAAATTGAAAACACCTTTTTAAAGCAGCGAAACCCATTATTAACTATAGAATGTTTAATCTTAACATTTAGCTATTTTAAAAAACATTTTGAAGAGAGGATTAATAAATTGTATTTTCTATTTATAAATCAAATTCGTGCTTAACAGTACAATGTGGCAACATACTAAGGCTAAGCATTATTCTACATTTACAAGAAACTCGATAGTAAAAATGTTGAATGCCTTGTGGTATGGCTGGAGCTCTAAAATTTATCTCTTAAAAATCATTATATACCTCAAGTATCAAGCTTATTTTCATTCACGGGTCAAATACTTTTAACCTAAAATCATGTAGACAGCACTACATACTGCAATCTGCATGCGGTGGTATTTTTATTTTCTTAAATTTGCTTTATTATATTATTGCTAAATTCCTTATGATTCATATCATAATCCTTATATTGTTCATTATGACGTTTCTTATTATATGGGTCAATTTGGTAAAAAAAAACTATCATCATTACATATAAATGGATTATTTTATCTTTTGAGTCGCAGATAAAACGTTTCAATTATCACATTCTTTGGAAATATAGGTTCGTCAGTAATTTTACGTCCAATTTTACTTCCACTTGGTTCCAATAAAGACAAGCTAAAGGTAAATGTCTAAAAAAGATTAGTAATCGTTCACAAAAATTCATAAAGGCTTTTAGAAAAAAAATCAATAACTTTTCTTGAAATTAATTTACAACATAGAATAACACACATATACAGCACAAATTAATAATCTTTACATAAATAAACTTATTTTTAAAATTATCCGAAAATGAAGTATTTATAACAATGGAGTAAATTCAATGGAGTACAATGTAAGACAATAAAATACTATAAGCGACTTTTTTTATAGACTGTTAAAATATCTGTTGTTATTTATTGGTGGGAAAAGAGTACGCGCGCGCGTCGTTTCGAAAAATATCATTAATAAATCCTTTATGAATATTGTGGTTCGTTATTAGTAGTTACGTGCTAAAGTTTTGAGCTATAGTATTTTTACTTAAAATTTTGCTATTGTTATACTCAATAGGCAGAAAATATATAAGTCATGCATGGCTAGTTTAACCATTTGATGTATACTAAAATAACTACAACATGAAATTTTGCAGTGTACTAGGTCACTCCCAAATGTGATTTCTGTTTATTAACTTCCATATTTTTAAGCAAAATTGAAATAGAAAACATTTCTAATAGCTTAAAAATTTTAATTATGTTTTAAATGATTAATTAATCTCATTAATCTTAATAATTAATTAATTAAACATAATTTCTTTGAAAATCTTTTTGATGATGATGTTTTTATGTAAGTGATTTTCATGATAAAATCAATCCGAAATTTTAAATTTTGTAAAATTATTGTCAAATATTTCCAAAAAATGCGCATTTAGAGAATGAGAATGAAAGACAGTATGAAGTTAATGTGTTCAATATTTTTCCTAGAATTTCATGCCTACTATAAAAACTTTCAAATTAATACCAAAATTGCTTCAAAAAAAACTTTTAAAAAAAATAATTTTCTGAAAATATGCATTATTAGGTACTCTTACGTAAAAAGAAAATTAATAGCAACATTCAAATGTTTTAGATATGCAGATTTTTAATGTTTTGTAGTGCCTAAATACACAAAATTTAATTAAAAAATTTCCAATAACTCGGGAAATATACATAAAAAAACATTCACTCTTGATGAGATCCATCTTAAAGGATTAGTAATTAGCTTAGATGTATAAATTAAGCACAGATGCACTTAATACATTATGCTTGAATACTTGTGAAAAAAATAAGAATTATTTTATTTTTAATCTACAGCCTTGAATAAAAAAAAAATTTAAAAAAATAACTTTGATCTTAATTATTTAAAAAATCTTTGTTGGAAAGTACTAAGAAAAAAATATATAAATGTTTTTCAAAAGGATGGTTTGAACCCAAAAAACTAATTTAATTTAAGGTCCTCTAATACTTTCATGGATTTATATTTTAAATTAAACATCCGAAACAAGTAAAATTTCAAATTCACAAAATATTTTGACCATTATCTTCATACTTTGTAAAAAAAAAGGTACCTGTAATAAAAATTTCTTTTACGGAATTTAGTTAATAATTCTATCATAGTTAAGTTAACTAACTAACTCCTTAGCATCATGCATAATTTCATTCTCTTTAGAAATATCAAAATTACATAAATTTTATCTATTGGCAAACTAAGAGAAAGATACAGTTAAAAAATCCTTTAGAAGTGTCTTATTAACTATCGTAATTAAAAATAATTTAAGAATCATCATCAGTTAAAAAGAGAAAAATTAAATATTTAAATTAAAATAGGAATATGTATATAAAAAAATTTAGATATTTCCTTTTTCTTACCAAAATCATTTTCTTGGTCTATTTCTTTCAAATGGACATGAAGCAACAGAATATTTTTTTTTAATCAGGGTCAAATTACTCAGACGGAAAATAATTCCCAACACCAAGAAAAAATTATTGTAGAGTAATGAAATTTGGACAATGCAATTGTCTACTTAACATGTTTAATTGATTAAATTTTCTTGATATAGGTTAATTAAAACTCGAGAAAATGAGTTTCAAATGTGAAATGCTGTTACATTAAAGCCGTTGTAACCTTTAGAATTTTGAATGCAAGCCTGCAAGCTTGCATGCATTGAGTCATACAGGTGCCGAATGTCGTATGGAGTTCCATGCCTGCTGTACTTGTGTGTCGCCCAACCGGTATAGTGGTTAGCGATGCTGACTGCGGTGCCGTAGGGACTGGGTTCGAATCCCGGAGAAGACATGGATGTTTGTAAATGTATAGTGCCTTTGTGGCAGGGGGGTACTCTAAATAACCGTCGAGCAGCAAGTCCTCTCGTGTGCTTGGTGGAAGGGGAAGAGAGGTGGGAGGCCCCTGTCCACCCCAGGGTTTTCTCCCTCTAAATTGGGGTGGAACCGAGCAAAATCGTACTGTCACCTGCATGGTGCTCAAAGCTAAGGCTAACGACAGGCGTAAAAAATTCTAGTCCTTAGCCGCGATGAATTTCGCGGGCCTCGCTCTGACTTCGTCAGGCAGGTGGCATTAGTCACAACAACAACTTGTTGTGTTAACACTTGAACGGTCAATGTTGGCTATGAATGATGCTAGAGTTGTCGTCCAATGGTAGCCTATACGTGCTCAATTGGAGACAGATATGGTGATCTCACAGGCCAAGGTAACATGCCAAAACTCTATAGCACGGTACGATGCTACAGCGGTGCGAGGGTGAGCGTTATCCTGTTGGAAATCTTCCCCTTGAATGCTTGCTGTCCATGAATGGCAGTACTATAGTTGTACCATCCCTTGATCATTGCTCCCAACAATCATGCACAGTGGATACATTCCGGCCAAGTCCATTGCAACATCGCGGAAAGAAAATTCATCTTTTCGTAGCTCTATTAGATGACTTTCAAACTCGGTGAGCAGTTGAAAATGGCTTCTTCGTCTTAAAGGCATTCTTGTGACTCACTTCAACTCAATATGTCGTTTCACAAGAAAATAACATTCACGAACTTCACAGCACGCATTTAATGCAACCTCATTTGCAAGTTCTGGGTGAAGCTCGAAGGGTGAAATTTGAATCGATGTCATCTTTTAGATGTATAAACACGCCTACTAAATTTTGTTTACCTAACACAAGTGTTTCTTGATGTTGAGATTTTTTTCCGTCGGTATATATTGGTCACATTAGGACGACGACAGATATTGAAGTGAAGAACAAAAACCTCGCATATTTTAAGCTTCTATACTCCGTAAAAATCCACAAATACCCAACTAGAGTGATACATAAATTTCTTGTCATTACACACAATAGTATTCGTCCAGATCTTGTCTCGCGCTCATAACCTTACAGCTGCTAAGCAGACTACTTATTAAGGTGGCACATTTTACTCAGCTCTTCAATCGTGACTCAAATTGTTATGAAAATGAATTTTTGAACTCGCAGATTAAATTTAATTTTAATGGATTAAATAAACACAATATGGCATTTATTTTGCTTTTAAATATATTTTTTATATCACCTAGTACACACATTCGTGTAAAAAGTGTTAGGCAAAAATTAATTCTTAAAAGAAATTATTATTAAATAATATTCTGTTGAAATGCTACGTACCTTAATATAGAAACACCAATGCATTTTAATGAGTTTTATGCTAAATCCATTCAAGATAATGAAATATGTCTCCTATTATTTTTGAATCAATACACATATAACTTTCAAATGTGTACATTTCTTCAATGTTTTTCAGAAAATATTTAAAGTTGTGATGGAAAAATAACTTCAAATGTTTACTTTCATTTTCGTAGAAAATCTAATGTAAGCAAAACTTTCTCTCTAAACAAAAGGATTTTTAAATTAATAAACAGAAAAAAAAGCATATTTCATTATTTATCTACTCCTCGGAGAATTTGTTTAGTAAGATAACAACATTATGCAAACTCCAACAATGAACTTCTAACGATGGAAGCTTATCTTAAAACTTATATTATTTATGAACTCAAAACAGTCTTTTAATAGAAAAAATAATATATGTTTTTAATCTTCTATGAACAAATGGGAATTTTTCCATAACAAAAGAAACACAATAAGTTTATCGAAATAAATATATAATCTTAGAACAATATCATATTACCTTTACTTAAACTATAAATTCATATATTTTATAAAACTGTTGAAATGGCTCGAGTACCTGGAGGACAAAACCCGCGACCTTCGGGTTCGTAAACACGTAAAATACCACTAGACCAAAATGATCGCTTCAGTTCGGAGGCTGTTACTGTGGCTTGTGTAGATGATATTGCTACACACTCCCCCACCAGTGAGTCGGTGGATAGGCGAGCAAACGTTATAGTTGTTATGGCGAGCGTGTGAGTTGTTGCTGTTAATTGGAGGAGTTGTGTCAAATGGGTCTGACGATTTTGTTTGGCTGCATCAAGTGAATCTGATGAGTTAGCTCCGTCAAGTGAGTCTGACGAGTTTTTGGTTGCTGTTTTTGCGGGTAGATGGCGCCATGACAGTTCAGAAGGTTACGCTTTTTTTTAGTTGAACGTGAGTCACCAATGTAGTGTCGCGCTTACCCGGAGGACAGAACCCACGACCTTCTATTCCGTAAGCACGTAACATACCACTAGACCAAAATAATCACTTCAGTCTGGAGTCTGTTGCTGGCTTATGTAGATGACACCGCTACACTATCATTGACTAAAAGATTCATTCTTGAATTAATAATTGTCCAAAAAAAACTACATATTGTGAAAATTTGAAAAGAAACGCGTGCAGTTATTGAAAATACTATAGCATTATGTTCTTAATAGCATGATTCTATTTATTGAATGTATGTCTATAAAGTAATTTTTTTATGATAAAATTATATTTATGAGCTTTAACAATTTTTTTCAATTATAATTCATTCGTTCTTCAGGAAAGACGGAGAAGAAATCACAGTTTTTTGAATCATTGATTGTAAACTAATGCAAACTAGTGAAAATTGATTCAACGGAAAATAATTGTTAAACTTATTTTTAATTTTCAAAGAAAATATGTGAATTTGGTGATAAAGTTGTAAAATTTGTCAACTGCAGAAATCTCAATATTATTTTTTTTTTTACTGTACGCATAATACTTTTTCCTTAGAAAAAGTTTTTTATTTTAATGAACTCTATATTATAAATATAATTTTATGGAAAACATTCGCAACTCATCTAAATTTTCACCAATGAAAAGGGCTCTTAATTACTTCAATTATTATTTTAATAACTCAAAATAATTTTTAAAATTTAACTCTCATATTCTCTCTCTTACGTATATGTATTTTTAATTACCAAATGGGCAGGTGTTAACAACATCACAATCACTATAACTCAGTGATACTCAATCTGCTGCTCGCGGGCCGTATGTGCCCCACCGGACTTTTCTAGATGGCACGGTCATAGCCCCTGTTTCACTAACAAATTCAATTATGGATGCATGAAAAATTTAGCGAGAAATTCAATTAATCAAGCAATCAAATATATCAATTTTGCAATCGATCTCGTGCTGGTAAGAACTGCGAAATAACTTTTTGTTCTTTTTGTAATTGTAAAGGTTTGTAATAACAAATAATAGTGAATTAGCACCCATTTTATGGGTGAAACTAAATTTTAACTAACCCTCATGTCTTCTAAGCGAAAAATGTCTAAAGAATACATGTTGTTTCAAAACGATTTGAATCTTGACCATTTTGTAGAGAAAAACAAACATGGATCAACAACTTATTTGATTTGTAGTGAAAATGTTACATTTAGAAAATATAATTTTGCTCGTCACTATACCACTAAACACAAATCTTTTAATTATTCTTTTTTCGAGAGGACCTCTTTCAAGACGATATAAATAAGCTTCCTTAAAAAAAATCTTTTCAACAACAACAAAATATTTTATCGGTGGTAAAGTCACAAAATGCAGAAGTAATAAAAGCATCCTATAAAAATTTTGTTACATTATATATGTATATTTGTTAAGAATAAACATATGAAGTGATACAAAAATTCTTAGAGCGATTCTTAAATGCTTCCGATGTACTTTTTGATAAATTTAGTTATTTGCTCATTTATTTTTTTTAATGTAATCATAAAATATTTGAATCAAAAATTCACAAGCATATACCTGAACTAATTTCAAACAAATAATACTGATTTCTGTCTGGAATTCAGTAAAAACTCTTTGCTGCCATCCTGCACTTGATAAATTAATATCTGAAATGAAAATAAGTGAAGCTTTGTCAAAAGAAAAATGTAACTACTGAAGTATATGGCAATTTTGTACAGTAGAATGCCAAAAAAAAACAAAAAAAACAAGGGGCTTGGGATCATTTATTAAAGGGAATCGAGATTACCCCATAACTGGGTAAAAAATGTATAAAACCTATTTTTTGTAAGTTTTGATTCTCCACATTTTAAAAGCCCTCGACCTTACAGCGCCTCCCTCCCCCATTAATCCTTATGTTGCGGCCCATGTGAAGTGACACATGTGCGACGTGCGACCCAACGGATAAAAAGGATGAGTACCCCAGCTCTAACTTCAAAGATTAGAAGTTGAAGCGAAACAGAGCTAGGTATTCTGCCAATCTCGAACAAGATTATTATTTTGATAGAAATAATTATTATATATTAATGAAACATTTAATTAAATTTTACTTAAAAGTTTAAAAAGCTGAACGCGAAAAGAAAAAATTTCGCTCATTTAATTCTAACATTTTGGAATTGGGGAAATAATGTAATTTAGACATTTTTAAAGT
>BMAV01008749.1:342667-356854 GCA_019973955.1 Trichonephila inaurata madagascariensis | reverse complement strand
TCGTGGACACACAGGAACGTGAGCGAAGAGAAAGAACACCAAACAAAGAGGAGACTGTCCTGGATCAGGAAGAGAACAATCTTGGTCCCAGTATGCGGCTTAGTCATGTCTTGATTTCCCATAAAATCGTCTAGCGGATCCTGCTTACTAAGGAAGCGCACCCCCTATTGTCTCTTTGTGATGCTCTTTTTTCTTAATTGTTTGCTGTTCTAAGGTTAACAAACGTATTTTTTTTCTCTTATTTATATCTTATCTTTCTTGTGTTTTCCGTTTTGACTCCCTCGCAAGGAAAGCGTTTCCGCCCATGCATTCTTATGTGATTTCCCATCGTCTAGGTGTGCTCTATATGTCCTGAAATTTTGTAACTGTTCCACGGATATACCCTGTATAGATACACAGGCAGTAGCGCACACAGAAATTTTTCAAGGAGAGGGGGGTCCGCGGTCGAAAGTTTATTCCAGTACCATGTTTCAATACGCTGCTCAACATTTTCTTTTAATTTTTTTGATTCGGGAACAAAAAAAATTACAAATTAATTATTGAATGAATAATTAGCATTAGTTGATACAATTAATTATTAATAACAAATACTTAATGAAATTTTATGTACTATATACATAGGATTATAATCAATCGGAAAAAAATCATGGGCTTTGGGGAAGGAGGGTCCCGACTCCAGTAATCCCTCCCCTTGTGTGCGCTACTGTACACAGGTATTTATGTTTTTATGCATATATATACGTGTGTGTGTTCTAAAAAGATCAACTATTAGCATCGGATTAGAATCCAATAGAAATTTTAGGGATAAAAAAGTAATAATCCTTTTTAATCCTTCCTGTAAATACATGAATTATATACATACAATCATACCAAACGATTCTCGGTTAATTTCGGATATTTATCAATTCATAAATGCTCGATAATTTATTCTGTTTTCCTTTAAAATGTTTAGCTATTGAAAAAAAAATACTATTCAACAATTATTTTATCTACAAAATTTTTCCTTGCATTACTATTTTTTTCTTTTAAAAAAAAGGTTTACTGGTATTTAATTATTTAAGGTTAAGTAAATCTCTCATTTTTAAACAACTAAAGATACGAGGTATGTCAGGAAACTAAGTAGCGTCTTGGAAAAACTTGCTTGAAAAAAACCTTTTTTTCAAAACAAAATTTGTTTTTACATGAAAGAGCATGTCAGAAACTACTTTTCTACACAGTTGCCACCATTGTTCAGGTATTTGTCATATCGGGAAACGAACTTATTTGTACCCTCTTCAAAGACAGATGTCACCAATAAAGAGGGCTATTGGTGAACCGCTCTTTGTGGAAACTCATCACAAATCAATCTTGTTGTGAACCACCTGTTTATCAACACAACCATCATTAACAATAGACGATCGTTAACTCCGTGCTTCATCGTGAACACTTCTGTGCCCATCATTAAATTTTTGAATCCCCCTTCTCATCATCCCTTCATTTAATGCATTTTCACCAAAAACCTCTACAAGTTGAGGATGAATTTCAACTGGTTTAACTTTCCTTGCTTTCAAAAAGCGGATTACAGAACGCACTTCACAATCGATGGGATCGGCAATTGTCTTAAACATTTTGAACTCTCGCTAACAAGTGTAAAAACAACATATTCTGGCTGTAATGGCGTCTTTATACTGACAATCAATCAAAGAAATAAGTGCACAAAGGTTGAACTCCGATATTACCACTGCGGTTGCGGTAAAACGAAACGGTACATAGTTTCCCGTATCATCATAATAAATACGTGAAAAATGTGTATGGAAAAAAGAAATTCTCAATATATCAAAGATTCTCCAATTATGTACTTATATTGGAACTTTATTATTTAGACAACACAGAGAAATTTCATCATAAATTTAAGAAAGCGTTATTTGATTTGGATTATTTTGCTCTTGTTGCTGTTGTTGTTTATCTCTGTCAAATAAAAGTTGGAAATATCTATCCTTTATCATAAATATAAAATGAGCGTCACTTTCGTCTTTGAGCATTTCAAAGGTTCCAAAAACATTTCGCTTAAATTCTTGATCGAAAAGTCTTTCAATTTCCAAAAAACATTTTCTGATAAAAGTTATAAATACGAAGTTAAAGCTCAACTACATTCTTAGCTTATTGATAGAAGATTAAAAATAAAGATAAGATTTTCAAGAACAAATAAAATTTTATAAATATTCCGGAATTCCCTCTCATCAAATAATTTTCTTTTATATTTGATCAGTTTTTTTTTTTATTCCATTGAAAATCTCTAAATCCAAAATAAAAATAATTTTAAGATAGGACTTTTTTAACTAAGATAGGACAAACCTCAAAATATAAATTTTCTCAAGTACTTCGAGACATACTATGTATAAATTCTGTGTTTATTCAAGTCAATATAGAAGCGCACAAAAAAAATACATAAAAATTATGCTTATTTTTATATCAAAAATATTATAATAGATAATCATTTTGCTACCTCACTACAAGTACAACACAATTGTGAAATAATTTTTTCTACGATTACATTTATTACGAAAACTTTTTAAAAGCTAAACATTAATAACTTAAATACTTAACGAAAAATATAATAAATACTTAGCAAAAACATTTATAAAATCATGTGCTCGTATTTTGCATATATGTCGCAAAAAGGTTTATTGGCAAACTTCCGATAGCAAAGAAGTTAATGTTTTGGAAACTTTCAATATTGACCGATTGATTGCCGTCGTACTTCCAAGCAATACAAGAACTATAGGTAATGGACAGCGTAATTTTAAATCATGGTCAAGTGATAAGGCACCTAAGCTGGTACTTTTTTGTTTAAGCTTTGACCCTTGACGTCTTTAGTGACATCAGGACTAGAATCTATGACAGAAATAACGTTGATAACACGTTCGCTGCTTCTCGGATTTCATCTGAACCTTTTAAATAAGCGTTTCTGAAACTGTGGGATACGCCCTCTTAGGGGGCGTGAAAACTCTGCTAGGGAGGGGGGGCGAGCACATTGAAAAGTCGAAAAAAAAAGCTTATTTTAAAAAATTATTAATTTACTGAATGTAAACAAACAAAATACATTCTAACATAATAAAAAATACTCATTTACACTGGTATAATATACTTGTAAATGTATCAGTACTAAGTAATTTATTTTATAGTAAATTTACCAATGACCCCATGGGCTTGTAATATATAAAATAAATTATATACAAAAATTAACACTTATTTTAATAATTTGCACGGTTTATAATCAATCTTTTAGCTGCCAATTAAAAGTTACGCAATTCGCTCCCCAATGTCAATAAGTAAATCCTTCGCCTTCACTGCCAAGGTCCTTTTATTGCGCTCCAAAGTCTTCGGAATAATTTTATGGATAGTAGTGCACAGAAAAGATCGTACTTCGCGGAAAGACGTATGTATACGTCCGGGATAACTAATACTTTGGCTGTTTTGAGATGTTTATATACGCCGGTGGAACTTAAGAGGTTATATTCGTATTGTAGTTTTAGCTCAAGTATAGTATTATTGAATTAAATATATTGTTATTGTATGGAAGAGGTGGAGTGGTCAAAATTATGATTGAATATTGGGTCGCAAATATTAAAACTTTGAAAATCACTGTATTAAATGATGTTCTTTTACTATCGTCTCCCTTGTTCTCCAAGAAGAATCTGTATTGATATCAGGACTTGAACTCACAGCTCTACTTTAACACCGGCAAAAGGCTCGCAAGTATGATCACAGTGCAACATCCGTCCATACCATTGGCATAAGTAATTTGCTAGGGAGTGAGTGTTTATTAACATGACGCTATAAAACAACATTGTAAGGATCCTACCTCGTCTTTTATTAATCCTCTTGGAAAACCTTTTAACTGTTTTGTGATTATAAAATCGCTTTCCGTGAGGGAACCGTGATTATACAAATGTGAATTGTTATTTAAAATCAAGCTAATAGAGAGAGGTAGTCTATGATCGTCAGGTTGATACTGAAGTTAGTTATAATAAGTCATCGGAGTTTCAGTAAGAAGATAGATCATCTGTGCTGCGGAATTAATAATCAAAGTTAAATACTTTAAAAATTATTATTAATATATTTATGTTAGTAATTAAGTTGACCACTCCTTTCGTTTATAAACAATCTTATGATAGTAGTTTGAAAGTCAAATATATATAAAGTTTTGGTTATATTAAAATGTTTCTTAATTCTGTGCATCCAAACTCACAACAGGTTCGCGACAACATGACGGCTATTGATGACGGATCTCCTAATTTTGAACCACGGTCAAGTGTCGAGAAAAACACTTAGCTGGCGCCTCCTTTTCAAATTGCTACACCACGCCACCGGAGAACTTTGAGTTACGACAGATTTAATGTGTATCAACCCCTCTAACACTAGGACGCGAACTCATTACACGTAGGACCAGAGATCATATCGAGGACCACTAGACTACCTCGGTTATTTAATGTGTTAGGGTATGGTTGTATTATGTATTTCAACCACTAGAATTTATTAATGGAAAACCTACATATAAGTTCAATTATATAAACCCTTTTCTAATAATAAAATAGGTCAAAGTAATTACTGTGATAAAATTAGAAAACTCAGAAGAATTATTCCGAGACATTTTAAACAATTATTCTCTTTAATGCAAACCGGAATGTGTGAAATCTTACCTCTTTTCACAATGTTGCATTTTTAAATTTTCTTTGAAAGTATTTTGCTGTTAAAAGTATTCGATCAATTTTAGCAAATAAAAAGGTTTATTCACAGAGCTGCCTTTTTTTGAAAGAATGGAATTTCTCTTTTTCATTTATTTATAGCTAGTTTAATTAACAAATTCAAGCCATACTGGTAAAAGAAATCAATTATATAGTTTCAAAAAAAATATAAAGATTAGCTTGAGAATGTTCATTATATTCTCTTACTTCCGAATAAATTCAGGAGGAATGCCAAAAATTATAAAATTTCTATAGCCCTTAAAATCAACCAGAAAAAAACTGTACATTTTTGCCTCAATTATCGGACATAGATTCTTACAAAAAAATAATCACCTTAATATGCGCAGGTTTAGAAACAATATAAAAAGGCATATCTTTTCTGCATAAATTCTTAACAAAAACAAGGTATAAAACCTTTAATCCTTCCTTGATACTCATTATTAATTCCATTATTTTTAATCGCACGTTCCGTGACTTTAAGAAAATACATATATATTAATACTTAGCATATAAAAGATGTCAAAAAAATCCCTGATATTAATAATTCATTGAGGATTATGAGCTTACGGGATGCACTTAAATGAATAACGAATAAGTTGTATTTTTTTTTGTTTTTATTTTATTTATTAAGTAGTTTAAATCACGTTAAGCCAGTATTAAAAACATTTTTCAGAAAGGTTGTATAATTAATAATTATCTTTTAAAGCAAATATACTTGTGCAATTTTCTTGTTAAATTTTTTATAATCCTTCTTTTTTATATTCTACTTTATCTACTTCTAAGAAACTCTTCCCTTTAAGAAGAAAAAAAATAAAAGTTTAAAATCGAGTGGTCTAAGCCACTGTAATATGTTGCGTCTATAAAGAAGGGCCTTACGTTGTGGTATAACAGCTAGAAAGCTTGCTATTAGAGAGATTTGGAATGTCTTTTAAAGTAAATCCTTCTTTAAAACCCACTTACAGGTGATAAAGTCCACTTCATTGTTACAGAGCATCATTCTGGTCTTTTTTTAAGGTTAGAAAGGCATTTGAAGTATTTATACCATCGAACAGGTATTTCTTATCTCTTCTGAAATATGTATGAAACGACATCTCTGTTATTATGTAGGCCAACGTGTTTTTAGTTAGAATCGCGTTGGTTTTAAAAATAAGTGGAAATTTTAAGGAAGCATGATACGATTTATAAATACAAAATCTTGATTTAATGATTTTCACAATTTTTTTTTGGTTGCGCCATATATATGTATTATGTAGAACAGTTATTGTGTTCAAAATAACTCAAAAGGCTAAGCACATTTAATTTTTCAAGGAAAAATTTAAAAATTCATGAAGTGATTTTAAAATTCTTCACCTCATACAGTAACTGACACCCACACTTGATTTTTTTTTTACAATTACGAAGAGCTTCTGTTATAACATAATTGACATTCGTAAAATACTTTTGTAATAAATACTTATTGAAAATTCTTTAATGATGTATAAATAATAAATTAAACTATTTTTAAAAAGTAAATATTTCCCTGATTTAAAAATGCATACTAACTTTTATTACACATGTATTAATAGCAATTTTTAGAAGAAATATCTAAACATTTGGAATAACAGAAAAAAGACCTTATCATTTGAAATGAAGAAAAACTTGTGATTTTTTTTTCTTTCTGAGTAAACAAGTTAAAAATATTTGACATTGAGATGTGAAAAAAAGGAAAATAAAAGGTTATCATAACTTTGGGCTTTTTTAACTTAGAGTTTTCAAAGTTTGG
This sequence comes from Trichonephila inaurata madagascariensis, assembly GCA_019973955.1. Taxonomy (NCBI): domain Eukaryota; kingdom Metazoa; phylum Arthropoda; class Arachnida; order Araneae; family Nephilidae; genus Trichonephila; species Trichonephila inaurata. The sequence goes on along the minus strand of BMAV01008749.1, from coordinate 350,365 downwards.
GGGATTATACGAAAATATATATAAAGAATAAATATATTTGATTCTTTGACTGATTTTTGTCAATTTAATTGTACTATGTACTTTTAAGGTATCCGAATACGTTCGGAACCGTGATTTTGCAAAAGTGTATAAATGGATAATATTCATGATATTTAGTGTCACTTAGATTAGAAAATGTATATAAAATTGTTTTAAAAATAGTATTACAATAAAAAATTATTTAAGTACAATATTTTGGCAAAAAATGATTATAGAATGACCCATTTTCAAAATATTCACCTTTTGTGAAAAATGCTTCTATATTATAATAATATTTCGCCTGTATATAGCTCAGACCTCTGTACAGAGGCTCAACTAGAATTTTTGAAATATATAACTTAGAAGTTGGTTTATCCATGTTTTATGACAACGGAGGGGAGAAATTTTAAGAAAAAAATGCCGAAAATTATTTCAATGGGTTGTAACTCTGAAAATAATGGGAATTTTTCAAAAATCATAGTTGAGCCTTTGTACAAAGGTCTGAGCTATATACAGAGAAAATATTATTATAATAGAAGCATTTTCACAAAAAGAAAACATTTTGAAAGAAAGGTTATTCTAAGTTAATTTTTTGCCGAAATATTGTATTTAAATATTTTTTTTGTTAAAATGTCCTTAAAACAATTTTATACATGTATTCTGATATAAGTGACACTAAATATCATGAAAATTATATATTTATGCTCTTTTTAAAATCACGGTTCCGAACGTAGTCGGATACCTTAAATTGGAAAAAAATTACTATATAATTAAGAAAAGAATGAAAAAAGTACCACGATTTTACAAATTTATACGGCTAAACACATTGGGATTTACAAGCAATATATTATAATATAATTATTATTTTATTTATTGCACTTTTGTATTTTAAAATGTTCTAAACAACTGAATCTATACCAAATATTAAAAATTTCCGAAAAGATATGAAAGATATTGTGACTCATATTGGCATAGCATAAAAAACAATCTCGTCAACTTGATTCACCATTCCTGGAGATTGCCTTTCCGTTTCTCTAGTTTTATTTCCTTACATATCCAACTTGAAAACTGCGAAGCATTCCGCTTCATAACAGTAATATAGTTTCCATTTTTCACAAAAAGGTTACTTGACTGAGAAATACTATATAAATGCGTAAATTTATAATATTAGCTTAGAAAATTTCAGTTTCAAATCCAATAGGATATATAAATTCATTTAAAATATGTTCCTATTATATAATATAGTATGATTCGATTTTTTTTTTGAAAATGCCTGTACATTGAAATTGATGAATGCAAATGTTCATAAGATCAAAGAATCTAAACAGTCATCAGTGAAATGGAAATGCTTAAATTTTGAAATATATTTTATACTTTCGTCAGCCTGATAATGATTGTATTAAAAAGATAAATAGTAATGTGTCTCTTCCATTTATTATTAAATAATAAAGGGGAAATATGACAAACTCAAATAAAAATATTTAAGCATTTCATAAAATTTATCTTATAATAGTGCTGACGCTTGATAAATTTACTTCAAAATATGTTTCACCATTTCCAAACACTTTTCTTTACTTCTATTATGAAGAAACATCGTGGGTGTTTATACTCAAAGCCCAAGGATAAATTATTTGAAAGAGATTTAAATGTAAAGAAAATAACTAAGTAACAAATTGTATGTTGTTTATTTATTTACTTACTTACTTTTATGAGCAAACACTAGGTATAAAACAACAACAAAATTGCGTGAGAGTAATAAAGATACATTTAAACGTTAATGTTGAAAAAATCCAATGATGCATTCTAAATTGTAAAAATGCTAATAAAAATTCAAAACAGAAGATCATAGAAAAACAATATTTATACATCAGTATTTCACAAAAATGTTTTAAATAAAAATATAGCTATTCCGTTTCTTAAGATTCTTTTTTGGGTTCATATACCTATTTTTATTTACGATGTTGTCAGTATACAGGTTTCCGATTTTATAGAAGCACATTTATATTTAATGACCTGAGAAAAGCGTTCCCAATATGGTATTCGATAAAAATTCCATTTTCTTGAGAAAACATGCTTCCAGTCCTCTCCCATGTATTGAGAAAGAAAAATGTTTTAAAAAGATTTTTAAAATGGTAAATTTTCAGGTTCGCTCCAAATATATACTTTTTTTTCCGTTCAAGCAAACTTCTACATCCATCTTCCTTTCTAAGATGCTTTCTCATTTTCTGCGTGAAAAATAGAGATTTCAGCGCATAATACGTGTGCTTTATATACTTAATCGTATTACTTGAAGATATAGTGGGAAAACTATTTTCTTGGTCTCTTTGAATTTATTTATCGTGTAAATGTTCAAGGAACAATTTAAAAAAAAAAATACTCACAAAGCCCTAGTACAAGAATGGCGAACCTGTGGCACGGTGGCATCAATGGCACGCGCTATAATATTTTGGGCACGCCAGTGATCAAAATGATTCACATTTTATTTCAAAATAACAAAATTCACTATGAAATATTTCGAACAAAAGCTAATGATTGGTTGTGGGGCAGCGGGTAGAACTCTCGTTTGCTATTGTCTCTTAATTACTGCCTTAGTTACGGCATAGACTACAGTTGCCAATGATTCAAAATTTTACTGTAAAACTGATACAACTGTATTTTAAAGTTTATTCAATTCCTACTATTAGCTCATACTCTCTATATATTTATTTATTTATCTTGGTGGAATTTTCAATCGTTCATAAAATACATTTTAAAGCGCTCAATTGAGCTAAAACTTTATATACATGATTATTTTGGATGACAATACAATAATTTAATTATTATTAATAAAAATTAATTGATTAAAACTAATTATTTAAAGAATTACAAATACACACACACACAGCCACTTTGGCGACTTGTGTCAAAACTTGAAAATGTTTTTTTCGCACGTATTAAAGCATTCAGTTGAATGAAATTTTATGTACAAGATTGTTTTGGATGACAATTCGATACTTAAACGATAATTAATAAAAATTAATTACCACATAATGTTGTGATTTGTCCTATGTATATACATATTTATGTTAATTGTAACTATTTAATAAAAAATAGCTAAAATAAAACTGGTTTTTTTTTCCTTGATCTAAGTAGGAATTGACTTAAAAAAAAATTTTTATATTACTAGTTTAATTATTTATTTATCTTGGTGGAATTTTCAATCGTTAATAAAATACATTTTAAAGCGCTCAATTAGCTGAAATGTTATATACATAATTATTTTTTTTGGATGACAATAAAATACTTTAATTGTATTTTTAAAAAATTAATTGATTAAAACTAATTATTTAAAGAATTATTAATATAACTACGTTGGCATCATTTTTGGCGACTTAACGACCATTTTGGTGTTGGTTTCACTTTTAGCGACTTGGGTCAAAATTTGAAAAGATTTTTTTTCTCACATTTTAAAGCATTCAGTTGAACTGAAATTTTATAGACACGATTGTTTTGGATGACAATACGATACTTTAACGATAATGAATAACTATTAATTACCACTTAATGTTGTGATTCTGTCCTATGTATATACATATTTATATTAATTGTAACTATTTAATTAAAGTAGCTAAAATAAAATTTTTCTTTGTTGATCTAAGTAGGAATTGACTTAAAAAAGTTTTTTTATATATTACTTGTTTATGTTATATTTATGAATTTTAATTGTTATTTAACATGGGTAGTTCAGCAGAAAAACAAAAACTGCATGATATTAAGTGTAACAGAAAAATTCAAACGGTGAATCTAGTAACATGGCATGATTAGAAAAGGCGACAAATTGGTGTGTGTTTCATGTTCCGGAATACTGATATGCAGAACATTGTCTATAAAACGACATTTTGAGACCAATCACAAATCCTCTTGTAAAAAAAGGGAACCACAGCAAAAATATTTAATTGCTTAGAAACCATTTGGTAAATGACTCTAATTCATCATGCATTTTACTAAAAGTAACATTTTTACAATCCTAATATAAGTTATTTATATCATCCACACACACACAATCTGCAACATAAGAAGTCACGCTAATGTCACTTTAATCTGAATTACATATATAACTAAAACATTTATGACTATACAATGTACAATGTTTTTTTTTTCGTAGTAAATAGTTTTGAGTTGTTAGTAATCATTTTTTTTTTTATTATTTTCTTAATAATCATGTCAAAATTATTTGACTGCATTTCTATACCCCATTAAACACTTCTTTAAGAAAAAATGACACGTTGATCCATACAGGTTCGCCACCCCTGCCCTAGTAGAATTATCTATATGTATTTCTTACAAAAATAAAAGATGAACAAAAAGTCCTTGATTTTCATTACTTATATTAAATAAATTTAATAGAATTAGTTTTACTAATGCAAATTCAAACTTTGAATAAAGTAATGAATATTAATTGGCCGCAATAAAGATTACTCGCTAATTGAACAAATTAAAGCACTTGACTGCGGCACTGATATTACATCAAATATTCCCCAAGATTCGTCATAACTATGCAGAACTCGTGCTTGTATGGATGCTTATTACTTTAGCATTCTTGTGCTAGAATGCCTGTTAAAAATTACATCCCATATTAAATAAAGCCACGCATTCATAAATTACGACTAGAAAATGAACTTAACTTATGTGACATCATGTCACGAGATAAATGTAATCAAGTGTTTCCTGCCAATTTTAGAAGCTCACGTGACTCATTGTTAGAAACTTTTGGTTTTTACTGAAAGTTTCTTAAAGGCACATATTTATTAACAATAATAACGCATGCAGGTAAGCAAAAAATTCACTTGGTTTAAGGTATCCGACTACGTTCGGAACCATGATTTTGCAAAAGCGTATAAATGGATAATATTTATGATATTTAGTGTCAATTAGATTATAAAATGTATATAAAATTGTTTTAAGAATAGTATTACAATAAAAAATTATTTAAGTACAATATTTTGACACAAAATGAACATAGAATGACCCATTTTTAAAATATTCTCCTTTTGTGAAAAATGCTTCTATTGTAATAATATTTTGCTTGTATATAGCTCAGACCTCTCTACAGAGGCTCAACTAGAATTTTTGAAATATATAACTTAGAAGTGGGTTTATCCATATCTTACGACAACAGAGGGGAGCAATATTAAGAAAAAAAAATGCCGATAATTATTTCAATGGGTGGTAAAACTGAAAATATTGTGAATGTTTCAAGAATCCTAGTTCAGACTCTCTGAAGAAGTCTTTACTTTATATAAGCGCGCGCGCGAAATATTATTATTTTAGAAGCATTTTTTATAAAAGGAGAACATTTTGAAAAAAGATTATTCTAAGTTAATTTTTTTGCCAAAATATTGTATTTAAATACATTTTTTTGTCAAAATGTTCTTAAAACAATTTTATACATGTATTCTAATCCAAGTGACGCTAAATATCAGGAAAATTATTCATTTATGCGCTTTTTTTAAAATCACGGTTCCGAACGTAGTCGGATACCTTAAAGGTACCCATATAATACAAGAAAGCTCTTTTATTCATTTCACCAATTGGACATTTTTACTCAATCATCAAATCTAAAATTATACTTGTATTTTACTAGCACAACAAACACAGTTAAAGGCTAATCTTAGTTTTGATTTCATAAGAAAGACATTTATTATGTGATAGTCAGGAAGGATGTATATATATAAATAGACATACTGTTTCAAGTTGAAGCAACCAAAGTGGATATCACCAGAACCACCTCTTAATGATACTTAATAAATCAGAAACGTATATTATGGGAATACATACCTACCATCGCTATTATTTTGCACATAAAATTTACGCTTTTTAGACTATATTGACTTTTGCAACTGAATTTCATCACATGAATTTAAAATTTTTTGGATACCTTCTGAACGCTTTGTTTCATTTATGACAGGTGATTTTGCAGAAATTCTTGGGGAAGAATGGAGTTGTTACCTATTTGCAGGAGAGAAACTAAAATTAAATAAGTTTGAATTGCTTGTGTATTAATAAATTTGCATCAGAAAAAGGTATTGCTTCTTTATCTTGAAAAGTTGATAGATTCTCGTAGATGTAATCTATTATCTATAAAGTTTTTAAAATTTGCAAAAAATGAAGAGGTCTCAAATTTTTTAAAGCATTCGTGTAATTGATGGTTATCGATTGGATATAGTCTTGAAATCAACTTCAAAACTATGGCCTTTATGGGTAACATTTTTTATATATAAATATGTAACTGTTTTATAAAACATGAGTAATAATTTCAATGTATTCGCGGTATAAAAGCATCCTTACTGTAAAGCCATTTACTTTCACGTATGTTACTATATTTATGCCTTTGAACTTACCCTTCGTACGCATGAGTTTTTATAAATCGTCGATACAAAAGAAGAGTTTCCTTTGAGTACTTTTATCATCATGTCCCTTACATGATGCTCAAAACTGCGAATAAGGACAAGCGAAAACCTATCCCTTGCTAACATGAATTTTGTGAACCTCGGTTTGATACCGTCAACCATGGCATTAGCAACAGCAAAACATAACTTTTATCATCAAAATAGTGTTTTGAAATTTTTAATGTATTATTTTTAAACTATTTGTGTATATGATGTATCATTTTATTAAAAAAAAATTTAATATGTTATTTATCCTTTATCATAAGAATTTGCTTCAGATGTCAATCCCGCATTTTTTACGCTTCGGCATTTTCAAACTTTGGCAGGTATGGTAATGTTTGAAAGCAATCTATTTTACATTTCGTGCGGAAATCCTTCAGCAAGACTTTTTTTGCACTCGAAGATAGTTTTGATGGAGGAGGGTAATGACCTTCAACTAAGAGGTAAATCATGTAGAGCTATGATTAAACGAAACATGATACCAAGCCTGTCAAAGCAAGGGTTTCTTTTTTGATGAAATTGGTTAAATCGCGTGACTACGGTCCTGTAGATGCCTGTATCAAATACACGTCATCTACTAATACCATATTCATTTCCCCCACACAGGCATAAAATAACAATATCGGGATTTTTTCACATAAATAAAGGCATCAATGCTAATGTTCTATCTCATTTCTCATACACACAAAGAATATCTCATTTCAATAAAGAATTTATTTCTATAAAATATGTATTTCACTAGATGATTTTTTTCCTTGTAGTCTTTTATATCTATCTCCTACACCTTAATTCAGAATGGATTTTTAACTCTTTGTTTAAAATTGAAAATTCTGTATTTCCTTGAACGTTAAATTTTAAGAATGCTGTAGGATAAAGTAAGCATTTATATTTATTTAAATCATTAAACCACTCACTGCCAGCTACGAGATATCTTATACTGAGAGTGTGCACCAAAACTGTCAGCTACGAGATATCCTGTACTAAGGGTGTGTACCAAAACTGCCAACTACGAGATATCTTGTACTAAGAGTGTGTACCAAAACTGCCAACTACGAGATATCTTGTACTAAGAGTGTGTACCAAAACTGCCAACTACGAGATATCTTGTACTAAGAGTGTGTACCAAAACTACGAGATATCTCGTAGTGTGTGCTGTAATTTTAGATTTATTTCAAATGACCATTTGAGTTAGGAATTATTAGAAAGGATGAATGAAAAATTTTGCGCAATTAGATTCTGACAAAATAATTAT
>BMAV01008749.1:315580-342567 GCA_019973955.1 Trichonephila inaurata madagascariensis | reverse complement strand
AGCGAACTCTTTACCATTGCGTAAGAATTTGTGGGTAAATAAGCCTATTTAAAGGTGGAGCAAGCGCTGACGAAGAAGAACGCATACTCGAAAAGGCTTAGCTGGTGACTCTTGGTCGAATTGGTTGTTAAGGTTCCACTCGGTTGCGCGCCAAAGGGCCGCCATGTTGGATTTTATGTGATTGAAGCGAAATAAAGAAGTTTTTATAGAGGTGATGCCTTCCTTATTTTACCAGCAGGACTGGGGCCTGTCAATAGACGACAGGATTACTCAAGGAATAGGGAGGTCTGAGCTATATACAGGCAAAATATTATTATTATAGAAGCATTTTTCACAAAAGGAGAACATTTTTTTAAAAAATTATTCTAAGTTAATTTTTTGCCAAAATATTGTATTTAAATAATTGTTTTTCTCAAAATGTCCTTAAAACAATTTTATACATGTATTCTAATCTAAGTAACACTAAATATCATGAAAATTATCCATTTATGCACTTTTTAAAATCACGATTCCGAACGTAGTCGGATATCTTAAAACAATGAAATTTTCCGAAGGGTTCAAGAGCTTTGAAATGTGCACGAACTGTTCTTCTGAGCCGACCTCACCTGCTCTCGTCCTCGAATGCCTAGGGCTCACCAAGCAGGGTTTCGCAGACGATCCCTTGCTGGTGTTAGATTTTTTGAAAGTACGAAGTCATGGACCTGGTATAGCACTGCTGGCCAATGGGGACGAGCAACAATACGAGTGTTTAGTTCGTAGTGTTTTTTCTTTTCAACAAAAATTACTGTAAATGCTATTATAATATTATATCAGTAACTTAATTATCTTATATTTTGTAAAAGTTTATGTTTTCTTTTAAATAAAACCTTGGTGCACAGGGCAAGTAGCTCTAAATTTACCTGGCAAAGATGCATGCAATACGTTTTTACTAAGATGAAGTTACATCAGTTAATGTGATTTTACAATCAATAACTTCTATTTTTAAAAAGCTACGCCAGATATTTATAGCAACAGATCTTATCACTAACAAAAAACGTTAGCATTTCTCACAAAAGTTTATGATCATTAAACTAAAAAAAAAATTATTGTTACTTATTTATTATAAAACAACTTTATTTTGATTCGCTATGCACACAAAAGTTGCAATAGCTAATTATCGTAGAATTATACAGCTAAAAAATTTTGTACCAAACACTACAAATCCTTCTTTTCTCCATTTTCAAACCAAATTCGCTTATAAGCATACCTATTCTGAAACTTTATTAAACAAATAATCAATTTTCCACTTTAAATAAATGTTAAAAAGTCCTTTTTCGAAATAGAAAACGTGAGCAACATGCCGCTATAAATGCCTCAAGTTAAAAGAAAAAAAAAACTTTAAGTGTATGTTAATGAAGAAAATATTTTATGTACCAGCTGAATATATAATCCTGTTAAAAACTAAATTAATTGGAAGCTTTAAAAGTCGAATATTAAGCTTAATTTCATGCTATAAATAAAATTTAATTATCTTAGCATATACCCTTCACGCATGCTAAGCTTAAAAAATAATAAAAACAATTCAAAGCATTAACGTCCTGTATAATTACATTTGGCCTTTCTTTTTTCCTGGTGCTTTTCCGGTAGCATAATAGATTGCAGCTATCTAAAGCATTTCATCACTTCTGTAATTTCTTTCAGTTCGTTTTTCCAAAAGAGATTGGAGCCTGAATCTAGGTCTTCTTCTGGCAGGTTCAATTTGCGCTCTTAGAAATTTATCACCTAATTCATCCATTCTATCCTCTCCCCTTCTTCCATCTCACCTTGAATCTCTTTTGCACTTCATCAACTCTTTCGGTATATCTTATTCTATCCCTATTGATTCGTGCTACGGTCACTGACAGCTCTTTTAACCTTTGATTATGCGATGTGAGATTGCTTCTATTCCATTTCGATTATTTCTGAGGAAAGGATATTTTTTCATGAATTCCATTCTATTGAAAGATGTATAAAAATTATTACAGCTCTAGGAAAAGAATTTTATTTTTTTTAAATCTGTACATATTTCGCAGGGAAATCCTGCGACACATACACATGACTGTAATTTATACCTCTTGTGGCACCAGTGGTTTAGAGGTCAGGGTTACGAACTCATGGCCTGCGATAACGAATCGAGGCGTGGAATCCTGATGTCCCTGAAAATCCGTTTTGTAGCGGGACTGATGCACGTTAAATCTGTCGTGGCTTAAGTCTTTACTTTGGCGTGGTGTAGAAGTATGGAGAGTAGGGTGCTAGTTCAAGTGTCGTTCAATTCACTTGACAGTGGCTCAAAATCAGAAAGTTTGTCTCCTTGTGATTCACAAGGCGAAGAACATTGTGATTTTGAGCGCAGATGGCAGTTGTTTTCCTGGGAACCGATTTGTAGCTTTAAACCCCTTTATCAAATTAATGGTTTACATACTAGAAGAGAGGAAATATCATTTAAAATGTGTCAAAAGAGGCGTGGTCGTTTGTTTACATTTTTATCAATTACTTTTTCATACTTTTAAGTTATTCTATCAGCTAACATATAAGTGTTATACATTTTTAGATTCTGAAAAATGTGCACTATTTTTATAACTAAAATTAAAACATCGATTTTTTGAATGTGTATGATGTCCCGCTTTCCTTAAAAATCCGAGAATATATATGTTTATGTATATTAACAAAACCTATATTCATAACATTAATAATTGATTTTTATAGATTCTATAATACTCAGAAATAATATTCATAATAATAATCTATATGCAGCAATAGAAGAATTCGAACATTTTGAATAACGTTTTAAGAACTTATCATAAAGTTAAGGGAATAACTTTTTTAATTAATCGTCACTTCCTTGGATAGTTTGTCAGTATCCAAGTAAATTTCTAAAAGAATCTTCAGTTTTATGGCTTACTAAACGAATATGGTCCTCATCTCGGTTATCACGATCCGTATTTTAATATAGATGTTTCGATCATGGATGTTACAGTTTTCTAGAAAATTTCCAATGATTTTAACCCTTTATCTACCGACGGTACTTATAAGTACCACTTATTTTAAAATTACTTAGAATAAACATTTTTACGAATATTCTGACGATACTTAGCAGGAATATTCTTTAAAATCCACTCTTCTAAGATATATTGCAGCACAGGTTCTATAATAAGTATTTTAGCGTGAAAGGCGAATAGTTTATAGCAGAAATTGCGTTTTCAGCGGATTGCGAAGATTATCATTTTTGTCCCGAAAAAATACTTAATGTCAAAATTTAAGTATCTTATTTTTTTATATACATATTTTAATAAAGACCTTAAAAAACAATTTGATTATTGATGTTAAGTGATCAGTGTATATAATTAATTTTACAGTTGAATATCTTTAATTAATAAGTTAGCTCTGATGGATTAAATTTCCCAAAGTTGAGAATTTTTTTTACGTATATCCCTTAATTTTCAATGTAGTGATTCAAAATATATATATATATATATATATATATATATTGCGAGAAAAAAAACTGCAGTAAATCATAATGCGGTAGAAAAAGGGTTAATGACTTTTAAAATACGTTAGTTCTAAATGTTCTTTCTAAATCCTTTTTTTTTTTTCTGAAAATGAATCTTTAGGTATTACTTTTGAGATATTCTAATTTAACAAGTAATAAAAAAAAATTAAGTCAATTCCTACTTACCGTAAAATCCAGCGTATAACGCGCAATTTTAACACAAAAAAAAAAAAAGACCGAAATTTACGGGTGCGCGTTATACACCGGATATAAAAATGATAATAATAAAATAAAAAAATAAAAAAATAGATGTACTTAAAATTAGACTTCTACAAAGATCGGAATACTGTTGATTTAAAAGGAATGGCATACCTTGTGAACTTAAAAAAAAATTATTTTTCTATAAATATACTACTTTTTCAAAATCCTGGGGTAATATCTCGAATAAATGACTTCAAAACATAATAGCATTGCTAACGCACATTTCAAGTTTATTCATAAACAAGTAATATAAAAAAAAAATTTAAGTCAATTCCTACTAAGAAACAACAAAGAAAAATTTTATTTTATAGTTACTTTTTATCAAATAAATACAATTAATATAAATATTTATATACATATGACAGAATCACAACTTTAAGTGGTAATTTATTTCTATTAATCATCATTAAAGAGTAAAGTATTGTCATCCAAAACAGTTCGTGTATATAAAATTTCACTTCAAGTGAATGCTTTAAGGCGTGAGAAAAAAGTATTTTAAAGTTTTGACCGCATTGCTAATATTGAAGCCAACGGGATTGTATCTCAGTAGTTCTTTAAATATATAGGGTGTTGGACTATTCTTGTTGTTTTTGTTGCAATTTTTTCATTAATTAAATTTAATTATTCCAATAAAATAGTTTAGTAAGAAGAAATCACATTCTCATAAATGGGGCTATCCCAGGTGGGATTCGAACACACGACCTTTAAATTAGCGACCAACAAGTTATCCATTGCGCTAAAGGGATACAACGAGTGATTTTCCTTTTTATATATGGTGTTGGACTATTATTTTTGTTTGTTTCTTTTTATTCATTAATTAAATTTAATTAAGGAATAGCATCAAGTGTCATCCACTACAAGTTTAAAAAAATGTCTGAACTTGATTGGATGAATAAAGAGTATTTTATTAACGATTAAAAATTTGAACCAGATATATATAAATAAATATATATAGGGAGAGTGTGAACTATAATAGTAGGAATTGAAAAAAGATTAGCCTGTGTTTTCTACATTTCATTATTTACATCTGGAGTTTAAAAAAGTAATAGCTCTCTGGGAACTATAACACAACTTGTTCTACATTGAAAGACAAGTATTGTAAGAAATATTTATTAAGTCAATTCCTACTTTGAACGGATGAATAGAAAATATTTTATTAACAAATGAAAATTTGAACAACATAAATATATATGTATATATATAGGGAGAGAGTGAACTAATAATAGGAATTGAAAAAAAGAACATGATTTGCTTGCATTGTTGTAACAATGCACACACGATTTGTCTCGTTGGGCTGTAAAACAAGTTTTGACGCCAATTTTTGTCATTGTTTTAACAGTTACATTGTTATAACAATGAAGACGAATCTAAGTTGGCGTCGAAAACCAGTAATTAATTTAATTTAATTTAATTAATTAGTTAATATTTGAAAAAACTATATTAACATCAAGTGTCATCCACTGTAGGTTTAAAAAAATATTTGAACTTGATTGGATGAATAGAAAGTATTTTATTAATGATTGAAAATTTGAACAAGATAAATATATATATATATATATAAACAAGTAATATAAAAAAAATTAAGTTAATTTCTACTTAGATCAACAAAGAAAAATTTTATTTTAGCTACTTTTTATTAAATAGTTACAATTAATATAAATATGTATATACATATGACAGAATCACAACATTAAGTGGTAATTAATTTGTATTAATTATCATTAAAGTATCGTAATGTCATCCAAAACAATCGTGTATATAAAATCTCAGTTCAACTGAATGCTTTAAAAAATGCGAAAAACACCTTTTCAAGTTTTGACACAAGTCACCAAAAGGGTCGTTAAGTCACCAAAAATGATGCCAACGTGGCTATATATTTGTAATTCTTTAAATAATTAGTTTTAAACAATTAATTTTTATTAATTATAATTATTAAATTATTGTATTGTCATCCGAAATGATCATGTATATAAAATTTCGGCGCAATTGGGCACTTTAAAATGTATTTTATTAACGCGATTGAAAATTCCACCAAGATAAATAAATAAATATATAGAGAGTGTGAGCTAATAATGTGTGTGTGTGTAGGAATTGAATAAATATATATAGAGAGAAAGTAAGCTAATAGTGGGAATTGAATTAATAATGAATTTTACAGCGAAAGAAAGATTTTTTGCGAAATCTTTATTTCGAGAATTCACTTTTAATATACTATGATTTCTTACATTTTAATCTTTGTGAACTACTTTGATTAATGCGTTCGTTCTTATGTACAAACAAGTAGTATACGTCCTTTCAATTTTTGTTTTTATTCCTTAATTGAATCCCTCTTTCTAAAATCTGCCTCATACAATCACGACTTCTGACTACCTCAGAAAAGAGTTTTTACCGAATCTGAAAGCACTAAATCAGTGTCAGGATTCAACACTGAAGGCTTCTCCAGCAAGCGACGCAATCTTGTTTCCAGCTCATAAGCTCACTTCTGACGCGCCATCAAAACCCATCCTAAAAAACATCACTAAATCAATTAAAAAGAACAACACTAAAACTTTCTCAACCAATTATAGAAGAAGAGCCCAAAAAAATGGTGCTTCTTTACTTCATCTAACTTACGAAGAGAAAGGCTTAACTTAGTCTGAAATGCAATTAATTTTAGAACTTTCTGGAAAGCCTTAGAAAGTTTTTTTCCCCTTCATATTCTCCCTTTTTTTATTCAGGACTAGCTTTTGCTGTAGAAATTCCAAGGCACGTAGCAAAGTTCTCAGCGATTTTCAGATACGTGCCCATTGGTGCTGTCGTCGATGTTTCAAACCGCGCATATTTTCTAAGATTATTTATTTATGTTCGGAAAGCATTATGGGCGTATGGCTGTGTCTTCGGATGCATTATGTAAAGCGCATTACCACCTGGAATTTTAAGAATGTAAAAGGTATAAGTCCGGGAAACTTTTCCACTTGAGTGAAAGGTGTTAAATGGAAAGAATTCGATGTTTTTCTGGGTAAAAATGTTATGATACTGATTATCTTGGAATATTTTGCTTTCACCTTGTTATTTCCTTTGTATTTTACACATTTTAAGATATAAAATAAAAAGTAATACCTGCTTGCCTTGCCAAAGAATCATTTACAAAGAAAAAGTTATGATACAAGGATCGTTTCGTTAATCAGTTTTTCAAACATCAAATAAATAGAATTTTGTATATCAGGCTCGAAGTTCCATGTTAAGAGTATTTTATTACCTTTATTATGTATGTACATACGTGTGCGTGTACAGAATTTCTTTTTTTTAATTACATCAAGAGAGTCTTCTCTAATATATCCGGATTCGCTGATCTCGGAAAAAATGTAGCACAAAAAAAATGCTCTTTTTAACAATTTCCGTTTGCCGTACTCATGAGATTTGAACTTTTTATCTTTTGGGGTGTTTTGTGTAATTAGAACTTGTGACAGGGCTTTTATCGTGATTTCTATTAACTGTTCTTTGGGGCCAGAATGGCAATTCTTTCCAACCAACTCAAGAAGGAACGTATATATGTAAATTAGGAATCATACATTTATGGGAAGTGTAGAATTCGCTAGGTCGCTAAGTGAAATCGCTAGTTGTTGCTAAGTAGAAAGATAGTTGCAAGGTGATATGAGATATAGTCAGAAGAGGAATCATAATCCTGGAAATTAGCCTAACAGTGCCGGTGAAGATTAACCAAAAGTGGGCCGAGTTCAGCGGAGTATAGCCGGATAAAGGTATCCGACTCCGTTCGGAACCGTGATTTTACAGAAGCGCATAAATGGATAATTTTCATGATATTTAGTGTCACTTAGATTATAATACATGTATCAAATTGTTTTAAGGACATTTTGACAAAAACAATTATTTAAGTACAATATTTTGGCAAAAAATTAACTTGAAATAACCTTTTTTCAAAATGTTCTCCTTTTGTGAAAAATGCTTCTATTATAATAATATTTTGTCTGTATATAGCTCAGACCTCTCTACAGAGGCTCAACTAGAATTTTTTTTAAGTATATAACTTAGAAGTGCGTTTATCCATATTTCACGACAACAGAGGGGAGCAATTTTAAGAAAAAAACGCTGATAATTATTTCAATGGGTGGTAACTCTGAAAATAATATGAATTTTTCAAAAAAAACCAGTCCAGCCTCTCTGGAGAAGTCTTTACTTTATATAAGCAAAACATTATTATTTTAGAAACATTTTTTTATAAAAGGAGAACATTTTGAAAAATAGTTACTCTAATTTAATTTTTTGCCAAAATATTGTATTTTAATATTTTTTTTTGTCAAAATGTCCTTAAAACAATCTTATACATGTATTCTAATGTAAGTGACACTAAATATCATGAAATTTATCCATTTATGCGCTTATTTAAAATCACGGTTCCGAACGTAATCGGATACCTTAAAGCCAGAACAGAAAGGATAAGGAGTGTAGCTGTGTAACTAGGATATAGCGGTAAGCTCTCTCAATAAGTTAAACTTTAAGTATAATGCCTGATTAGTTAGATTAGCCTATAAAGTTAGATTCACTGGTTAGTTGCGCCTTCGATTGGTAACACGTGTTGCGTCTTCTCGTTCTTGATCATACTCCTTAGATTATTCTTGTTGTTGTACTGTGTTTAAACTAAGATCTTAATAAACAGATTTTAGTATGAATGACTTTAGTAGTTCTTCGTCCCTCCCTACAGACCTAGGTCGCATGGATAGTGTAGAACGGAGGTCCCCAGCGGCAGGGACCTCACAAACTTTTATTCTTGAAAGAAAAACACACAAATTCTTTAAAGCCAATGCCAGAATCTGAGTTTCCGAATGGTTTGTCAAATTCTCTTTCATTCATTGAGGAGCCTGAATGCATATGATCATCATGCAGGGAGTTTTCTGCAAAGGGCAAGGAACCATAGGTAAGCGATCACGGGTCGCATACAAACTTCTCTTACCACTCGTTTTCCAAACAGATTTTTTTTAATCAGGCTTATTTACAGGTTTCGAATCTTGAATGAATATTAGAAGAAAAAAGCTATGAGAACGGATCTGCAGAAATTCGGAAATATACGATGCGCCTATATATATATTCGATGTAGATAAATATTATTGCTTGTATCAATTACATTTGGTTTCCTACGTGCAATGAAGGTGATCAAATAAATTACATGGTTCTAAGCATTTGTATTTCATTGAAAATTCTATAGTTACTCATTTATAAATGTAATGTAAGTGAAGTATTGAATTAATAACTGTGTACAGTAGCGAATTCAAACCTCATAATACTTACAAAGATCGTCGTTTTCATACGTCTAGTGAGTCGGAGTCTTTCTTGAGTGGATGTGAAATGTGAGACGCCAACTCAAAACCCGACCACTTCATCTAATCCTGATTTAAAATGAAAGGCGTGTATGTTAAACATGGTTTATTTCCGTCAAGTCGCAAACGGAACCATTGCTCCAAAAAAAGTTTACGTTTTCTCTTTTTATCCTTTTCTGTTTCTCCCCAAAATATCACCAACATTTTTTCAATAATTGGAGCTCATATTTAAGATAAACATAAAAAATTTTCATAAATAATTTTTTTTCTTAATTTTTTTTATAAATAGTACTATTATGTAGATCGGGATTCGTGAATTTTATGCTATCAGACCCACAGACAAAACAGTTCTTTAAGAGAGATGAAATTTATTGTTGAAAAACAATCCTTAAAATAAAATGCAGGATACAGCTTTAAAATTCGCACAATATCCCAAAAGGTTTTCACATCCTATACAGCTCTCAGATTCAACAATCACAGAGTTTAAAAATACAAGAACGTAATGATAAAGATTATCCACAAACAACCACTCGCAAGTGAACTGTTCCATAGCTGAAATAAAACTAACCCAGTTTCGGCAAGCCACAGCTTTTTTGTAGGGGTTTCTGGAAAAATCCGCTTCTTCATAGATCATGATGTTATAGATCTCTCCAGTAATTTCCAGAAGCATCTAATTGGTCATTAAGTTGCCAAATCTGGTCGCTCAAAAATGATGCCAACTCGGTTGTATCGCCAATGTTTCACCAAGTTTCCATTGAAACGCCATTATAATGTAAAAAACGGCTTTGCTTGTGAACATTGCAGTTTTTGTCACAAAATAAATGCAACAAAATATGATGTTAACATATCAAACATCCAGACATAAATTTTTTACACTATGATGAAATTAAACATTAATTACACTAAATTCGTAACAATACTTTTACGAAGTTATCTTTATTTTACATATATTTTACTGTTACAAAGTTAATTTTTTTTTCTTTTCGAATAATGCAACAAAAAAGTACTGTTTGAAACTGAAATGTACATTCTAAAATTATTACATTGTTTATTTCATTAATCCATGTTGTGATCTTATTTTTAAAAATTTTCTAGCCATTTTTAAGCTACTTTTTGCCTTAATGCATGGGAGTAAAAATCTTAAAATGCGTGGGCAGTAAATATTTTCATTCAATCGCGCTTTAGTATATTGTTGATTAGTATTTTCTAGGGAACTCAAAAGCATAAAGCATTATTGAATATTTTATACCCACTTTTATCAATTTATCATACATCTTTTCACCCACATCATAATTTTAATTAAACTTCTAATAATAAAATTTTGAAATTATTTACGAAGATTTTTATTTAATAAAGTAGAGCAATACAAAATTTAAAAAAAAAGTTTCCAAAGCGTGTAATATTTCAAAAAAATTGCTATTGTCCCGAAATCTGAGTTTAGAAGAATCGTCATTTACCATTGAAATATTTAAACTTATAACGTTCAAATATGTATTAATATCTAAGTAAAGCTAATAATTTCTAAAAGATATATGAAGCTGAATAAAAGCGTAAAATTCGAGGCAAAAGGAATTAACTAGTTTTAGTTTTAATCACATTATAAATAAATATAAAAAAAGAAATTTGTAATTAAATTATTTCGTAATAATAAAAGAAGAATTGTAACTATGATTTATTAATTAAATCTAACTAGGGGGTACCCAATGTTCGCCAAACAGTGGACCAACCCATATTGTACAACTTATAAAACTGTTCATTCTCATTTCTGAAATTGCAAAACTAGAATTTACATGTGTATTATGTAGTTCTACTTTTTTTTTTCAATATATTGTAAGCAAGAGAAAAACAAATCTTCTTCGCATTTTAATTTGTATTTCAAAAACAATGTTCCTAAGTCACCTTTTCCTCTAAATTTCACTGAATTTTTATTCCATATATATTCAGTTTATCTCAAAATATTGAATAAAACAGTGCGAAATTCATTTCAAAATAGCAAATACTCTTAAGGTTTTAAAAATAAACAAAAGTTTTCTCCGTTCATTTATTTACTCTCCGTTCTTCAATATTAAAATATAAATTCATGCAATATTTTCTTTTAAAATCTATAAAAAAAAAATTTTAAAAAACTCAACTAAGAACGTCTTAAGGAATGAAACAAATTGGCCCGGGGCCAGGGCCTCGGCCACAATGGGGGTCTCGTCTCATTCTCGACTCAGTCTTAATAAAAGATCAAAATTCGAATAATTTCAACAATTAAATATTATTTATGGTCTTATTCTCCAAAAAACTGGGAATTTCAGACAATATGTCAACTGGCTGCATGTCATGACCGTCGTCCATGTACAGGCTTAGACCTATCACCTCAACCATCATTACTCATTCAGTCAAAAGGCGGCAGTCGGTTGAGCCGGTTTGTGCGATTAAGTTATACACATATAATTGTTTCGTATTATTGTTTGTACGAGTATTTGACAACCTATGCTATGTACTGTCTACTTTTAAGGGTCATAGGTGGGGTCTACATTTGTGTAAAGGCCCAGGGCCTACATTTGTGTAGAGGCCCAGGACCTACTTTTGAGTAGGGGCCAGGGCCTCAAGAAGTCGTAAAACGTCCCTGAACACAACTAAAAATCAAATATATTTCTTTATAAAATACCAGGTGTCCGAAAAGTATAACTATACATTCGAAATTTAATTACAAATAAAGATGCAAAGACGTTCACTTACATTTTCTTATGTTCTAAATAGAAATTACCATGGCTGCAAAACATCGTGTCTATACGAAATTTCTGGTCACATTCTGTGAAGCATTGCAGGGTCATCATTCTGAACGACCTCAATGATTCGACTTTTCAATTCATCGGTGCGATTGCTAAACAGTGCTTTTCACGTATCCCTACAAAAAGAAGACCACAGATGTTATGTCCAGAGATCTCAAAGTATTGGACTTCTCTTTCCATCCATCGTCTGGGGAGCTTTTTCACACTTCCAAACTTCAGTGAGGTGGTGCCCTATTTACGCTGTACATACACTCAATGACAAAAAAAATTAGCGCACCAAGAAATAATTGTGGGATCGTAACAAAACTTGGCATGACGGTGCATGTCGTTGAGATATGCAAATGTTTAGAAATGTAGCGTGATTGCACATTACGTATAGCCGGTAGAGGGCGTTTAACGTCTTTCTCCGTGGAGTATAAAGCAGGTAACCAAAGCTTGTTTCAGTGTGCTGAATCGTTTACAAAAAAAGAGCTGAGGTAGACATGCCATTACGCCGTTTTCGCAGACAATATGATCAGTTGTCGCAGTTTGAAATGGAGAGAATCATCGGCATGATGGAAGCTGGGTGTACAGATAGGCAGGTAGCTCGTCAATTAGGTCGCTCTGATTGTGTTGTGAGGAGATATTGGGACCAGTAGATCCGAGAGATATCGTTTACACGAAGACCAGGCTCAGGATGCCCTCGACAGACCAATCGTCGAGAAGACAGCCTCATCGTAAGAAATTCACGCGTACAGCCAACTGCTTCATCGGCCGCCATCCAGTCACAGGTAGCACCTTCACTAGGGGCCCCTGTGTTTTCTCGAACCATACGAAGGTGCCTGGCTCAAAGACATTTGGGATCATGGTGCCCATTACGTGTCCTGCCCTTGACGCCCACCCGTCGACGCCTCCATTTAGAGTGCTGCCGTTCACGAGGAAACTGAACAGCAGTGGAATGGAACCAGCTCGTCTTTAACGACGAATATAGATTCAATCCAGCAGTGATGACAATCGTGTTCATGTGTGGAGACCCCGTGGTGAACGCCTCAATCCTACCTTTGTTTTACAGCGACACACCGCTCCCACAGCTGGTGTGATGGTATAGGGTGCCATTGCCTACATTACACGGTCACCCCTAGTATTGATCCGTGGCACCATGACAGCCCAGCGGTATGTCTATGACATCCTGCAACCACATGTGTTGTCACGCATGCAATGACTCCCAGGAGCCCTTTTTCAACAAGACAATGCTCGGCCTCACACGATGACTGTCTCCACACTGTTACTACCCTTCCTTGCCCTGCCCGATTCTCAGATTTGTCTCCAATCGAGCATATCTGGGATCATTTGGGACGGCGAGTTGGGCATCCCACGAGTTTGAACGAATTAGAGGTAAGGTTACATCAAATATGGAACGAAATGTCTCAAGACATAATACAGAACTTGTATGCTTCAATGCCCGATCGTATCGCCTCGTGCATTCGCGCTAGGGGGGGTTCAATAGGGTATTAAATCCTCCGTTCTTTTGCCATTTTTTCTGAAATTAATGAACCTTTTTCTTTGATTTTCTAATCATTTGCTTGTATCAGAATAGTCATTACGTACTTAAAATTTATTTTCATTTTGATGACTTCTTCTTAGTGCGATAATTTCTTTGTCCATGAGTGTATATTATAGCTTTACATTCGATAAACTGTCCTATATACATACAACTTGCGCTTGTTCTTGTGATGAAGCCATTTTGAAACGAAAAGTATTGCAAAATATGGATATTGCGTGATCTAGTTTGCATTTCATTAAATAGAAACTTTAATCTTTTTATGAAACACAAGGAACCGTAAGTGATAATCTTTGTTTATTTTTAATTCATTTTTTAAAGTGTAGCTATATTTTACTATACTGTATTAAATATACTTATTAACGGTACGTTTAATAAAAGCTTTTGCAATGTAGCTAACGTTAAATCGATTACAGTAAATTAAAGCATGATGCAATACGCCAATGGCGATAATTTGGCTCTAGTTCCCTTAGGAAACTCTCGTGAGTCAGTTACTTCTTTTTTTATTAGCACGCCGCGCGAGCGATATTTGTTTGTCTACAATCGGCGAGATTAATGATTTTCGTTGGGAAACTTTCGTCGGGTGAGACATTAAATGCCCCAAAGACCTCTGAGACACTTAAACACGAGCAGCAACGCCTTATCAGGATTCTAACACGGCTTCTCTTTGAGTAAGTTTCAGGTAAAAAGAGAACTGTTACATCGCTTTAACTGCGAAAACTTTCTTCATACTTGCGAAACATGTTTGTCTTATCGACATTGAAACTTTACGATGGCGATTCTATTGAATTTATTTTGCTGAAAGAGAGTTTCAAGATTACAGCAAAAAAAGCTGCAAAACTTTATTTAAAGCAATTCGCTTCATCTAGAGAAATTTCAATCGGGATATAGTTCACATGACATTTAACATGTTGTTTGTTATTCTATCTTTATAAAAATAATATTCTAAGATATCTCGAAAAAGGATATTGATTTCTAATAAAATGAACCATTACAAGGGAATTAATTTTACTAATAAGAAACTTATTTGATATCATTTTTCACGTATTCTCATTTTTAAAAATTAAAATCTAATATTCGTCTTACAAATTAAACATTTTATCACTAGGATCTATTGATCGTTTATTAATATCACACCCTACGAAACAACATGATGATTATTGACGACAGACTTTCTACATTGCTGTTTGTATAAAATGCAATACCATGAAGGAGTCCTCAGAATTGAATGAACTTTGCAGAAAATATCAATTATAGGATGTTAAATAAAATAGTAAGGTTTCAGAGCCACCACGCATTCGTGCCGTGGACAGCACCCTCTGAACTGATGCTAAAAGCGTATAAATAGAGGGGCTGTAGCGGGACGTTGAAAATAGGTAATTATTATTTGTTAGTGGCGAACGTTTAGTGAAATCTAAGTATGCATCCACGAGACGAAATAAGGAGAAATTCCAACAACTTACGGAGTTTGAACGGGCGAAGATTATCGGCCTTCGAGAAGGATTCCTATCGCGCAATAGCATCTCGTGTGCAAGGGACAGTTCCACAGTGATGCGTGTTTGGAAACAGTGGACTGACGAGCACCGAACAACTTGAAAAAGTAATAGTGGACGACGGAAGGTGACGTCAGCGCACGACGATCGACACCTGCTCTGCATGGTGGTGAATGACCGTACAAATTCCTCCAGGTAGTTGGCAGCACGTTGGTCTACTGCTACAGGTGTACATATGTCGGCTTCGTCAAATCGTAGACGTCTGCTGCACCGTGGATTGCGTGCAAGGGTGCTTTTATACAGGATTCCCCTCACAGCAAACCATCGATGGCTGCGTCTGCAATGGGCTCATGAGCACAGAGCCTGGCAAGCTAATTGGCACTAAGTTGTCTTTTCAGATGAATCACGCTTCAATTTGTGGGACCATGATGGCACACAAAATGCATTCGTGTTAGACGCTATGCCGGTGAACGCTGCCTTCCAGAGTGCATTATTGAACGACATAGTGGTCTAACACCCGGAGTTATGGTTTGAGGTGCGATTTTGTATCATGAACGATCCAATTTTCTACGAATTGAGGGTAATCTCAGTAGCAATAGGTACGTCCGTGAAGTACTACAGCCCGAAGTCGTTCCCTTCCTTCAAGGTATCCCTGGAGCTATCTTTCTTCAGGATAATGCACGCTCACATGTTGCAAAGACTAATCAAGACTTCTGTTCAGCCCAACACACATGCAACTTCTTCCTTGGTCTGCTTATTCGCTGGATATGTCGCCTATTGAGCACGTGTGGGATTTGGTTGGTCGGCATCTCGCTCGTGATCCGCGTGCTGCATCTTCAAAAGATTAACTTTTGCTGCGCATACAAGCAATATAGAATTCTCTTCCACAAGCAGACATTCCAGATCTGTTTTACTCCATACCACGTTGTATAGCAACACGTATTCAGCGCGTGGTGGCTACACCATACTGATTTCGGAAATTTAATATTGTTTTGTTTTGCTTTGAAAATTTTGTCATTTATTTGTACTAATACAAGTCGTTTGTACTTTAAATTACATTTAATTCTGAGGATTCCTTCAAGGTGTTGCATTTTTTAGAAACAGCAATTTAACTTAAAGAAAAGCATCAAGTAAAAATTAGTAAATAGCAAAGTAAGACAATTAAAAATAGTATATAGAATTTAAATAGTATGAAAGTATACAAGAAATTATTTGTAATAATCTAAATCAGCATATTATAAAAGTATCAAAAACATTATCTACCTACTACACTGAATACAAGCAACGCAAAAGAAATCAGAGTATTGCATGTTCAGAAATAAGAGCTATCATAAATCCAATCTCTAATGTAACGGTAATATATTATATATACGAAAATATGTAAATAATACATAAATTTAAGTATTTTTTTTAAAAAAGAAGTGTAAAAGTATTATTACAAAGTCAAATTGTCATCGGAGCATGTTTAATGATAGTGGCATCTATGATTAAGTAAAATAAATAAATTATATCAGAACGTCAATTAAATTACACCGATTTGAAACTTGTTACAAATGTATAAGAAATTTAATAAGGTAATCAAATTCTGAACCATATTGTATAGTTATTTTTTAAATTTATATTTTGTTACAATTTTTATAAACTAAATAATGTAGTTAGGCTGTAAATAGTTAAGTACTATATTCCTATCAATTCATATAACAATATTACTACTATTCGAGTATAGACTTTTACGATGTATAAATATATTCTTTAAAAAATTGGGGGGGGGGATGAGAAAAAGGAAAAAATTTTATTTCCTGCTCATTATATTTTTATTTTTTCTTTCAAGTTTGTTTCTTTCTTTTGACATATTCCTACATTTTTTATTGTTATTCTATTTTCATCTACATATTTATTATATATTAATTATCTTCTTATATTCTACTATCTATATTTATCTACATATTTCCGTTATTCCCTATTGTGTTCTATATTGTAATTATTTCTCTTTATATTTCATTGCTTAGTACAATAATTGAATAACATGCTAATGTAGCTATATTTTTACAGCAATACATACTCAAACATCTGTCAGCGATCTGATGTGGATTAGAGAATCTTTACTTAAAAGCACATATAGCAACACATTTCAGTTATAAATCTCAGTATTTGATGTTTTTTAACAGTGTGTGTATTTGTGTGTGTGAAGGGTTTTTTTTTCCTAAAATATATACTCGATACGTTATATCTTTCTCCCTTTTCCTTGAAAATTCACTCATATTTACTACATTGTTACAAAATCCTTTGAATTGCGAAAGAAGGGCTTATTCTTGACTCTTCGCCATCCCAGTGATATTTTAGCTGCCTAATCTTGACAGAGAATGCGATGGGTAATAAGTTTTTGTAGCGATAAATCGCTTCTGAAATATCGGAACAGATTCATTTCTTTCCGTATTCTTACAAACGTGAAGCGTCCATTTAGCAGCGCGAGACCTTTATTTGAACTTCAAAAAAATCGATGGGTTATTTTTCATTCAATCCAGTTTGATAAATGCAGTAAAAAATCATTTATATGTTTCTAAATGGTGCGACGTTATATATCACTTCACATTATTTCCCTTTTTTTTGTAAGTTTCCAATTCAATTTCGGAGTAAAATATTTCTCATTTTTTTGGTTATTATTTCAGAAAAAGTATCCATTCATCTTCTGTTTTCAGGATAACCAACTCAAAGGCTTGTGTTATAAATTGTTATAAATGCAGCAATAATGTCTTAGAAATTTATTTACGTTGTAAAATACATTAATTGAAATTTCTCCTTTAAGGTATGCGACAACCTTTTTTTGAAAAAAAGAAGATATGGGGATTTTCTTGTGATTTTCAGGCTTATTTAGTACATTTTAAGCAAAAAAACGTAAAATTGAAAACAGAAAAAAAATTTATTATTATTAAAATGGGGGAAAAAACTTGTAAAAATGTACAAAAAATTATATAAACGGGGCTCGCTCTGTACAAAAACTTTTCGAACAAATTCTAAATTTTTCAATTTTAATGTGTTACTTTGTTATTCATGTTTGAAATGACCTTCAGGATAATAGATATTTTAATTTTTACAATAACTAGAGCCCTCTATATTAGTGACTATAATAAATTGCTTAAAAAAACAGTGATTATATTCACATAAAAGACTGTAAATTTTGAAATAATACAGCGATTGATAAATCTGAAGAACAAAATACTTCTACTGTTATACAAAACATTTACAAAAAGTTTCATTAAATTATTTTCAAAACTTTTTGAACAATCGCTGTCCGCGTTTGAGTTTTTCGGAAAAAACACATTTCGAGTCAAACGCATTTTAATGTTTGACATCTTGTCTAAAGTTATGGTATCTTCTTTAGTTAAAACACTTGTAGTTTTTGTTCTAGTGAATGAAAAACAAAAAGCTTGGTATTTTTATTAAGCTAATACAGTGCTTCTCAAACTTTCAATGCTTGCGACCCAATATTTAATCATAATTTTCATCGCGCCCCCTTTCCGTACAGTTACAATGTATTGAATTCAGTAATACTATACTTGGACGCTAAGGCTACAATACGACTCCTAAGTAATTAACTCCGGCGTATATAAACGTCTCACACAACCAAAGTGTTAATTTTCCTGGACGTGTATATACGTCTTTCCAAAGTACAAACTTTTCTGTGCACTGCCATTCATAAAATTATTCCAAAAGCTTTGGATAGCAACAAAAAGGCCTTGACAGTTTTTACAAAGGTTTTACTTATTTCAGAGGGTTTTTGCTTATTTATTCCTTTTCTCCCCCCCTTCCCTCCTCCAATACATCACATACACATGCCTGCGTGGAAAACGGTGGCATTGGGGAGAGAATCATGCAAATCATGTATCTTTTAATCGGCAGTTAAGGGGTTAATTATAAACGGTACAAAAAAAATTATCAAGTGTTAATTTTTGAATAAAATTTTATATATGACAAGCCCATGGGCTCACTGGTAATTATTAAACTAGTTCTTAACTTAGTATTGATAATTAATTATAAAATACATTTGTGCAGTTCTGATACACTTTTAAGTGTATTATAACAGTGCAAATGTTGATTTAATTTTGTATTATGTTATAATATCTTTTGTTTACTTTTAGTGAATTAATAATTTTTCAATTTGAATTTAATAATTAGAAAAAAAAATTTGTCTTCAATTTTTCATTATGCTCGCGCCCCCCTCGTAGAGTTATCATGCCCCCTTAGGGAGCCGCGCCGCACAGTTTGAGAAACACTGAGCTAATAAGATGCTCTATAAAATAAAATCATAAAACAAATTTGTCAATTTTTGAAAAAAATCATGATTTTAGGGTAGTCGGATACCTTAAGTGCCTTTCAAAATATTCCATACATATTTTTTGAGAAGGGGGTGGGAGCCTTAACATGTTTAACTTGATCTCTTGCCAATAATATTATTACGTTGATCGGGGTGTGAGGATTTTGTGCAAACCAGTCCCAAATAACAAGACAGTTCTTTAGGAGCGATGGAAATATATTGTGGATTAAACAATCTTTGAAATACAGGATTCAGTAGCAAAATTCTCAGAGTAAATATCAGAAGGTCTTCACATTTTCTACAGCGGTCAGGCACAACTATCCGAGTCTAAAATACAAGTAGGCTAGATTATACACAAGCACTCGCTCGTCCTACTAACCACTGGTTGACTCTGCAACGCTCAAGGCAAGACTGCTAGACGCTAGTCAGAACGATATTAACTCAGCTTACGGTTTTACTCAATGTGAATGAAAAGTAAGAATATCAGAAACCAATGAGAACAAACCTGCGAACGGGGATGGACGGGTATATTAACTCACTTTCGGTGAGCGTCTCCCTATTTATAGGTATCAAGGATTCTTCGAGAAAAATCAGGGATCATGATATTAGTGAGTTTCTCCTCTAACTTCCAGAAGAATTCATAGGGTTACGAACTCACCAAAAATAGTCACCAACGTGGCTGCCAAAGTAGCCAACATGGTTGTCAAAGTCGCCAAATTGGTCTCAAAGTCGCCAAAAATGATGCCAACTTGACTCTATCGCCAAGATTTCACCTAATTCCCATTGAATCGCCATTATAACGTAAGGAGCGTGAATATTACAATTTTAACATAAAGTAAATATATAACATAGAGTATTTCCAAATGCAAATGCACACATCCAAACGCAAATTACTTACACTATTTTACTCAAAATTCGTAGCAATATGATTAATCTTAGTGTAATATATTCCTCTACTCACTCAAGATTGTACAGAATAAAAAGAGAGTTATATTTTTTTTTGTTTTGTTCTTCACTGAAGGCCAAGAAAAACTGGTACACATACCTAATATCGTGTAAAGATCCCCACGAGCTCACAGAAAAAATGCAACACGACCTGGGATGTACTTGACTAATGTCTGAATTTGTCTTGGGAGAATCTCAATGTTTTCATTCAATAAATCTTGCACAGGGCAGTACACAATCTTTCTGGACATCACGTTCGGTGATGAAGATCTTTTCTGAATGGCACGTTTCAAGGTATTCCAGGTAATTCAATAACGCCCATGTCTGAGGATTTAGGTGGTCAATAGAAATGTCTAAAGAGTGCTCCTGGAGCCACTCAATAGCAACTCTTCAGACAAATAGAATGTCGCACCGTCCTACCGAAAGTATACAAATACGTCGGGATGCACAATGGACATGTAGGAATGTATTGTGTGAATTGAACTAGCCTACGAACTTTTTAACAACTAAAGTCGTCCCTAGACGTATCAAGTGTCCCATACCATGCCAACTCTATACACATGCTTCACATACCATACTGGAAACTATACCAGATTGAACAGTCCCCTCTCTCTGTTGACATCACCTTATAAATCAAACCATGTATTGATTTATAAGGGTGTATTCGTACCCACACGCGTGTTCAATTCCCTTACACAGCCAGAAGGAAAACTCATCAGACCAGGTAACGTGTGTCTA
The DNA here is from genome assembly GCA_019973955.1 of Trichonephila inaurata madagascariensis. Lineage (NCBI taxonomy): Eukaryota > Metazoa > Arthropoda > Arachnida > Araneae > Nephilidae > Trichonephila > Trichonephila inaurata. Next base: position 321,672 of record BMAV01008749.1, on the reverse strand, counting down.
GTCATCAACAAAATGGCGTTGTAATTGCTAATGCTCCCAATCGAAAGTGTCAGATCGAGGACCATGAAGTTCATTGTGGCAAGGGACTAGTTTTTACCCCTGTGGTTATCCACAGCTTTGAACGCAGTGAAGGAGGCAGTAAGATTTGGCTCGGTTCCACCTTAATTTTGCAGGAAAACACCCTGGATGTGTCGGTGCCCTCCCACCAACCATACTAGAGAACTTTCAACTTGAATATTTAGAGTGTCTCCATGTAGAACACGCATAAAACATTTACAAACAACCATACCTTCGCCGGGATTCGAACCCACGCCCGACGGCACAGTAGTCAGCGTCTCTAACCACTATACCAACCGGGTGGTATCAGCAGTGATACACTAGTAAGCCGGTTCCGAAAGCTCATATTAATTATTGTCTGTTGAATAGTTCGAACACTGACACACCTCATTACTGAAGTCTGTGGCAAATTTAGAAAGTGATACACATCTCTTGCGACAATTAATGAATAAAAGAAACTTTAAAAAAATTAAAATGATGAGTTAACCTCTATAAAGTATTCATATATGGTAAGTCTAACAGCATATTTCTAATATAGTTTATATTTAATACTTTCCAGAACAAATATATTACCAAAGTTATTGTAAATACAATACCGAATTTAAATATATAAAAAATACCCCTTAATCACACAACTTAGTTTTATTTAAATTCGCACTTGTAGCATAATATTTATAAGGACAATGTTCGTAATTTTAAGCCTCGTTTAAACGGAGATGAAATTTCGACATAGACACTGTATTCTTAAATTTTCAAGATAGATATTTTAATTAGCTGTAAAAATCATTTCATGCCAAAAACTGTAACAACAAAATAATTTCGTCCTCTATGATGGTATGAATCATACTAATATTTAGTAATTTAAATATTTCAATTGTTTTGGCATCTTTCATATTCCTGAATATTGAAAACTCTCTAGCGAAGAATCTACAAAAAAAAACCCTATTCTACAGAAATAAAATATTTCTTCAAACAGTAGGAGATTTTCTTAAAATAACAAAGAAAAATATATCTTTCAATTTGTCTCAAGAGATCTAAATATTGTGTTTCGATATAAATGCATTTGATATTTCTATTCATGTTTTCGATATATTTATAGTATATGAATTTATTTTATAAGTTATTCCGTCTGTGTTGTTTCTGAATATGTATTTCATTTTAAATAACCTCTGAAACTATGTCTGCGAGATATTTGGAAATATTGATAAAATACTACTCATTAAGCCTCTTTTATATTCAACTATATGAAATACCCACCGGTGCAAAATCTGATTTTCTTTCAATAAAAGACTTTGTTCTATTATTACAATATAAATAACTAAAGTAAATTATAATCAATATCAACTTTCTACTGTTTATTCCTAACACATAAATAAAAATGAAAATGTCAGGAATTTTTAGCATTTGCTACAAGAGAAGCGAGACATAATCTATTTACGTCAATTTGTTTTTATGTTATATCAATTCAATATCAAAATGATTTGCCAAGAACGCCAAACAGGAAGTCAAATTAAAGCTCCCACATACTAAAAATTTTGAATTCTCGAACTTATAATATTATTCCAATGGGATTTCTGTTTTCGTCCTCAGTTCTGGAATAGTACATTTACTTAACTAAGGTAAAATGTGAAACTCAAAGACAAAAATAAAATTTCAGTGGAATTTTATTTTTATACTGATTTTGCGAAAAAGTATTTTATATTTAAAAAAATCAAATAGCAGTAAAAGAGTCGATAAAATAGACGTAAACAAAATAAGAAAACGCTCTCTTCAAAGAACAGTCTTAACCATGAAGGGTCTACGTTATCTAATGTGCATGTGTATGTGTGAGTGCTTGCGTGGGGATAACATTTATTGATTGATTTGCATTTATGGATGGATTTGGATTTAATGATTGATTTAAGTTGATTGTTTTCATCTGGATTGATTCATTGATTTCGATTTTCTTTATTTATTTGCATTAATTCAACAATGGTGCAATATGCAGAAATAAATATTTATCCGAATATTAACACATGTTGTATTACTTTTATTTGAAAAGTGGTCATTAAACTCTTAATAACTAAAATACAGTCGGACCACTATATAACAAAGTCACTAAATCCCGGAGAAAAGTTCGTTATATGGAAAATTCGTTATATAGCGGTTCATCTTTTAATATACTTTAGAAACCACACTAAACAAATTTTAAATTCATAAACATTCTATATTAAAAAAAGTAATTATTCATACCTTTTTTTAAGTTAATATATATTTACTTCATATATCTTACCCATCAAAAAAGAAAGAAAGAAAAACCGCAAGGAAAACAAGAAAAAAGAACGTCGAAGAGAGAGAGAATTCACTGTATTTGAAATTAATGAATTTTAAGGACATTTTCCAATTTAAAGCATACAAGTAATATTAAACATACATTATTTTAAAACTAGAACACGGGGACACGGGATAACTCCACTGAGGGTGAAAGAGGATATCGAAGGTGTTTCTAGTGAACTGAGGAATGGGGGTAAAAGGTTGCACTTCTTGGATAAAACGTCTAGAACTCTATTGCTCTCGGCGAGTTAGGATCTAATAAAACCAGTTCAAGATTTATGACCACCATAAAAAATGTTAAAGAGAAAATAACATGATATCTCTTTAGAAATACTTAAAAAAAAGGGAGAACAAAAACTGAATCACAAAAGAAAAAATTCGTTATATAGAAAATGTACTTCGCTATAGAGAAGTTATTTTACGAAGAAAATCGTGAAATGTTCAAGGTTCCAGGAAAAAGTTCGCTATATAGAAAAATTCGCAATATAGAGGTTCAACTGTATTTTCAAAAATTGAAATAAAATTTTTTTTTATTTCTAATGGGCTGCGGATTAGTATTTTACCATTGCAGACCTGATACATTCCCCTGAAACTGGTATCTTTTTAGTGCGGCACCATATAGGCGCACCAATACCAATCACCGCAACTAATTTTGACGCCAAGTTTCCTCCCAAGAGGGAGAACTCGAGCTCTGACGATGTGAAACCATACTTAGAAATTTAATTTTGCCGAGAGTACCCAAGCCAAACAGATGCTCAAGGTCGTTTGTATGCCGCATAATCATGCGACATTGCCGCTGTCGATTTCTTGCATCCACCGACTTGGGCCGGGGTCGAAACTGCAACCTTAGGCGTACCAGGCCTGCGACAAACCAACTACACCACCCAACCGGCTAAAATAAAATTATATTCCATAAAAAAAAACTTTATTGTTTGTTCTTTTGGGTATATTTTATTACATTTTCTATTAAATGTAGTAGTCGAGATTTCAAAAGAAAAAAATAGAAATATCATAATCTAACATTACTATCTTCATTTCAAAAATAGCTGGTGAGAAATCATTCAAAGTCTCAATAAAGGAAAGATTGGAAGTCTTTTGGCTACAAAACTGTATAATTTGAACATGCTTTTAGCTATTACCTTAAAGTTAGGTATCCGACCTTAGTTAAGGTATCCGACTACGTTCGGAACCGAGATTTTGCAAGTGTATAAATGGATAACATTTATGTTATTTAGTGTCACTTAGATCAGAAAATGTATATAAAATTGTTTTAAGAATAGTATTACAATGAAAAATTATTTAAGTACAATATTTTGACAAAAAAATGAACATAGAATGACCCATTTTCAAAATATTCTCTTTTTGTGAAAAATGCTTCTATTTTAATAATATATTTTGCCTGTATATAACTCAGAACCCTGTACAGAGGCTCAACTAGAATTTTTGAAATATATAACTTAGAAGTGGGTTTATCCATGTTTTACGACAACAGAGGGGAGAAATTTTAAGAAAAAAAACGCCAATAATTATTTCAATTGGTTGTAACTCTGAGAATAATGCAAATTTTTCAAAAATCATAGTTGAGCCTCTTTACAGAGGTTTGTGCTATACACAGGCAAAATATTATTATAATAGAAGCTTGTTTTACAAAAGGAGAACATTTTGAAAAAAGGTTATTCTAAGTTAATAATTTGCCGAAATGTTGTAGTTAAATATTTTTATTTTGTCAAAATGTCCTTAAAACAATTTTATATACGTTTCTAATCTAAGTGACACTAAATATCACGAAAATTATCCATTTATGCAGGGTTTTTTTAAATCACGGTTCAGAACGTAGTCGGATACCTTAACATATGTAAAGTAAGGTAATATGTTATGCCTTTCGTAAGAAAGCAATTTGTTCTGTTCATGTGAATTCAAACGAAAAAAATTTCAAGATTGTTTTATTATTGTTTCTTTTTCTTTACTTTTTTTTTTTAATCAAGCTAATTGTTGGTGAGGGATTGTGCAAACGATTAAGCAAACATGATTATAAGCTTTCCGATTCATACTTAAAAAATTACTGATTCTTGTTACTTTATGAAACTTCATTTTTATCACATAGTTTTTAAGATTTTTGAAACAATATAACAAACCTTCTATTTTAAACTCTTTTACAGATCTTTTCATTTATCAACGGATCATTTAATTTTTAATTATAAAAAGAATTAAATTAATTACGAGGACGATACCTGAGCTTGCACCCAACGCTCCAATATTCCACATAACGCCAACGTGAAACCGTGAATTTTGAACTGAGATTTAGCGTTCTTCAATCCGTTACTTGACGTGTTTTACGATTTGATCATAGAAACACAAGTTACCGACCATGGTTTGTCGACTAGCACTGCCCTTACTTATGTGGGAAGAGAACTGCTGAAATCCAGTGGTTAATGATGCGAGCTTAACGATCGACCATGTGTTAGTCTCGATTCCACTAAAGATCTTTTTTTTTAAAGAAAATAATGAAGATAACGTGGTGTAATAGTTAAGAGAAAAAAGGCACTAGTTTAAGTGAAATCTTCTCCATTCGACCTTGGTAAAATAGTGAGTCTACCAACCAATAACTTTGACTCCGGATAAAAAATAACTTCGAAAATCAATCAAAATCTAGGCAGAACTATGATTTCCAAATTTTCCGTTCTCAGTATTAATAGATATTAACCCTTCAAAACTGGGAACGATGTTTTTATTATTGTATTAAATCGGGACCTAATTTGATTCCCATTTATGTGCAATGTGTTTATTTTTTTGAATAATAACGAGTCCTGGGAAACTGTGTAAAAAAATTTAAACTAGACATCTGTATTAAAGATTGCTAGAAGGGTTAAATGGACTTAGCACCTTTTGAACATTTTTTTTTAATTTATGTATTTAAAAATTATATTTTAGCATTTCATTTTATGTTTCTATTCAAGAAAATGATGCGAGATGAAATTTTGCAAATATTATTTACGCAATTTTAAAAATTTTAAAAATTTTTAAAGAAAATTGGCACTATTTTAAAATTGTACTACTTTTGCAATTATTTAATTTTTGAGGTGAAATTTTTTTGTAATATCCTTAAGGATATTTTAAACAACTTTAGGGCTCGATTTTACAATAACTTAATTAATCTTGGAGAAAAAAATAAAATGTTGATATGTATGCTAAAATTCAATAAAAAAAGACAAAATCTCCTAGATTTTAATTTTTCTTAAAAAAAAGAAGTATTAAGTTTACGGCAAAATTGATCCCTAATTTTGTAACATGCCTTATGTATAACACACAAGAAAAAATGGAAGTGATTGGTAAATAATTGTGGTAGGAGGAGCATTTTTAATGCGAAAAAACTCAGATTGAGAAAAACTATTTTAAATTTTTCTTAAAAGTAATCTCATTTTCATATTACTTCAACCCATATGTTTTATAAATTATTCTTTTTAGTGAGTATTATAATAGCATAAGAAAACTCAAGGAAAATGGTGAAAAAAAAATTGTCATGACAGAAAGTTTGAAGTTTTTACCTTCACATAATATTGAAATGTTATATTTTTATGAAAAACATATAATGAATGTGAACTGAAATTATAAAATTATTAATACAAATTGCCTTAATTATAAAAATTTTTCATGCACACATTTCAAAAGAAAAAGGTTACATTTATGTAATACTTCAAAAATGTCCTGCTTTATTTGTAACA
>BMAV01008749.1:301897-315480 GCA_019973955.1 Trichonephila inaurata madagascariensis | reverse complement strand
TCATTTCACTTTTTAAAATATTTTTTCTTTATAAAAAAGATTTCTTTCTTTTTTTTTTTTTTTTTTCATCTAAAAAAGGTGTCGAGGTTGAATTCCCTAATTTATTTGTTTACATTTTTCAATTGAAGTTTTTTCCAACTTCTAATTTTCAGGCAAACAAAACTGATATATCAATCGAAAGATAATAATGCACAGAATAACTAAATAAAATAAAACCTCTCCCTCTCTATACCAACAATGTTAAATTAGCTGTTTTCGATGTACCTTTTCTCGAAATGTCTTATATGCTCATGTTTGAAATTTTTCATACAATTACAGTACATCTTTCACATTATACTAAAATGAGCTTTTAGCTAATTTTTAATTTTTTCATAATTCATAAAATATTTTATCAAACAGTGAAATTTGACTCATTTTTCACATAAAAAAATTTGTAAAAATAAAAAATTTTGAGTTTTTTACAAAAAGGTCATTTTAGTATATATTAGCCATCATAATAAATACATCATAAAAAATTTACATACCCATGAATAGTAGTTTTTCTGAAAAGATACATCGAACATCAAAATTTACATTTTGAGATAAATTGATTTTAATGTATACAGTGAGATTTCTAATCGGCTAGGAAATAAAAAAAATAAGACTCAATGTACAATAAAAGGTCATGTTTTGGTTTATATCAGACGTTCAACTTTTAAGCAAAAACGAAGTACTTTGTTTACATTTTTCGCCATTCAAATGGGCGTGGTCGAGTTTTGACGATTACTCAAAAATAGGTTTTAAGGGCTTCTGATTACCCTAGAGGTTAAAGTAAGGTATTTTTAGAAAGGTTAAAATCTGTTTAATTTGAAAATGTAAAACTCAAATTGTCAAAAAAGATTTTAGCTTTCCAACACTTTAAAGTGCCAAGTTCCCTTAAGAAAAAGAACTTGAACAAATCTTTGAAAACAGATCTCATAACTTTAGCTGCATTTTATCAAAATAATAGTTATAAAATAAGCTATATATAGTTCATATGGCTTTAACATACAGAAAGTTTTGATGAAAAATCGTTGAAGATAAAAATATATTGTTCCTTGTATACTTTTAAAAGACGAAAGGACTTAAATGTTTTTATGTCTCGTAAAAGAACATCTACTACCACTTTTGGTGTTGTTTTGTTTTCGAGTGAAATGTTTTTTATGCCCACTAAAAACATCGCAAGGACGTTTCCTGAACAATAAAACCGTAACCTCTAGTATAAAACATACTCAACATTTTTAAAAGCAATAAAAAAAACGGACATTTTTTAACCTCCCGCCTTCTTTCCCCCTTCTTTTTTATGCGATTTTTTTTAACAAAACAGAGTCTCTTTAACAAGCATATCGTCGGTCTAATTATCAGACTGCGTAACTCCATCTGGGATGCTAATTTGATACAGTAGGGCTATTCGCCAACTTGTTGTTTATGTTCGCCAAGATAGGCGATAATATTACAATCGTGAATTGCAAGTTAAACAAAAAAAAGCCTTTTGCATATCTCAGCTGAACAAAAAAAAATTATTAAATTTTAAGTCTGTAGATCTAATAGCTGATAAAAAGGATTTTTTTTTTTAATTTATAACTTCCCGTAAATCTCTTGTGAGTTGTGTGCTTTTTGAAAACACCTTCCTAAACTGATCTCTGCTCAACAAAAGTAATGCATTGTTACACATTTTGTGTAATGAATGCTTAAAATAGTGTAAATAATTTATATCTGGAAGTGTAATATATTCATATTATTTTCTGTTGTACTTATTTTATGTTAAAATCTTGCCACCACCTCTCCCTTCGAAATCTAGTTTTATTATGAAATTAAAAAAAAATAGTGATTATACTGATCGAAGGAATAAATTAAGAGTGGAGCGCGTACTGAAGCATGGCGTAGACAAAACAAGGAGGAATGTTTTGCTTCACCGCTGCTTGGCGCGATTCCTTAATCGCGCCAAAAAGCGCTTGGCGCGTTGCACTCCTCTATCAAATCAGTTAGACCGGTGGAGTTACGCTGTCTGATAACTAGGCCGACGATATGCTTCTAATATATTTTACAAATACTCTACTTAAAATCTATTCTGAAGAAATTGCGAGCTTGTATATAACCCATAGTTAGTTAATGATTTTCTAATTGAGTTACTAATATAGACGCAAATTTTTTAGTAATGAGGGCGCAGTTTGACAAATACAATAGTAGTTTAAACATGTATTAATGTTCTTGTTGAAGTTTTTCATGTCATTTTGTGAAGAAATTTTTTACACAATGTATAATTCAACTAAATAGTCAGTTTTACTCTCATGTGTGATGGATATAGCACAATTCAGCTCAATACAACACAACTAAATTTCAAAAAAATAATAATAATGTTCTACTTTTGTCTGGATATAAATTTTGTGTCATTTTGATGTTCCAGAAATTAAACAAGCACTGTACCAGATTCAAGAAATTATAGCTACTCTGCATCACAGAATAATGAAATAAATTTATTGAGGTTAGAAATTCACGTGTAAAAGTTAAACTGATCTTTTGAGAAGCAAGGAGATGAAGAGTCCTTCCGCTCAATTTGGATCACATCGATCGTATTTTCATATTTTTACGTCCAAAAATCTTCGTTAGAATTGTAAAAGTGTCACCATGTAGTCCTGAATTGGTTACCAATTAGAGTGCTAAACTCTGGGTGGGAGTTAATATTTGGCGAACTTAAAAAATTTCAAAAGATTCTTGATGATCTTAAAGCTCTTGCTACTCCACAGGACCCTGCTGAGAACGAATTTCAGGGGATGGTCCTTAATGTGAAAAAAGTCCAATTGCACATCTTTATAAAAAACACTTTAAGCGGGGATATTTCGAAGTGTAGGCAAACTGAACCCAAGTCCAAAATCTTGACCTGGAAGAGGACCTCGTCTCGTAATAGATTGGGCCTTAATACAGTGCTTCTCAAACTTTTAATATTTGCGACCAATTTTCAATCATAAATTTCATCACGCCTCCTCCCATTCAATAACAATGTATTTAACGCAATAATAACGTCCTTTGATGCTAAATCTAAAAACCACTTCAATTATAAATCTTAAAAATTATCAAGATAAACATTAATTTTTGTGTATCTCACTTTTAAATACTAGGTATTTCAAGTAAGTTATTTTTAAGTAAAAGGATAAGTATTATGTTACTTCTTTTTTTTAATTTTGAAATTAGAACAGATTGCAAACTAATTTTTAGTTAAAGAAGGTACCAAGTACCCAAATACCTTGATATACGAGGGCTTTTCAATAAGTAATAAGACTAAAATTATAAAAAAAAAGAAAGAATACCTTTAATCGTCATCATTTACAAGGTCTTTTTCAAAATAACTTCCGTGGCACGTAATGCACTTATCCCAACGTTCTGTCCACTTCTTAAAATCATGTAAAAATCCGTTTTGTGAGAGCTTTATCAAAATCGCCTACGCAGCCTTTACACCTGCTTTGTTCCTTGCAAAACGTTTGCCTCGTAATGGTTTCTTAAGATGAGGAAACAGCCAGAAATCGCAAGGAGTTTTATCAGGACTGTATGGAGGGTGTGGTAAAATTTCTACGTTGTTCTGCTGCGAAACATCCAGTACGCAACGAGCAATATGTGGTCAGGCATTGTCATGGTGCAATAGGAAGCAATTTCGAAGCAATGGACATTTCCTTTTAACGTGCAGTATCATTGCTCTCGGGACATTCGCGTAGTACGATCCGTTTACGTAGTACCGCGTTCGACAGCGTGTAGTTACACAATTCCTTCATAATCAAAAAAAATTGTGGTCATAACTTTACCAGCCGATTTTACAGTTTTTGCTTTCTTGGGAGTAGGGGAAGACGGATGTTTTCGTTCACTGCTTTGTTGTTTTATGGTTGGATCAGTGATACAACCAAGCTTTGTCTGCTGTAATGAAGCGTTTTAAGACATTGTCACCTTCTTGTTTCAGTCTAATCATATCGTATTATATCAAAGGTCTCCGATGATGATATTTGCAGATTTTTGCTTCCATTTCGACAACTGGCCGCGTCTCGTAGGAGTCCGCAAACACGCTTCAGTTCGAGCACGTGGTACTCAAGAACAGGAGTCTGTACACGCCATCTATCTGTAGCTTTTGTTAATACTGACAACAAACTTTTCTTATGCCACAGAAATTAACATTCCGATGAGTGGTTTCGTGGCAGTAAAATTAGTCTTATTACTTTTTGAACAGCCTACGTAGAAAAGCTCTCAACTTCCGAAGAAAAATTCTTCATAGATTCCACGTCAAGTTGCAAAATCAAAAGGCAATTTAGTAATAAATCACTCTTTGAATTTTGGACAGATCTGAATGATGAATTTTCTGCACTTAAAAAAAGTGTTTCATAAACTATTTATATTTTCGGCTCAAATAATTATGAAACTTGTTCTTATATATAATTTAGAATTGATAAATCAGTTATCAAATACATTGTGTAGTTAGTTCTGTTTCATTTATAAGTATTTCATATTAATATAAATGAGCATTTTATTTTTTACTATGTCAGAATGTATTTTGTTTACTTCCTTTCAGTAAATTAATAATTTTTAAATCTTTTATTTTAGATTTTTCGATATGTTCGCGTCCCCCTTAGGATTATCACGCGCCTTAGGGGGGACACCTCACAGTTTGAGAACCGCTGCCTTAATAAAAACGTGATCTGAATAATCTTAACTGTCAAATATTATTCCTAGACACGTTCTTCTGAAAAGTAAGAATTTCGAATTGGAAAAAACAACAAAATTGCATTATTATGTCAAGTCCACGTCTAACACCAGGCTTTTCACCATACTCGACCATTACTCATTTAGTTGAAAGGCGGCAGTCGGTCGAGTAGGTTTGTGAGATTGTGAGTCACACACATTTATTTGTTACGAGTTAACTTTTGTGCGAGTATTTTACAACGTATGCTATAGACTGTTCACTTAAAAGGGTCACAGGTGAGGCCTACTTTTGCATCGGAGCCCAGGACCTAAAAAAGTCTTAAGACGTCATCGATGTGTAGCAAATAGCTTCTTAATCAGCTCTAATAAAAATGTATTTGAATAACATCTGTAAAAAAACAGATTTTTTGACAGAAAACAAACGTTGCGCAGTACCTAGATTGAAAATAATAATCACTAGAATAAATTGAAAAAATCACCTTTCGAAGTTGTGTTGAATTGAGTTGTACAATATCCACCGTACTAGTAAACAAACATTTCGTAGGATACAGATTTAATTCAATGGTATTTTAGTAGTTTTTGCATCTAGTTAAGAGGAATATTACTGAATTTGAATGGTTTGTTTTAACTTATTTGATACGTGATGCTTTAAAAGGGTTTTTCTTTTTCTTTCCTTATGATATTTTCGTCTTACTGTATAATGCAGTAAAGGCAAAATTTCCTCGGCTTCTTTTTTTGTAAATAGTATATCCACCGCGTTCAATGAACATCTGCACCCTTAAAATATTACGCGGTCTTGTCTTCGGCATCGCCCCGGCAACCTTTGGCACCGCGAGAAACCCTCCTACTCCACCCACGAACCGGAAGTAACTCGAAGATAAAGAGACCGATTGCTATCCTCCCGGAGACCCTAGAAAGGACAGAGAGAAGAGACGATTGGAAACTTTCGCAGAGAATGGATGTGATTTCCTCCCTCAGAAACAATAGAATTTGAACTCTAAATATCTAGAAAAATATTTAATAACTTCAGTGTATTCTCTGTAACTAACAGCTGTGACGTAAATAAACTAAATATTTAAATTAATAAATATCATGCTACCTTTATTTACCTCAAACGTCACAGCTACATCTAAGTTCAATTAAAAATTAAATAACTTACACGCTGTGAAGCAAAGATTATTTTTGAAGTACCACACGATCATTTATACTTCATACCACTTGTGTTCCGAAACCAATGTCCTTCTTCATCGATATTCACGTCTGGTTTAACGTCCTGGACCATTAATCAGAACGACTGTGTTTCCAGAATTCTTTGAGAAATGAAAGGAGTAATGGAAAAAAATGTTGTTTTCGCTACGAAAACGAACATAAATTCATCCATCCACGTTCGGAATGGCGTTCCATTCGAATGAAATTTTGCTGAAAGGTGTGGACAAAAGCAAACACATGTTAAAACGTGAACCACGGAATTCATAATCGAGTCAATTGGTGGTGTTTACATAAAAGAGTGGAAAATGTTTTCTGAATAAATAAGTTGGGGAAAAATCTCTGAGGCTTTCAAGAAAGATTATTTTCTCATAAATGTGTGATCAGTTTGAAGTTTGCCTCATGAATAATAAGTTACCAAGTTAAGACGTGTTTGTGGTTTTCAAAACCTTTGTGTTGCAAATTATTGTGCTTGTGTGTGGTATAACACGTTCATTCTGTAACTTTTTTCCACCCTCGTTCACCACATTAATTTTAAAACCAGAGTGAGTTTTAGAATAATAAGTTACTTCGGCAAACAAGTATCGACGTATTTACCCAGTGATTTTGGAGAAATTCTTTGGTTTCTCGAAGGAGCTTAGACTTGATTATACTTACTTGCAAAGTAAAATTAGAGGATTTTTACAATTACAAAGAAAAATAAAGAAAGCTTAAGCATTACTATATGTTGTTTGAAGACCAAAAATATGAATGTTATTTGATTTAATCTTTGAAATTAGTTTATAAAATATCTCTTCCATGATTATAATGCCCATCACACTGTCTTTTGAGTAATGTGGAAGCTCGCTAGAGTACTATTCTTCAGGTTTATGAAGAAGAGTAGTTTACGTTCGTCACCATTTTTGACTGTTAATATTTTACTCAGTAATGGTTTTTGTATCTTTTTAACATGACTTTAAAAATACTGTATAATACCAGGAATGAATAAATTCTGCATGGATTATATATTTTTTTACACTCACTACTTATGGATATTTTTTATTAAACTTTTGAATATATTTTTTGATGAATGAGAAAAGAGTAACTCTGTGTGTTTTCTGTAATATCTTACAAAATTAAAATTTTTCAGTCTGTAGTTCGAAATATGAATGTTTCAAGTTCTATCGTAAAAACTAGAACATCAAGTTGTAGTTATTTTTTAATTTTTGCAGTATAAACGGATTTATCTTTAAATATCTGAAGATAATATTTATTTTCACACCTACGGTAATCTGATATACATAAACATACTGGCCAAATGACTAGTCACCTACCATTTATTTATATTTTTATTTTTCCTTAAATTGCTAATATAGGAAATATTCATTAATATCTTAGAAAATACAAATTAATATCTTAAAGTAATCTACTCTGTTATTTAAAATTAAAACTGTTCTAGTTTTATAAAACTAATTCTTTTTGTTTTATGATGCCATCAACAAAAGCTATCAGTGAGTTTAAAAGAGGGCAAATTGTTTTTATGCCACAAAAGGGTGTGAAAGTATGTGAAATGACAAAACAACTTAGAATATAAAACAGAAGCGTAATAAGTATATGTAAAGTATATATCCTAGAAGTAAAGGATTAATGATCTGGGAAACATTTGTTTGGGGGGGGGGGACTGTGATCGGTCTCTTTATCAATATAAAGAATAATAGAACTTAAAAGAAGTACTTGTCTCATCAAGAAAATGTTGTTAAACCATTAATGCAAGATTGGTTTCCAGATGGTGACGGAATATATCAGGATGACAATGCTACTCCCCATCGCTCTAAGGCTGTATAAACCTGGTTTAACCATAACCGTGATGTATTTCATCATCTGAAATGGCCATCAAAATGTCTACATATTAGTGTAATCGGAAATTTGTGGAATGAACTGGAAAGGCATTTAAGAGAGTTGAATAACCGTCAAACAAGTGTCAAGGAACTAGAAATATCACTTCAAAAAGCATGATCTGAAATCACCGTAGAGACACATTTGAAGCTCATTGCATCAATACCACGACGAGTGAACGCTCTGTACAAAGCAAAAGGCTGAAGCATCAAATAATAGATGAGGTGTTAAGTCATTTGTCCAGTATGTTTAGTTGACCATTAAAATTGTAACACCATGAAAAGGATGATATAAATTCGCCTGAAAGGAAGAAAGTGCTGGGATATGCAAATAATTATCAATACAGAGCAATCGAATGACGCCCTATATTTAAAGAGGAATAAATCTGAATTTGTAAGAATGTGTCATTTCAAAATCAAGTTTTAGTAGGACTATTTACAAAAAGTGAAACTATCAATCGAATGTCCTAGTTATACAGATTAATTGTAAAATTTTGACTTAAATCATGTACGGAACGAGAAATACTAAACAAGAATACCAGTACTTCACTACGCATGTCAAGTTATTCAACTAATTTTTAATAGGCTAAATTCATATGACGTCAAAGTCACATTATAAATGCAATCACTTATTTCTGACCAATCAGTTTATAAATTCATGTAACTTCACAGTCACATGATCTATGCGATCACGTGCTTTCAGCCAATCAGTTGCTGCGCATCGCTATTACCAACTGTAGCTCTTTATATAAATTTTTGCATTAAAAAACACATATTTGTTAACAATAATAACACATATTTGTCAACAATAAGATGGGCTTTTTTTTAGTTTTAAAACTTTTTCGAAGAATTTTAATATTTGAACATCTTTACCCAATTATCTAACAAGAAATTTTATCTAAATTTTACAAGTAGATCAACAAGTGCAAGTCTACTGTCAGTTTTGAATTTAACTGAGAACATGGGATTATACTTATCATGAGACCGTCATGAATTGAGTTCATTAGCATATAAATAGTCACCGAACAACCTGGCTTCTTACATTTTATAGTTTTTTTTTATCACAGAATTATTTTTACCAACTTTATAATTAACTTCTGAGAAATTCGATACTACGTTATAATTTAATCCTACGCCTATCTAACCACCTACTAATTCCCGACGATGCAACGAGTCTTCCGTCTCCAATTTCAGAACCATCTTAAATTATGAATTCATTAAAGCATCTAAAGAGTACATCTCTTTTAGAATTCCATCTCGCTTAAAAGGGCCATTAAATAATATTCACCACTTCGTTACAGAATCGCGATCGATAAATTGCCAAGCACTTCTGGCAGTTCTTTTTCCTGTTCCTCAAAAGACACCCCATTCAATTCTCGTTCGTCCCTACTTAAGCCGAAATCAAACGAAAGGACCGGGGCTTAAGAGGTCTTGGCGAGAGAAAAGGGAAAAAATTGTTACACAGGAAAAGTTCACCTGTAATTAATTAAAAGTTGAAAAGGCGAAGAGAAGAGAAATAGATGTTGAAGTTTTCCGCCTTGAAACAAAGTGAAGAGATCTCCTCGAAAAGTGGTGCCAAGTGAGATGGATTATAAGGTGGAAGTTCCTCGACTTGAACCCGGGTGAATAAAAAAATAAAGGAGTTAAAGTGCCAATTGCATTCGCTTTAATAAAACGTTAATAAATTTTTAAAGCATTTGGTGCACTTTTTCCACACTGAATGTTATTAGTCAATGGCAGATTACTATAGATACATTTGGGTGATTTTCCTTTCTGGCCAGTTGAGCTTTTGAACAGTAAAACGAAGGTCACACAATCCTACTTCTCAATTGCACGTCCATCCTCATTGTTCTTTTTCGTTACATATATGCTTAACGTATAGATATACATAAAAATAAAACCGGGTTGAGTTGAGTTGAGTTTGGTGTTATGGCGCAAGAGCCAGTTTTGGCTATATTGCGCCAAACATTCATAGGTCTGTGGTCTGGACGGGAAAAGAAAAAAAGAAGAAATTGGATGACAAGATGGAGGGTCGAAAATAGAGAAGGATCACTGGGGTACCCCTAGGTCGTGACACCCGTGTTTACCAAAGATAGTAAACCCCTTGGGAAAAGGAAAAGATCAGTAGGGTACCTCGGGATTGTGACACCCGTACCCACCTAAAAAAGGTGAGCTCCCTGAGGGGAAAAATAAAACCGGAAGAGCTCCCAATTGGTTACAATGAAAATCCTTTTACCCGTTCAGGACCATGATCACATGTATGTGATCAAGGATTTCTCCCTCCTCGGCCCACGGTATCATATATGTGATTGAGCTTTCCCTGCTCGTAGGCCCATGATGACAACGGTGTGATCAGAATTAGAAACGTTTTTATACTACTTTTTGCAAGCACTAGATGGCGGTTAAAAACCTTTTTTTTTTCGAATGTTTCACAAAACTTTGAACTTCAATATGTGTTTTCAGCTCCGTGTTTTTCTTTTAATTAGATCCGAGATATTTATAAATATAAACAACAGTACATGTTTAGATTTTTCGACAGAATCGGACATTTAATGGTTCGTGATCTATTGCTCTTAGGATTTCTGTTTATTTTTTTGAATAAGTTGGTTTAGTTTTCTAATATTTTCTATATTTTCGTATGCAAATGTATGGGATTTTTGTCATTTTTTTTATGTGTATTATTATTTTTTTTTTATTAAAATGAAAACATTTTCTTTAAAATTCGCAATTGTTTTTTAAATATAGCGAAAATTTTTGTACTCCGTGTTCAAATATTATCAGTGAGAGTAAATTGTAAGTTTTAGCGTATTTGATTGCATTTAAAACTTTATATGAATTTTTAAATGAAATTATATATATATATATATATATATATATATATATATATATATATTCCTAATTTTTTCACGAAGTCTTTTTTAGTACTTCAATGTAGTAGTGTTGATTAACAGTATGACTACTGATGTGAGTGGGAACCCACTCATATCACGAATTTTGGCTATGTTTTGGTCTGTAATCGTTGACCTTGGGCGCCCAGCAGGTTCATCATCTTCCACCCTGACCCCACCCTGACCCACATCCTTTCCCCTTAAAAACCACTTATAACATTCAAACACACATGCAGGAGACAAATTCCCGTCTCCATAAGTCTCGATAAATATTTGAAATGTTTTCGTGGCTAATTTCATAAGTTTCACAAAAAACTTAATGTCGATTCGACGTTTTTCCGGTAGAATGCAGTTGCAAGCATTCACTCAATGGTGCAGTACTCCTAACTGGCGCTATCGATTAAGGCGAAACTGGCTCCATGGATAGACGAGGTGCGTGGGATGACGTCACTAAAACAGTTGTTGCTAGCTCCACTCTTTTTTCAAGCTACACACTTAGTCTCGCTTTTTGTATGTGTGCGTGTGTCATACCTTGCATGTAATAACTAGTATACCAAATTAAAAGGCAATTTGCTTAACGCATATACTTCATGTAAAACGTTTTCTTTTTATCTATAAAGACCTCTCAAAATGTAAACACTTGATTAAGAATACTGCATTTTGTTTGACATTGTAAAAAAAGTAAAACAGCTGATTTTTTGAAAATCTAAGCTAGTGGATTTCAAAGCGTGCGAATCTATGGATCTCTGTTAAAGATAAATTTTAACATTTTCCTGCAAATGTAAAACTTGAAACGGTTAATTACAGCTCTAAGCTGGTTATCAAAACATTCTGTTTTCAAAACGAAATTTTTCTTAAGAATTTTAATAAAAGGGAATAAAATATATAGAACATTGTATTAAGTTTTCCTGACAACACTTCTCTCTATTTTTTAAAAGGTTTTTCGTGATGCTGTAATTAATTTATTTAATCATAGGGTATAATTGTAAAAATGGGTCGTAAACTGAAGAGGAGTGCCAAGAACGCGCGCGATTTGCTTTTCCAGCGCTTTCTCGAAAAACTCGCTTACGTCATAGATCGTGATGTTACAGACTTCTTCAGTAATTTCCAGAAGCATCCATATGGTTGCCAACATAGTCGAAAAGTCATCAACTTTTATCGCCAAAAATAAGGGCAACTTAAATGCGGATATGAAGACTCGAAATATACTTTTTCCTTCTTACAATACATAGAGAAAAAATATGAAGCTATATAATACATGTAAATTATAGTTTTACAACTGGAGAAATGAGTATGAACAGTTGTATAATTCTGTGCAATGGGGGTTGGTCCACCTTTAGGCGAACAAGAAGCTATATATAAACAAACAAACAGGAAGGTATATATAAACAAGCCAACAGGAAGGTATATATAAACAAACAAACAGGAAGGTATATATAAACAAACCAACAGGAAAGTATATATAAACAAACATTTAAAAATATACAAGAAGTTGAAAGAATTTCTTATTTCTATCTGAAAATAATAACAGATTACAGAAAATAGAGTTAAACTAAACAAATTTTGTAGGATAGGGGAGGTGGCTATCTTTGTAATTTAGTTCTCAAAGTATTAAAATTAATTAAATTCTCTTAGTCAACTGTATCACACATTTATAATAAAAAATATTTCAAGCAAATTCGATATACTGTTAAGGTAACCGACTACGTTCGGAACCGTGATTTTGCAAAAGCGTGTAAATGGATAATATTTATGATATGTAGTGTCACTTAGATTAGAAAATGTACATAAAATTGTTTTAAGAATAGTATTATAATAAAAAATTATTTAAGTACAATATTTTGACAAAAAATGAACATAGAATGAACAATTTTCAAAATGTTCTCCTTTTGTGAAAAATGCTTCTAATATAATAATATTTTGCCTGTTATATCTTAAACCTCTGTACAGAGGCTCAACTAGAATTTTTGAAATATATAATTTAGAAGTGGGTTTATCCGTGTTTTACGACAATAGAGGGGAGCAATTTTAAGAAAATAACGCCGATAATTATTTCAATGGGTTGTAGCTTTGAAAATATAATGTGAATTTTTCAAAAAACATAGTTGAGTCTCTGTTAAGAGGTCTGAGTTATATACAGGCAAAATATTATTATAATAGAAGCATTTTTCACAAAAGGAGAACATTTTGAAAAAAGGTTATTCTAAGTTAATTTTTTGCCGAAATATTGTATTTAAATAATTTTCTTTTATCACAAAATGTGTCCTTAAAACAATTTTATACATGTATTCTAATCTAAGTGACACTAAATATCATGAAAATTGTTCATTTATGTGCTTTTTTAAGGTGATATGGTACCCTAAAAATCATCAAACTATCGATTTTTTTTTATTGGCTTATATGATGCTTTTAATCCTTCTTAATGTGTCTGCAAAATTTCAGAGTTGTATCTATATTTTTTATTCAGTTATTTATCCATTTTTGCTGCATGTCAGTAGACTAAACAAAGCTGCCACGCCCACTTTTCAGATCGTCTGCTAGAAAAGAGCCTGATAAATAAGGAACTAATATTTTTTTTACTCCACGCTGATTAGTGTTTAAACTGAAATGAAATAATTGTTTTGTTTTGATTATATGAGAGCTATTCTACTGCGTTTTCTTTGAAATTCTGTTCCTACAAATTTAACTATATTTTTGTACTCTGTGTTCTGAAGAGTAAGAAAAGTTGCTTTACGACAAGGAATTTGGTGATTTCTCCAAAAAGTTTAAAAGTTAACATGCCTAGGCCTAAAAAACGTACTAAATCTGCCACAACAAAAGCTTTGAAGAGGTGATTATCAGATGCTAAGACAAGTTCAGAAGTTTCTAAAACACTAACTTGAGGTGTGCAAAACTTGAAGAAGAATGCAATACT
>BMAV01008749.1:286440-301497 GCA_019973955.1 Trichonephila inaurata madagascariensis | reverse complement strand
TCAGATGCTAAGACAAGTTCAGAAGTTTCTCAAAACACTAACTTGAGGTGTGCAAAACTTGAAGAAGAATGCAATACTTTTTCTCGTTTGGATGAAAAATATACTGGTATGTCCAGATCTCCAACATACATCATTATTGATAAAAATGCATTAAAAAATCTTTTTAAAAATACTCTATGTAATACTTGCAAAAATGCTTCTTTGCGAGTAAATTTTGGAAGAGCCTATGGATTTTGTGAATATATTAAGGCTTAAAATTATGGAAAAAAAGAGTATGAATATTTGTGTACATGTTGTTTATTATAGTAGTATAGAACTGTGCATGAAATAAACTCTAAAATGTGTGTGTAATTTTTTTAAAAATTGTTAAGATAATGTTTTATGAAATATTGACCTTTTTGTTTATATATTCATTATACAAGCATATTCTTTTATTCTTGTAAATTTTTTAAAAAATTTGTGGTAAGCAGTTTTAAACAAATTAATTAACATTACATAAAAGTTTCAGATTATTGGAGGAATTTTTTATCATGCTATTTAAGAAATGAAAACTTTAAACTCATTTTTCTCCATGTTGAATTTTTGTACATTCACTGTTATTCAAAACCCTAAGGCTTTTTTGATAATTGAAGTAAGGGTTTGAAACTTTTTATACATGTTCTGAAATGTATGTTTTGTAAAACTGTGCATTGAATTAGCTCTAACATGTTTAGTACTTTTTCTAAAAAATTTCCAAATCAAAATTAATGTTTTTTCGAGAATTTTTGTAAGTGTAACTATAAAAAAATTAATAAAAAATTAAAGAGCAGTAGCAGAAAAAAAACCCATGCACAGTTTTATGTAGAATATTATAAGGTACTTGGAAAAAAAATTTTGAAAGAAAAGAAACATATTTAAAAAAGCCTTAGGGGTTTAAAAAATGTTTAAAACAATTTAAAAACTTTAAATTTTACAAACATTTTGCAACAAATTAAAATTTTTTTGTATGGAATTATTATTAAATATTAACCTTTATAAAATACAATTAAAACCAAATATCAAATATTAAAAATAAAAAAAATTTTAAAGATGGTACCATATCGCCTTAAAATCACGGTTCCGAACGTAGTCGGATACCTTAAACAGACTACCCAATCATGTAACAAAACAAAACCTTTAATATTATTCCGTTCCTACGGCAATAAATTCATTGAGTTTTGCTTATATGGAAGCAATGTCCCAAGGGCTGATGACCTGTGAAATATTTTTTTTATTTAGCACGCAGTCTCGGATAACTCCTATCTTAAAATTCTAAGTTCTTACTATAAATAAATGTAAAGTGTGTCGAAAAAGTTGTGCAAGTAAAAATAATTGAATGTTCACTCAAAACTGAGCTAAGGAAATAAATGTTATGAAATAAATTACAGCATCAAAGTTTGATAATAATCTCTTGATAGGTATATATAAATAACTAATAAAAAAAATTAGTAAAGTAACGATGTTGTTTTAATTTCTGAGAACATTTATATCCGTCAGTAATGTAACTTACCATTTAGTTGCATAACTGAAAATAATGACTTTCAGCTATGAAAATAAACAAGCTAGCGATATTGAATAAAATTATCTGGGGGGGGGGGGATAAATTAAAAATTTCACATGTCAAAGTAAAAAGAAAAGTAGAAATTGGCATGTTAGTGAAAAGGAAATATTTCCAGATTTCAGAATATAAATCAAATATTTTTTTTAAAAGAATTAATAAAGAAAATCTTTAATTTTTCTGTGAAAATAATACACGCTTTTGTTTTTCCTAAAACAATTACACGATATAATTTAATTCGCATTTTCTAAGAATGTTGTTTTTATAAATTAACACGTATATTAATATGTACATTAACATGTGTATTAAAGCATGCATTGACTCTAGTTTACGAGATTTTAAATGAGTTGTGCGGTAGTTAACATAACTGGTAAAGATTTAGCTCGAAGACTTCCTCAAATGAGTTAATTATATGTATATAAATTCAAGTTATGATCTTCACGGGCAACAACATGGCATTCGCCTCACCCTGCAAGTTGGAATAGAATATAAAAGATTAAGGGTAACGCGCGATCTAAGCTTTTAAAGCTTGATAAAGGGGAATATCACTAATTTCTTCTTATCAGTTTTTCAATTCTTACTATTAGCTTACACTCTATATATTTATTTATTTATTTATCTTGGTGGAATTTTCAATCGTTAATAAAATACTTTTTAAAGAGCTCAGTTGAGCTGAAATTTTATATACATGATTATTTTGGATGACAATTCAATAATTTAATTATAATTAATAAAAATTAATTGATTAAAAATAATTATTTAAAGAATCTTAAATACAGACACGTTGGCATAATTTTTGGCGACTTAGCAACCAGACTTGTGTCACAACTTGAAAAGGTTTTTTTTTCTCATGTTTTAAAGCATTCAGTTGAACTGAAATTTTGTATACACGATTGTTTTGGAGGACAATACGATACTTTAATGATAATTAATACAAATTAATTACCACTTGATGTTGTGATTCTGTCATATGTATATACATATTTATATTAATTGTAACTATTTAATAAAAAGTAGCTAAAAGAAAATTTTTCTTTGTTGATCTAAATAGGAATTGGCTTAAAAAAAAATTTTATATTACTTGTTTATGGTTAATATATTAATAGAGCAATTTTATAGTGAAATTTAAAAGGATTAAAAATTCTGAAAGAGACAAAAAAAAAGTGATCGAAAGCTTGCGCTACTAGAAAATCAAACTATTTATCATTTGAAAAAAGAATGTTTACAAAATTAATTCAAAGTATATGTCTAATTCGAATTTGATATTATTTATATGTACAACTGTGATTTTGAATACCTAAATCTTTTCTTTACATGGTAGATATATAAAAAAAAATGTGGACTTAGAAAGACAAGTTTCCTGAATTAAAATTGAGGTTAAGATTTATGTTATCCGAAAACCGTGCAAAAAAATGAAAAATTATGTTTAATTTAAAAACATAACGTTATTTTTAACGTTTAAAAAATACAGAAAACTGTAAAA
Source organism: Trichonephila inaurata madagascariensis (assembly GCA_019973955.1). NCBI lineage: Eukaryota > Metazoa > Arthropoda > Arachnida > Araneae > Nephilidae > Trichonephila > Trichonephila inaurata. The sequence goes on along the minus strand of BMAV01008749.1, from coordinate 298,438 downwards.
TCACTGACATACATACAAATAATATATACATATGCAATTTTATAGAGTGATAAAATGAAAAACACTATGAGATAATATTATAAATCATGCAACACAAAAAAAATCTTTTAAGTTAAAATTAAGAAAGAAAAACCTCAGAAATAAAAATAGAAATAAACTATGTGTGGCTATTAACATGATGAGCTGCTTAAATGTGTATTTTGAGCTAATAAACATAAGCAAAATTTAATGATGTAATATGTTATGTAAATATACCTTACGATGAAATGTATAGTAAGAGTTGTTGAATAAGTGAATTCTCCAGTGGATATTACACTATAGCAAACTGCCTGGTATTTGGAAGTGTGGTAAAAATCGGAATTTCTTTCTTACGTTGTTACCAAAGACTGTAATTTGTTCTAGACTGTTCATGTCACGTGCATAATAATGAGCCAATGACATAGAAATCGTCTAAATAAAGTTTTCAAGAATGGAAGACCGTTTTTTAAGCAGTGTAACTTCAACTTCAGGTAAAACAAGTAATATAAAAAAAAAATTAAGTCAATTCCTACTTTGAATGGAAGAATATAAAGTATTTAATAACGATTGAAAATTTTTGAATAAGATATATACATATATATAGGAGGAGAGAGTGAACTAATAGTAGGAATTGAATAAATTCAAAGGTATTTTTCCATACCTCAAGTTCTGTGCTTAAACATAGTACCTATTATACTACTGAAAAATACTGCGTTACTAACAAAAATGAAGAATTTTCTTTGTTTGTCTTCCATTTATTCAACTAATAATTAAATAAAGCAAATGTTTTTTGTATCATTTTGTTCGCAATTTCATGTAGATTTTAGATCAGTTTACGAATATTAAATATGTTTACAAACTCGGAAGTTATTCATCAAAAACCGCGACTAAAGAAACACAAGTAGTCTGTGGTGAGATGAATTACAATTAACCAATATTAAATAAAATCTTGTGTTGGCGAATCAACTTTCCTGGATTTTTCACGAAAATTTAATGCGATGTTTTGTTTCTCGGTAAATCGTTTGGGTCATTAGCTCCAAATACAGTTTAAATTCTAAATAATATTAAAAAAAAATTTTAAGTCAATTCCTACTTAGATCAACAAAGAAAAATTTTATTTTAGCTACTTTTTATTTAATAGTTACAATTAATATAAATATGTATATACATAGGACAGAATCATAACATTAAGTGCTAATTAATTTTTTTAATTATCATTAAAGTATTGTATTGTCCTTTTAATTTCAGTCCAACTGAATGCTTTAACACGTGAGAAAAAAACCTTTTCAAGTTTAGACACCCTTTTCAAGTCACCAAAAGGGTCGCTAAAGCGATAACGTGGCTGTATTTGTAATTCTTTAAATAATTAGTTTTAATCAATTAATTTTTATTAATTAGAATTAAACTATTGTATTGTCATCCAAAATGATCCTGTATATAAAATTTCAGCTCAATTCAGCGCTTTAAAATGTATTTTATGAACGATTAAAAATTCCACCAAGATAAATAAATAAATATACAATTATATAAATAAATAAATATACAATTATATAAATAAATAAATATATAGACAGTGCGAGCTAATAGTAGGAATTGAATGAAAAAGAGTGGGTGTATATGTAAGTCAAAAAAATTCAGCATCAAAAGAAAGTTTGACAGATATTTTTTTTATAGTTATGATGGCTCATATAAACATCAAACTCAGCCCTCTCTTCAATTCTCCTATCAAATTCAGTCCTCTCCTCAATTCTCTTCTATCAAACACAGGATTCCTTTCAGCATTAAATATACTACTTCCGTGTGTGAAAAAATTCCCTTTCTTATATCTTTTACTGTGATTGATTTATACTTGCATCACACACACATCCAGATACTAAACACAAAACGAAACTCTACATTTGCGAGAAAGTCAAACATTTTAAGCCAGTGCTTCTCAAAGTTTCAATATTTGCGACCCAATATTCAATCATAATTTTTATCGTCCCCCCTCCACACAATAACAATTTATTTAATTTAATAATACACTTTGACACTAAAGCTACGATACGACTTAAACCTCGAAAGTGCCATCGGCGTATACAAAGGTCTCGCTCAGCCAAAGCGTTAATTACCCCGGACGTATATATACGTCTTTCCCAAGTACGATATTTTCTTCGCACTGTTATTCATAAAATTATTTCGAAGACCTTGGAAAGCAAAAAAAAAAAAGGACTTTTACAGTATTTGTGAAGGATTTACTTATTTTTTTTTATTCCTTTTCTCCCCACCCCCAATACATCATGTACGCGCACCTACGTGGAAAATGGGGGCGACGAGGAGTGAATCATGAAACTTTAATTCTGCAGTTAAGGAAATTATTATAAACCGTACAAATTATCGAGATAAGTGTTAATTTTTGTATATAATTTTATATATGACAAGCCCATAAGGTCATTGATAGTTATAAATGTCGTTCTTAATTTACTATTGTTAATTTAACTATAAAATACATTGTGCAGTACTGATACATTTATATTATATCAGTATAAATGTGCATTTCATTTTTTACTATGCCAGAATGTATTTTGTCTGTTTACTTTCAGTAAATTAATATTTTTTTATAAAATAATCTTTTGTTTTCGACATTTCAATATGTTCACGTTCCCCTCGTAGAGTTATCATGGGGGTACCCCTAGGGGGTGCGCCCCACAGTTTGAGAAACACTGTTTTAAGCCTTTCTGTCAAATTCCAAAATTATTATTTATTTGTTTCATCGAACTTAAATTTGGGCATTTGATGCTGTTTCTATAATGTTTTAATATTCCCTCTAGAAACTTCTCCATTATGCAAAGTAAAGTTTTTGAAAAGGTTTAAAAGACAAAAAAAAAATAGCTAACACAATCTACTTACAAGACTTGCCCAACAGATTGTCCTTGTTGTAGAGAAAGATTAATACTTAAATACCATTTGTATTGAAATATTTTAGTTTATTTTTTTAAACTTGATTTTTTTTTTATATATATGAAAAGTATTGTGTTACTTAATGTTTCTTTGATGTGAACAAACAATTCAATGCGATGATTTATTATTAAAAACAAAAGATGGGAAGTTGTTGAAAATAAATAAATAATTAAAGATTTTTTTTTATAAGGCAGACAGTATTTGTTCAAATTTTCATGTATGCAACTATTTATTTTATGAAGTAGACAAATTTGTTGCGAATTATTTTTATATGTGTAATTATTTATGCATAATGCAGTCGTTATTTGTATAAATTTTATTTAAAAATTTATTTTAGTATAATGGCAACGGATAAGAAATCGTTTGGCTTGGAATACTGTATTTATTAAATTCTGTTGTAAAATTTAGAGAAACGGAAAAAATGTTAAAATACTCTGAAGCTTAAAAACTTAAAAGATAACTTTGTGTAAATAAGCTCTGTCGTAATTATATAATTTTCAAATAATATCTTAATTACTTTTTGAGGTTTTTTAATTAGAATCTACTTTTGGATTAGATTTTTTTTAAGTATATTCATTGGTGTCCATTTACAAATTTTTTCGCGGAAAGTCAAGCAATTTCTTTTTTTGTTGCTTTACAGTCATAATTTCTAGTTTCATTGAGAAAATGTTAGACAACACTACAATTTTTTTTAAAAAAATTTAATTTGAGCAAAGTCTTTCTCTTAGATATAGAACATGTTCTTCCAATTTAATATCATACAAAAAAAATGGAATCAAAACACTTTAGAGTGCCCAGTAATAAAGTAATAAACTCACTGGAAAAGAGCCCTGCGAGTTGATTACACCTACACTTCGTTTGAGATTACGTCTCTATACAGAACAAAAAATTGCATGATATACTTCATTACACCGAAACATTTGTAGTACTCGTATATTCGATAACTGAAGTCTATTGTTAAACACTTTCTTAGAGCACTCGAAGTATTTTCATTTGAGGAAAGATTTTTTACTTAGATATGTAGAACCAAAAGAGGAAAACAGAGTCCATGCAATTTTCTCTCTTCGAACAATTAAATCTCTCCAGCAATGGCATTCAATAATTTACAAAATAGCTGTAAATTTATCTTTAGAGTTATCTTTCTATTTTTCCGTAATTCGGTAAATGTTCATAATTCTAGAGATGTTTGTCAAATACGGTCCATCACAAATTTATCAACTTCCATTAACTCAAAAATTGACAAATTTGTTGAGTAGTGCAGGGTGTCACTGAAAATTTTACAGCGTGTCACATGTAGCACGCGTGCCAAAGGTTCCTGCCCCCTGGTATAGTTTATCCAATTTCTCTTTCTCTATACAGTTTCCTTACAGTTTATAATATCATGGAATAAAAAATCCCTTATTTAATAAAAAAGGCACAAAGTAATTGAAAAAATGTTCTCTAAATTAATATATTCCGAAAATGCATATATTTATCAAAATATGCAATAACTCAAACTTTCAAAGAATAAAAACGGCTTCTGGTGATTTATCCTAAAAATAAAAGTATGCTAGATTGATTACCTAAAAATCACAGTATTTTTTTACTTTAAAATTGCAAATAACCTTTCTTAAATAATATATATTCTTTGCATAGTAAATTAATTCTTGAGCAGCGTGCAGGACGACCTCATAGGTTATTTCACTTCAGCTATTTTGGCCGTTCATTACATTAGACGGTACATTCTTCGCGCATTTCTTTCCGGACGAAATATCTTTTCCTTCCGGTGGAGTAATCCGGCAGATTAGCCGAGTGGTACAACTACAGCACCAAGAATCGTTTTTTCTCGTTTGACGGCACTGCAATTGATGGCGTTTTCTTACACTCAAAACTGTTTTCTTTTACTCTTTGTGATCTTCAAAGGTTTCTACGCCGTCAATGATACCACTTGAGCCTGTTTGAGGAGGATTATATAAAAATAAAACGCATTTATTTTTTGGAAGAAGGAAAAACTTGGTTGATTGATTCGTTAAAACTGATTTTATGTTTGATATATTTTTTTTACTATATTAGCAAACAGTGCCAAATACTGATGCTGTTTTAGACGGTGTAAAGGAGGTGGGTAAAGATAGGCCTTTTTTTGCCCATCGGCGAATTCATATGTATTTTTTTTAACACTGATACTCAGTCAAAATGAAAATGTTAAGTTTTTTTCAAAAAAAAATGTTTTATTAAATATAGAAAACAGTAAAAAAAATAACAATGTTAAACTATTTGTAACTAATGTCTTCGACTATATTTCTTTCTCGATTTTACTCACTGAATCGTCACTGGACCATCCAGTAGCAGCGTCTTGAAGTGTATCAACATATCCAAGGCTTGGTGTTTTTGTCTTAGTGTGATTATGGCGCCAGTATCCCAAGTACCAAAGTACAGATGCAACATGCTCACAGCAGCCAACAACTTTAGCACCAACTTTGCACTGACAATACCATTCAATGTTTGGATTATGACCTTACTTGTTCTTATCTATATGTTATATACTTTTGAACTTGTGTGTCGTGATCTCAACTGGAGTCTAACAATGAGGAATCTTCTCAATTTAAGTAAAGAGAGTACAACCCCGGTTGCTTAAGGTATTCGTGAGTGCATATATTACTTTGTAATAAAATACACAAAACTCATACAATACTACGTAAAATTATAGCCGCAATACAAAAGAAATATTTTTATTACAATATGACATGTGCGAGGTGAAGACACGTTTGAACACGCACGTGACGTATGAGTGACCGATTTGTGAACAAACTATTTTGTTTCGTATCACATCAACGAGCTCGATGCACCAAGACAAATGAATGTCAGTTTAAAAGCCTTATTATTGTAGTATTTGAGAGACTAAAAAATATAGAGGTGCTTAAAGCGCTTAACAGTTTTTTTTAATGAAAGTTAGAAAAAGCGATTAAAATAACAAAACTCATCGAATTTGCCAAGTTTGGTGACTTTTATGTGACTTGCTATTGTTTTTTTTCTTTTTACTTTAGAATAAAAGTAAAGATAAATAACTAAAACTCACATAAATATAATAACATAGCTCCAATAAATATTTTGAATTTTCATGACTATGATGGGTGAAAAAAGGCTTATCTTTACCCACCTCCTTTATAAGTAAATCTTAATAAAGACTTCCATATTAAAGAGATACGTACACTTAATTTTTTAGTCAGTATTTTATTTAAATTAATTTCTTTTCTCTCAATGGTATTTTAGTCATGTCAAAAGGAAGTTTCTTTATGATTTCGAAATACTTTCAAAATGTATTTCTCACATACCTAACAACAAAAAGAAAACCTCTAACATATCACACTTATCCAAAAATACTTGCATAAATACTCATAGACGTGTACAGAAGTTATATGTAAAGTTATTTTTATATGCATTTTAATGCACTTTTTGAGACATTTTTATCCGTTTCCTCGTAGAATTTAGTAAGTTAACACTTAGAATTTTCAAGCTAATTGCTAAAAATTATCTGGCTATATCAGCCATTTTTGTTTGCTTACCTCAAAATAAAATTTTTAACCATAACCCAAAATACAATTCAATAAATAATTCAGAATAATCGAACTTTTAAGAAAAGGACATGCTTTCTTATGTATTTAATAATTTTTTTGAGAAAATTGATTTTTTTCTGCATAGATGTGTGAGCAAAGGAAATACTAAAACACCTTTGTAGTTGAACCCAGCAATTTTTCCTTAAGTGTTGTTAAAAAATGATGATGTAGGCGTTCAGAGTCCGAATTTTTATAAATCAATGCTTGTAAAAATGATTAATAAGTTATGTAATGCAAATGCGGTATTTACAAAATAGGCAACATATCTTTTCAGTTGCTTCAGGAAAGAGAAAATTTTTATTCAGACTGATTCAGATATACATAAAAAAACAGATTTAAATTTTCAACATAAAGTCATATTATATGAGACCAATTTTTAAAAAATGTAAACCTCCAATGCGTCTTTTGATAAACGAATTATTTTTCATCTACAATTATTAACCAGCCTGATTGACGCCAAGTACGTATTGAACCAATTTATAAAAGATTTAAGGCAAACTCTGACTTTGTTTTTTGTTTTTTTGGAAGGGGGTGGCTAATATTCTCCATTACGCCACTGATTTTAATTATCACATGCCCGAGATAATCTCATGTACTCCAAAATATCACACCCAAGTATTATAAGGGGTAATTTTTATTTTCAGTGCATCTTATTGTTATACCCGAATAAATGTTGGAAGATATTATTTCAGCTTCATCTTTTAGTCAAACCTGAACCTATGTCGAAAAAAGTTAATTGGACTCACAAAACCACACAAAACTGAATTACTTAACTACTAAAAGGTAGTCATTTTTATTTATTTATTTTAGGAAATAATGGTCCAATAGAAGCGAACTTTACTACTGCCACGCTGTGTGGTAGCTACTTCGTTTGCTACAAAGCCTTAAAAATTTTGATACATGTGATTCAAAATATCATTTTTGAACAACTAAATATATTTTATTTTGTACTAAACATTTTATTTTTGTAATAAAAAAGAATTTGATGATTTATGCACTCAAATCATCAGCCACTTGACAGTTAAAGTGCTATTAAACAACTTTCTGAACAACGATGTTAAAATATTATAAATCTCTATTAATACCACATCAGAAATGATATTTAAGGAACATTTCTGAATATATTTCCCTTCAGAATGGCTTTTGCTGCTCTTTATGGTCCATGACGCAGTTATTTCGATATTTCTTTCTGTGCGAAATCTTCTTTTGATCCGAAAAAGATGTCGGTCAGAGCCACTGGCATCACATGTCAGGTACAGTGGTCGGACATCTCATTTTTCCTCATTTGGGAGCAAGAGAAAGGATTGCGGTTTCTTATCCCAAGGGACCGTTTTCATTTTCCCATCGATTCCTCGGTAACTTCTTGGACTACGGAAACTAACATTAAGTAGAAAAGTGAAAGATGTTCATTTTCAAATAAATAGACAATGTTTATTCAGCTTTTTAAAAGAATAAAATATAATTAATGATCAAAAATAATTATATGGAGATATTTCTTGAGGCTCTCAGAATTCTAAGCAAATGTATTTGCTAAAATGTTCGATATAAATGCACATATACCCATAAATATACATATGAGGAAAAATGAAAAAGTAAAGGGGCTTTTGCAATTTCTCTTTCCAAGATTTGGCAACAGCGCTAGTATCCAGCGCTGAATGGAGTGTAGTCGACGACACTTCTTTAGAACGTGCCATTCCTCTTTCCTCGTATTCGCTGAAGTGTAGGAGGCCATTTAAAATAGCTGATTGATTGAAGATTAACGTCGCACTGTTCAGCTACACCCTGGGCTTTTGGCGACGGACCACGTAATTTTGAACCATGGTCAAGTGACGTAGACGACTCCTGAGCTGGCACCCCCTTCTCCTAACTACCACACCACACCAACGGGAGGACGTTTCAGCTATCGACAGATTTAACGTGCATCGCTGCCCTACACGGCGGGTCTTTAGTGGCACTGGGCTCATTCAAAATGGCAGCTTCATAGTCGATATGCAGTAAGGAAGAAAAGAGGAAACAGTGATTCGCTTTTTGTTTTCAGAAGGTATGAAACCTGCAGAAATTATTCGTCATATGCAGGCAAATTACGGCGATAGCTGTTTATTGCAAAGCAAGATCTACGAATGGAAAGAGCGCTTCAAACAGGGAAGAAATTCTACATGAAGTTGAAGGATCGGGCGGTCCATTGGCGTCAACCACTGTGGGTCTTCGTCGTTGAGTGTATAGTGATGGAGTAAGTGAGGGAATGTTAACGTCTCACTATTCAGGTACGCGAGGGCTTTTGGCGACAGACCTCGTCAGTTTTAACTATGGTCAAGTGACGAGGGCAACACCTGAGCATGCACCACTTCTCCTAACTTTCACATTCCACCAATGGGAAGATGTTTGAGCCTTGACAGAATTACCGGGCATCGTCCCCCCCCCCTACTCGGCGGATCTTCAGCGGTACTAGGCTCGAACTCATGACATTCCATCCACGAGTCCATGACCTTGACCATTAGGCTACCGCGGCCCCCGTATAATGAGGGAAGGGATGGCTAGAATCCAGCGCAGATATCACACTTTCCGCAAACAAAAAGCGAATCACTGCTCTCACTTCCTCGTTACTGCAGATCGATGATGAAGCTGTCATGTTACACCATGTTACACCCTGTAACGACTGCGTTTTGAAACGATCCCCCCTCCATTCTCGTTAAATTTTATAGCTCACAGCAGGTGGCTGGGAGACTGTGTACGTGGCCGTAGGGTCAATGTTTACTGTTTGGCCTCGGAGCAGCAACAACACTCGGACTGAAAGTCATAATGGACATAGGAGTGCCCACCGGTTGACAATAGACGAAGCCTGTCTAACGGAGAACACTGTCGCCTAGGCAGATGATGATAGAATGGCTCTAAGGAACAAAGACGGAGGGATGAACAAAATCTCTAGATTCCTAACGAGAAATCTGGCGCCAGCACATTCCAGACAGGCCAGGGTGTGTGATTGGGAGTACCGCAGGAATAAGACACTAATGAGGCCTATGGCCGTGGGCAGACTTTTGTGGCCTGCCAATGATAAGTGACGAGGGGCGTGTTGTGGAGCCGTCCTGATGTTTAAAAGGGTCTTTTTTAGCAGAGGAAAGAAATAGAGACCAGAGGAGATTAAAGAACAGAGGGAGGAGACTAGGAATCAAAGAGATGAAAAGTGGAGATCAGAAATTAGATGATGGGACCGAGATGAGAAGGAGATGAGATCGGGAATTTCTTGGAGAAAGGAAAGAGAATGAACGCCGGAGGCGTTGTAAAAGTTACCCATTCCACTTCGTAGAAATATGGGGAAGTATTCTTCGGGAAAAGCAGCGATGTCTAGTGATCGAACTCCAACATGTAAAAGACTGAATGCACCGGCTTGGTTATAAGAGACATTTCAAAATTGTATTAATATTTAATATTTTGTTTGAGAAGATAAATTTTTCTTTTATTTCCACATTTGGCTGTGACATTATTATCACGCTACCAGTCCACTACGTTACAACCCCAACAATTACGAGGAAAGAAGAGTGACACGTTGCATATAAGTGTTGCCGACTACCTTTCACTCAGCGCTGGATACTAGAGTTGTTGCCAAACCTTGGAAAGAGAAATTGCAGAAGTCCCTTTACTTTTTGACTTTTCCGCGCATATATAAACTATAATAATAAAAAATCAGAAAGAAATGAAATAACAGAATAAATTATCGCTCAATGTTAAGAAAAAAGTAAAAAAAGAATGGAAATCTAGCAAATCAAAATGCTATTCCGGGTTAAAGATCGAAATGTGAGGCTGAACTAATTCAATGATTCAAAATTGTTCTCTTAGCCACTTGGTTAGACTATTTTAGAGAGTTTTTGGAAATTTGCAAAAATCAATAAGTATAAAATAATAATAATACATGAATAAATGTATGAAAAATGAGCCATTAACGTTTTACAAAACTCATATCTTTCAAAGAGAAAATTAGGTACAACATGTCACTAAAAATGCATTTCATTCATTCGCATATTAAGGTCTTTTAACGAGTCATGAAAAAAAGGGGAATGATTTTTTTTGGGACTACATCAGTGCTTCTCAAACTTTCAATACTTGCTACCCAATATTCAATCACAATTTTCATTGCGCCCCCTTCCGTATAATAACTATGTATTGAATTTGATAATACGAAACTTTGACGCTAAAGCTACAATACGACTTTAACCTCTTCACCACCAGCGTATATAAACGTTTCACTCAGCCAGTGCGTAAATTGCCCCGGACGTATGCATGAAATATGTTCACTACTATCCATAAAATTATTTCGAAGACAATGGAATGCAATAAAATGACCTTAACATTGTTTGAGAAGAATTTACTTATTTCAGAGGATTCTCCCTTTCTCCCTCCCCCCAAATACACCACATATGCGTGCATACGTGCAAAAAGGTGGCATTAGGGAGTGAATCACGTAACTTTTAATCCGCAGTAAAGGGATTAATAATAAGCCGTACAAATTATCCAGATAAGTGTTAATTTTTGCATATAATTTTATATATGACCAACCGCGGCGCTGTCACTGGTAATTCTTAAACTTGTTCTTAACTTAGTATTGTTAAGATAATTATAAAGTTCATTGTGACAGAATGTATTTTGTTTCTTTTACTTTCAAAAAAATTAATAATTTTTTGAAGTAATCTTTTGTGTTTGACTTTTTAATATGCTCGCCCCCCTAGAAGGGCGCGCCCCACAGTTTAAGAAGCGCTGGACTACATCATTTCTAAAATTTTCATCATTTCTAATTTTTAAGGCCTGCATTACAAAAGAATATGATCAGTTTTAATGCTAGAAGATTCCTGCTGAATGATCTAGAGAAATGCTTCAAATGATCATCGTGAACGACAGGCAGAAAAAGGAGTGTGCATAAAAAAGAAAATAAGTTTGTTACTATTATTCACTTCTTTGTATCCCCATAGCATTATAATTAAATTGTAAACAGTGAAATTTCTCAGAAACCCTTACCAGAAGACAATTTTAAGTATAATTTTCCTGTTCAGCAACCCAAATTTTATACAGAATGAATATTTTCATCTCTGTAAAATATGTATTGTAGAGCAGCGTAATCGGTTAGAAATACATGATTGTATGGTTTGTGTCCATTTTTGTAAGATCATTAGCTCTTGGTGAAGGTTCTTTCAAATATATATCTGTGTGTTTTTCTTTTTAATAATACATCTAGTTATCTAATTTCTCTCTTCTTACAAGTCTATCCTTAACAAAATTAAACCTTAATGTGAACTTCCAAAAATATCTTTGGCTATCGACAACCATAAAAAAAAATAATGTTATTTAAATTTGGAAGCAAGTAAACCATATGAATCATATTATCAAATTTAATATTTTCTTAGAAATATCATTATATATATATATATATATATATATATATATATATATATATATAT
>BMAV01008749.1:274858-286340 GCA_019973955.1 Trichonephila inaurata madagascariensis | reverse complement strand
TATATATATATATATATATATATATATATATATATATCATCATCATCCTCATTAACAACAAGTAAGACTTTTATAATACTTTTTCAAATTTCTTAAATCTTAAATTGTTGGACTAACTACATTTTTATTTTCTTTTTATTTATCGACTAGAATTTTTTTATCTATACTTAAAAATATATTGTACAATAAGATCGTATAGTATAAGCTATTATAATTGACCACTAATTATAAAATTATCACAAATGGCTTACACCTGTGCTTCTCAAACTTTCAATATTTGCGACCCAATTTTCAATCATAATTTTCATGGCACCCCCTCCATACAATAACAATGTATAGAATTCAATAATAACGTACTTTGACACTAAAGCTACAATACGACCTTAATTATAAACTGTATATATTATCAAGATAAGTATTAAATGTTGTATATAGTTTTTGTACAAGCCCATGGGGTCAATATTAATTATTAAACTTGTTCTTAGTATTCTTGAGTTATCAAATGCATTGTGCATTTACTAATATATGTATAAGTACATTATATCATTATAAATGTGTATTTTTTTCTCCGAGTATATTTTGTTTTGATACCTTTCAGTAAATTAATAATTCTTTTAAATATTTTATTTTCGACTTTTCGATATGCTCGCACCCCCTGGTAAGATTTTCATGCCTCCCTAGGGGAGGGGTACCTCACAGTTTGAGAAACGCTGTCTTGCACACTTAGAAACATGATTCAAAAATACTTTCAATGATTGATGGTTATTTCAAAGCTTTTTTATTTCACTTCACTAAGCTTTCTAAGGCCTTCTATAAGTCATGTGAATATTTTAAGTCAGTACTATCCATCCCTTTATGCAAAGTAAGCATTAAATAATGGTCTAGAATAATAGAAACTTTATTTTGATAGGCATTCAAATCCTACGCTCTTAAATATCCTTCAAAGCCTGATTTTACCATTCATCATGACCAACGACACACATATTCCTTGCACGTTCCTTTCTCGACCGAATCCCCTTCCTTCCGAATGAGCAAAGTCCAACAAAGATTAGAAGCCGGGATAAGGAGACAGGCAAGGCAGTGCTTCATTTTTCTTCATTTGGAACCTAGGAATTGCTGGTGGTTTCCTTTAGACAAAGACATCAGAACGTTTTAATTTGCCTTCAAGTAGAGGTCCTGGAAAACAATGCACTGAACTGGGAAAACAGCGCACTCACTCGGTGAGGATTAGGCAAGAGTACAGTGCTTCAATTATTTGAGAGTAGAGAAGGAAAGCTTTTCCGTGGTCCTATATGATGTGAACCAAGAATTAATAATGTAGGAACAATGTTGAAGAGATTTTGGTTGAGGACTCAAGAATTCATTCTAACGTTCGTTAAGACCGTTTTCATTTGCCTTTGTATGCTTCGAGAGCTCGCGAATTTGCACGTCTACTTGATAAGGATTATGTGGTGACAGAATGTTTGCGACAAAAGAGAAAGTTTGTTACAATTTTCCGTAGCAGAAAATAGGAATTATTAATGGAAGTAGAAGAATTCTGATAGTAATAACTGAGTATATTTTTTAATAATAGTTTTACTTGAGTATTTAAGAATTATTTTACAATGTTTGTTAAAATTTAGAAAGAGAATTAAGAATGTATGAAAAGAACTAAATATTTAATGACCTGCAAAGAGTAATCTTGCAACTTTATTTTTCAAAAACATATGCAACAAATGAATCGATATGATAGAGTCAAGAAAACTAAAGAGAAATCTAAGAGGAATTTTGAAATTGCGACATGTATTTTTTTAAAAATCCGTAATATCAAAACTTAAAAAAATATTTAATATATTTTAATCACTTGCCGTTATCGTTATTAGTTCTTTTAATCTGAATCATTTCTCGCTGTGTTTTAAAGAAACCGTGGTAGTTGACTTGTGCCATTTCTACGAACTTGTCTCGAGTTATTTTAGTACAGTCACAGATTCGAATCTGGTTGTCATTAAAGACCCACCACAGAGAGACTGGCTTACGTTCAATCGTTCGAGGCTGTATTTATGTTGGAGTTGTGTTGAAAAGTGGAGTACCAATCCATTCCTCTGGATCGTCTTCGTCTCTTGATAGTAGTTCAAAGTCACTAGGACTGTTACCAATAATGCGACTTTAACAAACAATCCAATTAATCTGTATTTTGAGGGGGAGAGAAGTATTTATTAGCAATTGGAACAACACCTATACAGCAATACCTCGACTAACGATACCCCGACATACGTGAATTCGGAGAGTTACGCGATTATCAAGCCTCTTCAATTCGCCTTTTGTTTAAATGCTGAAAAATTCAACTGTTCACTTCCCGCCTTCTGTTTAGCTAACGAACATGTTTGAACGTGTCGTGCGAAATCGACGTTTAGCCACAATAATTTATTTTGTGTGGCTTATTTCTCATATGCAGAGAGTGTGTGTTTGTAATTACATGTTTTAATTGTTATATCATGTTTTTTTTTAATATATATTATATTTAGACATATTTGAGAGACGGGTATGTCATCCAAACGAAGTAGAACCCCTGACTCTAGAAACGAAGTCTTTAAATCCAAGATTAAATTGGAACAGATTGCAAAATAATTTTTCATTTAATTAAATATTTATTACCTCAATCATCTGTTTCTAGAAGTACAAATGCCATTAGAAAAATAGTCGAGTTTAATTTGCTCTCAAACTTATATCCTTCACATCTGGGATTTATATTTTTTAAATGATCTTTTATTTTCTGCTTTTCGATGTGTTGGCGCCCCCCTCCCCCACATAGAGTTATCATGCTCCCATAGTTTGAGAATCGCTGGTCTAATCCTTTTAACGAAGAATTTCTAATGAATCTGTCGAAATATGAACATATATGTAAATATTGCGAGATGAAATGAGACTCATACAGAAAAAGGCTAGTTAGCTATGAAAAGAGAAAAATATATAAGATTAAAAAAATTTTAAGTAAATGTTGAATTACTACATATACATGCATATATTGTAGTCCGAAATTACTGTATATTTTAAGTCAAAATATTATCGTGAAACTATTTTTGCCAATTTAAATTTGCCCTGGATTAAAAGCACAAATGATTAAGTTTTGAGAATGACAAAACAAGAGTGTTTATCAGAGTAATGTACTTTTAAAAACCACCGTCCATTATTAAAAACTACTAAATGTGACTCTAAAAGGCATTAAAAACCTTGCTTTTCTTACGGTGGTGTTTTTTTGAAGATCATATTTTGCGCCGTATTACTTACAAGTTTCTTTCCTGACAGAACCCCCATTTCCTTCCGGAACAGCACATCACCAGAGATTAGTTGCTTGTATAAGATGTCCAGGTACAGCGGCACGATCCTCATTTTTTCTCATTTAACGGAATAGAATAATGCTGGACCCAAAAGAACGTTCTCATTTATCTTTAAGGTCTTCTAGTATTTTTCGGTACACACAAGTAACAATCACTTACTTTATTAAAATTGCATAAAAGAAAGGTATATACTTTGTAAAGGAAAACTTATTATTACTGTCTTTAAAAAAACTTATTTTTCTTATCTTAAATTACGGGCAATGAATTAATAATGACAGCAAAGTTATATAATAAACTTTACATGAGCTCTGTAAAATTCGTTTCAAAGATTTTATTGCGTAAAAAATTAAAAATATGTTAAGGTATCCGACTACGTTCGGAACCGTGATTTTAAAAAAGCGTATAAATGGATAATTGTGATGATATTTAGTGTCACTTAAATTAGAATAAATGTACAAAATTATTTTAAGGACATTTTGACAAAAAAAATTATTTAAGTACAATATTTTGGCAAAAAAATAACTTAGAATACTTTTTTTTCCAAATGTTCTCCTTTTGTGAAAAATGCTTCTATTATAATAATATTTTTCATGTGTATAGCTCAGACCTCTCTACAGAGGCTCAACATGAATTTTTGAAAATTTCACATTATTTTCAGAGTTACCACCCATTGAAATAATTATTGGCGTTTTTTTCTTAAAATTGCTCCCCTCTGTTGTCGTAAAATATGGATAAACTCACTTCTAAGTTATATATTTCAAAAATTCTAGTTGAGCCTCTGTAAAGAGGTCTGAGCTATAAACAGGCAAAATATTATTTTAATAGAAGCATTTTGCACAAAAGGAGAACATTTGGAAAAAAAATTATTCTAAGTTAATTTTTTGCCGAAATATTGTATTTAAATAATTTTTTTGTCAAAATGTCCTTAAAACAATTTTATGCTTGTATTCTAATCTAAGTGACACTAAATATCATGAAAATTATCCATGTATGCGCTTTTTTAAAATCACGGTTCCGAACGTAGTCGGATACCTTAATAATTTGCTGATTCAAAGATATGAATGTTTAAAATAAGACAATTTTCTTAACTATATATTAACTATGGTAGTGTAATGTAAAACATATGTAGAATTAAGAAAAATTTGAACGTTTTAATACAACATTCATTTGGAAAAAAAAACGCTTAAAATATTAGACAAGCTGAATACAAATGATGGACACGTTTTTAAAAAATCGTATTATTCTATAAACACTACTGCACATATATTGTAACAAATGATATATAAATGTACAGAGAAATATACAAAGTTTTTTCTTTTTTTGTTTCTAATGTTCGATGTGTGACCTCTTGTTACACGGCATACTTTCAATCTGTAGTCTAGTTCGCTCCATACATTTTGTAATATCACTCTATCAATGGTTCATAATGCTGCATAAATGCTTACTTGTCATCCTCTGTTATTTGTTGTGTCAATTGCAATTGATAGTCATGAAATTTAATTTTTTTTTCCGTTAAATTTTCCATGCCATTTTCTCGTTAATTCCAAGCACACAAGGGGCAACTCTCGTATACTTCCGTAGACTTCGAAAACATCTCTGCCTCATCCTCTCCACTTCTTCTTCCGAGACGCTTGACTGGCCTCTGTTTTTCTTTTTACACAAGCAGCTGTTTTTTCTAATTTGATTATATCATCGCAGAATGCTCTTGTTGGTTGGTGCTTCTTTTCCGTGGCGATTTCTAAATGCACCTTGCATCAAAAGAACCGAAAAAAACCGTGCGTACTTTAATATGCAAAAGCTCTCTGTCATTGTCGCCATGTTTGGATCTCAATCAAAGAAATCTTGAATGTGTTGTTGATCATTGGTGGAAAAAAACTTTGTATGTTTCTCTTTACATTCATATATCAGCATAATATACGCAGAAGTTTCGAAAATATGATTTTTTTAAATGAGTCCACCATTTATACTCACCCTGTATAAAGTAAATTTACCAGTTGTAGAACTGATAAAAATTATTGATGTAATCAAAACAGTTTTGTGTTGAAAAGTTCTGATTATGAGACATTACATTAACAAAGTAAATCAAATTTTATTTTCAATGCTTTTATTCAAAGTTAAGTTTTGAAAAAGCTATGTAGGCAAGGAGTAGTTCAATATTAAATGTCAAAAAAAAGCAATTGTTTATTTCTATTTTATTAAACGGAAATATTTTTACCAGTAGATGAAGTAGCATAAGATCCACACGGGCTTAATCTTTAAAAGAAATTTCCAGAACTTTTCTAATAACGCAGCATTGTGTACATGCTACTGAAAACTAATCCGAAAGCAGTCTATTTTAAAAGCCACGTTACCCATCTGCTTCATTGGATATTTCATATCAGCGGTAGCCTAGTAGTCATGGTAACGGACTCGTCCATGCTTATCGTGAGCTCGATCTTAGTACCGTTGAAGACCCGACGTGTAGAAAAGGGCACTGCACGTTAAATATGTCGATGTTCAAATGTCTTTCCACTGATGTGGTATGGAAGTTAGAAGAGGGGGAGTGCCAACTCAGGTGTCGTCCTCTTCAACTGGCCATGGTTCAAAATTACGAGGTCCGTAGTCAATAACCCTAGTATAGTGAGACGTAAATATAACTCTCATTCATTCTCGTTAGGTATTTCATGATTTGAATGACTATATGTTTTTCAAGTTGTTGATATCTAAGTCCTGGCATTATATATGCCGCAGGAAATTGATGAAAAATTAGTAATTTGATCAAATCCCTAAGGGATATGATCAATTAGCGGGAGATGTTAAAATAACGTCTCTTCAAGGTCCTTTCCCAGATGAAAGTAAGGGATTTGAACAAATCCCTGATCTGTTTCAGTGAAATGATGAAATAATATTGTCAAGAGTTTAAAAGTGTTTATTTAACAAATATAGTGCATTATTAAACGTAGAAGTAAATAATACAACAATAGTCAATGAAATACAAATTATTTATTCGGAACTAATTAATAAATAATTAGAAAATTAGGCTGGCATTTTTTTATAAGTAACATGTTTCCTCTCGGTTGCTGGATATTTGTGGAAGTGATTTCACGAAAAAGGACGGAAATGTGCAACAGGAAACCGGGGAAGCCCCCGCGGTGGCATCGATCCCCTTGTCCGGCCCCCCCCCCTTCATAGGTTCTTTACTAATTAAGACCTGATTTGGGCATGGGAGGGCTTACACACTAAAATAACCATCCATGTTAATCGTATGGTGCCATTTGTTTTTAAAGATATGGGGTTGATATTTGGGGGATCGATAGTACTGCCGAGTTTCATAGTTCGTTAGGAAGTACAAGTACTCGAACCCCCTAGGTACTCCCTCAATGGAACAGCATTTTGCCAATGCAAATCCTGATTAGTTCATTTCATTATTTCACTGTAACAGTTCAGGGATTTGATAAAATCACTTATTTTCATCAGGGAAATGACCTTAAAAAGACATTATTTTAACATCTACCGTCAATTCATCATATCCCTTAGGGATTTGATCAAATTCCTAATTTCGTCATTTCCCTGCGACATATATGCTTCCGACTGTATTTAAAAGCATTTTTAAAGCTCTTGCCTCTTGATTAAAAAAGAACACGGGACTTCAATTTTTTCTGTGACATCCTGCAACACTCCTCCTTGGGAGTCAATTTCCGCAAAGCTCTTTTTCAAGGGATCTCTACTCAACAAAAGAAACATGCCAATCGAATTTCAAATTTTCAGATCTAATAGTTCCGAAAATCTCGAGTGAAGTGAGTGTGACTGTTTATATGTCTCCCTTTCTTCCTATAAATATATAATGAGAGTGATTGATTGATTGATTGAATATTAACGTCGCCCTGTTCAGCTACACGAGGGCTTTTGGCGACGGACCACGTAATTTTGAACCATGGTCAAGTGACGTGGACGACACCTGAGCTGGCACCCCCCTCTCCTAACTACCCCACCACACCAGTGGGAGGACGTTTCAGCTCTCGACAGATTTAACGTGCATCGCTGCCCTACACGGCGGGTCTTTAGTGGTACTGGGCTCGAACTCGTGACAAGGCAAGCCACGATCCGATACCTATACCACTCGGCTACCGCGGCCACAAATATATAGTGAGAGAGGGAGGGATAGATATATTTTACATAATAATAAAAATTTTAATCCATTACGAAAAGAGTAATTACTATTTTTTTGTAATATCAAAGGTCCTGTATTAAATGATCAATCTATTTAAATTTGTGAATTAGTAAAACGTTGAAACGTAAAAGAAAAAAAACTTTCAAATACAGATAACTTGTATAATACAATTAAAAGCATGGAAATACATAATTTTAGGATTTGTAATTTGGGTTAAGCACACTTTCGCTTTACCTTGAGAAAGAAATGCTTGGGGGCTTAATACTTCATTAAAAAAAATCTTTCTCTGCAATTCCATTCATTGAAGCTACTATGTGAAATAAGCAGACTACGTCAAAAGAATTTTTTAAAAAAAAATCTTAGAATACTGTCAGCCGCTTCTATAAATAATCGCTAAAATTATACATTTAACTATGGACATATAAGTCCATCTAAACATATTATCAAAGATAATTTTTTCCGCATTTTTAATCTTCCTACTTTTAAATACGTAATACAGCGTGTCCGGGCTTAAAGTATCCAAAAGTTATGGCTTATTAGACGTAACTACCCTTCAGAATATAATAAACTGTTAATCCGTGGATTGGAAACCCCTCTGAGATTTTTGGGTCAAGTCCGATCGGCCGCACGTGCGTGCATTATTCGGCAATCTCAAACGATAAACTTGTTACACTAACTTCATCAGTAAAGAGATGCGGACACCACAGCAAAAGGTGAGGTGCGTCCTTTGGTTAACGGAATTTAAATCAGTCACGCGCGCACAGCGACGTGTTCGAACAGAATGGAATATTGTTACTGGCTTGCCTAATAGACTTATCAGGACTCCTACAAAATGAATCAAGCACACGATCAACATATCTCTATCACGTAAGCTAATGGATACTTGCCAGTTTGAAATACCAAAGATCCCGTCTCCTTTAAAGTTCTTTCCCAATGGTGGATAAATTTTGATTCCATTCTGTTCGAACACGTCGCTGTAAAAGCATTAATACTTTAAATTCCGTTAACCGAAGTAGGTACTGTACCTTTTGCTGCGGCGTCCATATCTTTACTAATGTAACAAGTTTATCATCTTCTATTGCCGAATAATGAGCGTACGTGTGGCAGATCGGATTAGACCCAAAAACTCTCGAACGGGTTTCCAACCCACGGATGAACAGCTTATTACATTCTGATGAGTAGTTCTGTAATAATAAGCCTTAACTTTTGGATACTTTAAGCCCAGATACCCTGTATTTTAATGCATCAACATAAAACTATTATTACTGTAACAAAAATATTTCATGCAAACATTTTTTTTTTTCATTCTCAATGTGCTAAATAACGATATTTCAACGAAGCGACATAATAAATTTTAGAGTAACTCCTGAAGCAGTGTTACAGGTTACACTTTTCTTAAATATTCTCACTAGACATTTACTTTTGTAAGCCATCATTCCGGTTTTACATACATCTTACCCTTCTTCTCGAACAAAAAATACTCTTTCCTTCCGAAAGAAATGTCCGGTAGAAGTTAGTTACTCGGATAATGTGTCAGGCAGAAAGGTTGGGCATATCATTTTTTCTCATTTGGTAGGACGAGAATTGATAGCATTTTCCTGCCACACAAAACCATTTTCATTACATGCGTAAGCTTATGAATGTTCAATTACTAGAAGACAGTGATAAATATTATGTGGGAGATGATCATGAAGATTATATACATATAAGGAATTTAGTCTAATAAAATAGGAATATTTTATTGATTTACTTTTTTAGAAGTGTTGATTAATAGTGCCAGAAGAATTTATAGAACTTTCTAAGCGAACTATAAAAATGAGAAACGAATTATTTCGGTAATGAAGTAGCCAAAAATTGTTCTTAATATCAAAATCGTCTAAAAGTTGAAGGGAGACTTGATTGTAGATCCTGAGGTAAACGAAGATAATGTTTAGCATACGATATTACCATACATAATCCTTTAAATTTTTGGACTATTTCTAAATATTATTTTTTATTTAAGATATTTAAAAGATTCTACAGCAAATATTACATTATACATATATGTAACCGTTACTTTTTGCAATATAAGTAATTCTAAAAATATTTAATGGAATCCAAAAAACTGGAAACTTAGTTCTTCATTTCTCAATAAAATTTTTCATAGTTTTATTTGTAATAATAAAGCATGTTAATAGTAAAGAATATGTTTTTGAGATTTTTGTGTGAAAGTAATTACTAAATTCAATGTTCTTTTTAATTTCTCGAAAGCTTTAATTACAGTGGCTTATCTTGAACTAATAGCATTTAAAAGTTTTTAATATCTATCATACTGTTAATAGGTATTGTAATTTAAAGCATTTATCAGAGGTTAAAGACCTCTCATTTGAGCTGATATCTCTTCCTAAATATACCCAACGCGTGAGGACTTTGGATCCTATATTGATTTAACGTGTGGAAGTCTCCCATTATACGGCATTTTGACTCTGGTGGAATCACGAACCCATTCAGCTGAATTACTTAAACCCTGCAGCAGACCTTTCTTATGCAATTCGCAAGCAACAAAGGACAGGAACAAAACCCTCAACAACTGGCCGAATAAGGATTTCTTTTCATTCCAGTCGTCTAAGGTGTACTCTTCGGACACAAAGGTGAGCGGTTCAAATCATCCTGCCCAAAGCAGCATTCAAGGTCACTATAGGTCATCCTCCCCTCTGTGACTAATACATTGCCACCTCAATGGTGACCCAGGAATTGAACAATAGATGGCAGCCTAATCAAGCGCTTCTGGGGTGGTTATGTATTCATTCCATTTCAATAAATCATGACTAGTAATTCAAAAAGCAACGGCACACACGCGTGAACCTGACCCGCCATCTCAACAAAAGACTGTCCACAACGTCAATGGAAAAACGTCCCAATGACTCTCGAACCTACTCAGAATGCATATCGATTGTTGAAATGGCAGGGAAACCACCATTCGCTCAGAAAGTTCGGCAATTGCAAAAGCAATTTTCTTCTCTAGGAAAGAGGGCATGCATCGGGCAATTCTTCCGCAAGTCGCAAACAGCAAAGACAGGAATAAAAGCCCTTAACTACTGCCCCAAATAGGGATTCATTTTTGTCCCAGTCGTCTAAGGCATGTACGGTGTAGGTAGCTGCGGAACGGCAGGTCGATGATTAAAAAAAAACACTTCTGCCAAAAACACTTCTTCAACAGCTTACGCTAAAACCCAGTTATCAAATAAACATTTATGATTTTAGTACAAAGATTCAAAGCTGTTATATATTAATTTCTTTTTCCTTGCATATTCATACCATACATTTTCCGTTATATCTTCTAAATCAAAAATTGTAGAATGTAAATATACATTTCATTATTTATTTAGTTAAATATACTGAGTCGCATTTTTCTCTCAGTGATAGGAAGTTGAAATAAATTGCTCCTAAATTCCAGAGGGCTACCATTTATTTGAACTAACCAAAAATCTTTCAGGTTTCAGAACAACAAGTTAACTTGAGTGAACTTTTTGCAAACAAATAAAGTAAACTTGGCTTTGTTTTAAAGCCACAAAGAGTGAAATAACATCATTTATTAAGAAAACAAATCTTGCCAAGACATCATTACTCTGAGGATACTCTGAAAATGTTTTCTTATCGTCCCTACGTATAAGCAACAAAAGAAGACTATTTTTTCCCACCCATTGAACAAACTTTCGAGATCTCTGAGGGAATCTGTACTGTTTCTTACGTTTCCTGAATTCTTACGCTTCTTGAAAAATGTAATTTTTCTTGTAAATTGCACGAAAGAGTTTAGTTTGGTCTTGTATCCTTTAGGGACTGCTTTTGGTTATTTTTCTTGAAGAGGTTCTTGTACTAGGGGAGTTATTTTGTAGGTGTTTTAGAAATAGTAGTACAGAAAAGACTTCTGTAATTTTAAATTAACATAAAATTTAGGCGTAGTTTTTGGGATAATGTATGAGCCAAGAAGAAAAGTGAAGTGAAGTGTGTGTGTGTGTGTGTGTGTGTGTGTGTG
>BMAV01008749.1:219689-259599 GCA_019973955.1 Trichonephila inaurata madagascariensis | reverse complement strand
GGGGGTCCGGACCCCCAGGACCCCCCTTGTGTGCGCCACTGCAATATATTCATGCACAATCCTATGCATCTCCTTCACAATAGCGAACCATCCTTTCTAAACACACAGGTAGCAAGACCACGAGAAAACAAAAGATATGGACAGCTGACAACAGGTGCGGTTGGTCTATTGTCCGCTTTTCGTCCGTGAATCCGGAAAAAACAAAGGGGTAGCAAACAGATGGTCATCAAAGGGGCTACGTTACATGGAAGACATGCAGAGACAATACAGCACAAAACTTATAAGCTCCAACCTGATCATGGGATTACAACCAGAGTAAATGACTCAACTAAAATTAATGTCTGATCGTACAGTGGTAACACAATTTTATTTAGGAGAACGGCATACTGAAACTTACATTCTAAAACAAAGTAAAAACTGTACTTATCTGAGTGAGGGGTTGAGCGGAGTAGGAGACCTGAGAGGGCGGAGTGGTGCTGGCAAGTAATCTAAGGAAAAGAGATAGTGAGTATTCGAATTGTCGAGAGATTTATAAGATAACTTCGAATTATCGCGTTTTGTAGTCTGGAGAGCCACAGATTTTATTTCGAAATATTGAGTGCATCAAAACGTACTGTTTTAGTTAGAAATATCAAGAGCTTTCCCAGGAACTGAGCATATGCTTCAACTTATCGAGAGGCTCGTATTATGGCAGGTTTGAATTATCGAGTGTCGATACATATATATATTTTTAACTCTCTCTCCATTGCAAATACCGAGTGTCCACAAAGTACGGCTACAATTTCACAAATATTTATTACTAAAAAACAAGTACTATAAAAAAAATTTTAAGTCAATACCTACTTAGATCAACAAAGAAAAATTTTACTTTAGCTATTTTTTTATTAAATAGTTCCGGTTAATATAAATATGTATAAACATATGATAGAATCAAGACACAAGTCGCCAAAAAGGATGCCGACTTGGCTGTATTTGTAATTCTTTAATTAATCAGTTTCAATCAATTAATTTGTATTAATCATCATCAAAGTATCGTATTGTCATCCAAAATAATCATGTGTATAAAATTTCAGCTCAATTGAGCGCTTTAAAATGTATTTTATTAACGATTGAAAATTCGACCAAGATAAATATATAGAGAGTGTGAGCTAATAGTAGGAATTGAACTAGCAAACATATTCACACTTAAGGTCTTTTACGTTCCACACAGAAAATACTAAAAGTTTTATAATTATAATTTATTTATTTATTTAATTTGTTTTATTGCACAGTTTCAATATGCGCATCAATGGTTGCGGGCAAAACATCGAGATCATACGAGATTCTGTGAAGCATTGTAGGATCAACATTCTGAATGACCACTGTAATTCGACTGTTCAGTTCATCATAGTTACGAATAGGAGATTGACAAACAATGTTTATCACGTATCCTCACAAAAAATCCAAAGGTGTTACGTCTAGAGATCTAGGTGGCCACGGCCATCAGACCTCTTCCCTTCATCGCCCGGAAAACTTTTTTTTAAAACCTTTCTCACTTCCTAACTTCAGTGTGGTGGTGCTCCATTTACGCTGCACATGTATTGCAAATTTAAGGAGGTTCACTCATGTAATGGGTTCAAAAAATCAAAAAAAAAAAATTATTATTATCTTCATAAATTGCTTCCTTAACATGTTTAGAATTCGGTTGTAAAGTGATTTTTTAAAATTTGAAGTCTTTATAAACAAGTAGGTGATATAAGAGCAGCTGTTCGTAGCACTAAGGTAAGATTTTCATTGTTTTAATTGGACTTGAAACTTTAAAGGGGTTTTTCTCAAGACTGTGTTTTTCAAACTTTCATCCATCATATCTCAAGAGGGCCGTGGTAGCCCAGTGGTCAAGGTATCGGATCATGGCAGGCTTGCCACGAGTTCGAGCCCAGTACCACCACTAAAGACCCTCCGCGTAAGGGAGCGATGCACCTTATTCTGTTAAGAGCTCAAATATCCTCCCGTTGGTGTGTTGTGGTAGTTAGAAGAGGGGTGCCAGCTCGTCACTTGGTCATGGTTCAAAATTACGAGATCCGTCGCCAAAATCCCTAGTGTAGCTGAACAGTGCGACGTTAATATTCACTCACTCATCATATCGCAAGAACGGTTTGAGCGAATGACTTCGAATTTATAGGGTAGACTCAGCACAAATATACGCACCAAATTAACTACGGTCATTCCAAAATTCCCAGTATTTCTACTTTTTATCGCAAAAAAATACCTATGAAATTAGAAATTTTTTCTTCGGAGGTCTATCAAAATTCCAATTTTTGATATTTTCAATTGAGTATAGTTGGTTCGGTGTATTTAAGCTTATAGATTAAAACGCCATTAATTTTTTTTCAGATAAGTCAATCAACCGGAATCGTGGAGTCCATTTTTTCGAGGTGGGTGTGTTCAGAGCGCTGTAACTCACGTTCTGTTGGATACTTTTGGCTAAAAATTTATATACATACTCTTAAGATACATATAAATAAATGATAAAAAACTTAAAATTATATCTTTTTATTGGTCATAAAAAGAAATTTCCTAAAAATGCTTAAAAAACAGGCCGTCACGTGGGTGAACCCCCTTAAATTCGGTAAACTGTTCTACAACTTGTGCTAATTCTTGTGGTGAAGCCATTTTGAATTTCGAATGTTTTGGAACATGGAACATGTGCGGATGATGTGCCTCCAGTTTATATGTCATTTAACAGAAACTTTATTCTTTTCTTTATGGAACTTAGGGGGAAAAAAAACTTTATGTGAAAAATTTTGTATATCTTTTTAAAATTTATTTTAAAAAGTGTAGCCATATACTTTTCGGACATCCTATAAATAGTATATTATCGGACGTTAATCAATCAAAACTGCTAAAAAAAATTTAAAATTTCCATTTCAATTATAAAATATTACTACAAAAAATAATCTCGACGAAATTGTGGATTATTCATCATAATCTTATGCATTTTTAGCACAGATTTAATTTTTCGCATTTATATTGAGATAAAACAAAACAAAAAAATCACTAACATTATTAATAGGCAAACAAACTGAAAAATTAGGATTGCTTTGATGTAGAGATTTTAGCATCAACATATCTCTCGATATTTTGATACATAAAATAACAATAATTGTGCATTGTTCTTTAAGTTCGCTAGTTCTTTTCCAATAACAACTATAAACATTGTCTCCGATTCATTTTACCGTAAAATCCGGCGTATAACACACACCCATACTTTCAAGGTGCAATTCATAATTTTTAAGTATATTCGCCGTATGACACGCACCCCTTTTCTTACAAAGGAACCCGAAGTGTGCGTGTACAATGCGCTCGTGTTTTTTTAAGTCATTTATTCGAGTTATTATCCCACGATTTTGAAAAAAAAATAGTATAATACTATTAGAATTAGAGCCTTTTAACTTCATTATAGAGGTATGTCATTTCTTTCAAATATATAGTATTCCGATCTATGTAGAATTTTTTTTTTTTTTTAATTTTTCTTATGATCATCTCTTTGTTTTCTTATTTTTGAAGTTATTATTTTTATACACCCGTCGTTATAACGCGCACCCACAAATTTCGCTCATTTTTCGTGTGGAAAGTGCGCGTTAAACGCCTGATTTTATTGTACTTAAAAGAGTACGTGGTTGATTTGCTTATGAGGAATATGGAATATCAAAAGCAGTTTGTGCGTTAATTGATTAAATTTGGAATAACTAACGGTTAAAATGGGATTTTTCCCTGCAGTAAATAAAAAAAACTAGATTTTTATAACACGTTTGATTTTATTAATTTATTTGAAGGAGAATTTTAGTTGACTATTCATGATTCGACAGGGAGAAAATGAATATTTGTTAACGTCACACTTAGAAACAACACTAACGATAGCTCTCGTAATTTTGAATCAGAGTCAAGATATAAGGATGACACCTGAGCAAGCACCACAGTCGGAACTTCCAAACCAAAACGATCGTGAATATTTAACGTGCTAACGTGATTTAAGATTTAACGTCGTTAACGTGATCCGCTAAATAGCGTGTCTACTTCAAGTAGGACTCGTTTATGACTCGACTGTGAAAACGCTTGCAATGAGCTTGCGACTATTACAGCTGCCTAAAAATGGAGGAAAGCGTGTGAGAAATCGGTGTGGTAATCTACTGAACTGATACGTAACTCCAATCTCTCTGGAAATGAGATAGAACAATCGGATTTCGCGTGACAAGGACGGTCAGAAAATCATAATATCACTGGTGTCGCTAGCTTTGAGGGAGCCCTATATCAAAATTCTTTCGGGGCCCTTTTTTAGATATGAAAGCCTTGTTAGTGGACTGTTGTTACACATGTTGGGGCCCCTGTAGCTTGGAAGCCCCGTATCTTTGATACGGCGGTAGCTACGCCCCTGCTTAATATATGTATATATCTTACTGTTCTGTCTAGTTATACTTAAGGTTATAACTAATTGTATATATTATTATAGATATGTATATATATACACCGGGCGTTTCAAAAGTCACGCAATCCACATGGTAATCCTTGTTGCTTAAAAGCCAAAAGAGTTGGTTGAGAATTCTGTCACTAGATGGCAGCAGGGGCCTCATCATAAGAAGTTTTGAACGTATCAAGCACCAGTTTCAAAATACTTGTCAATTGTAATTAGTTGAGCACAACGGGAGGCTCATGAAATTTTTCCAAGAGCAAAGAATAGCCATCGGGGATTTTTATTTCGCTACAAAATCTCATTGTGTGATAAAAGCATTTCAACAGAAAAATCCAGCTGAAACAGCCACAAATGCATCAACGATAACGCTTTTAGTGTAACGGTTCCGTGACACAGGATAGGTTGCAGACAGGAAGCGATCGGGTAGAGCGTCCATAGTGAAAACGAAAGTGGCAGATGTGGAGACCGCTTTACAAAGAAGTCCGATGAAAAGACTGTCCGTCTACATCATTACGGAATTCATATTCTTTCTAAACAGTGATGAAAGGTGCGCTTGGTTGCAGCAAACTGGCGCAACGTGTCACACATCACGAGACAGAATGGAAGTTTCAACTGAATTTTTCGATGATCGCGTCATTTCCAAAAACTTTGGCCACCACGTCCACCGGACTTGTCAATTCAGAATTTTTTCCTTTGGGGATATCTGAAAAACGTCGCCTTCAGGAATAATTCCCATACGATTGATGAACTTAAGGTATCCGACTACGTTCGGAACCGTGATTTTAAAAAAGCGCATAACTGGATAATTTTCATGATATTTAGTGTCCCTTAGATTAGACTACATGTATAAAGTTGTTTTAAGGACATTTTGAGAAGAAAAAAATACAATATTTCGGCAAAAAAGTAACTTTGACTAACCTTTTTTCAAAATGTTCTCCTTTTTGTGAAAAATGCTTCTATTATAATAATATTTTGCCTCTATATAGCTCAGAACTCTGTACAGAGGCTCAACTATGAGTTTTGAAAAATCACATTATTTTCAGAGTTACAACCAATTGAAATATAATTATCGGCGTTTTTTTCTTAAAATTTCTCCCCTCTGTTGTCGTAAAACATAGATAAACCCACTTCTAAGTTATATAATTCAAAAATTCTAGTTGAGCCTCTGTAGAGAAGTCTGAGCTATATACAGGCAAAATATTATTATAATAGAAGCATTTTTCACAAAAGGAGAACATTTTGAAAAAAAATTATTCTAAGTTAATTTTTTGCCAAAATATTGTATTTAAATAATTTTTTTTTTGTCAAAATGTCCTTAAAACAAGTTTATTCATGTAGTCTAATCTAAGTGACACTAAATATCATGAAAATTATCCATTTATGCGCTTTTGCAAAATCACGGTTCCGAACGTAGTCGGATACCTTAAAAGTAACATCCTCCATGCAATATAGGACATCAATTCTCACTCTTCGTAAAGTGTCAATCTGGTAAAAAGAGTTCGATTTTGTGTCCAGGAAAACGACCATCATTTTGAACATTTACTGTGATTTTACCGTGTCTGACAATAAAGATAACTATTCAAACTTTGTGTTTGCCCTTTATTCTGTTTGTTAACGTAATTCATTTGTCTTTAAAATTCAACCACAAAGGTTGATGTGCGCGACTTTTGAAACACCCAGTATAAATGCATACATATATATATATATAGACTCAACATACGTGTCTGGGCCAGGATTAGTTCGAACAGTCCTGGTTTCTTAGTGCTGTCCGGGTCTTTTTTAGTGCTGTAATGTCTGATGTTGTAAAAATGTCCGGTATTTTGAACATTTTGACTGATGAGGAACTTTTTAATTTAAATCCTGCATAATCAGAATCAAGGCTGTCTTCGGTTAATGTTAAAGAATAAGACCCGAAATCTGAATATTTTTTCAGATATACAAATACTCCAACATTAATATTATATTCTGGCTTCCTTATCCTGTAGAAAAAATCACTTATTTTTATCCTAGTTGACACATTTTTTTTTTCTTTTATAAGATGTGTTTCGCATTTTTTTTCTCCTATACCGTAATGCTAAATGAATTATTCCTTTACATGTTACAAAGGAAAAATTGTTTATGGAATATTTTGAAATTTCAAAAACAATATATTATAAACAAATGCATGAGTTACAATTTTTTTTGAAAATAAGTCATTTTTCTGTCCGAAAATGTGCTCCGCGTTTAGTTCCAGCTCTCGTAAATTTGGCGATAACAGCCTTAAACATTCTCTTCCGGCTGTGAATATTCAACAATGCAGTTCTAAAATTGGAAGCTAATTCTAGAACAGAAGTACTCCAGACATATTCTGCACTGATACGTCAAATTCAGGAGAAAAAAGCCAAAGAATTGTTAAGCACTGAGAAAGGAAATAATGTTCACGATCAAACTTCCTCTCAAGCATAGACACCAGGGGCGGCTCTAGGGCCGGACAAACCGGACCCTTGTCCAGGACGGCATTTCGATCGAATTTGAGAATTTTTTTTTGTTACAAAAAATTTTATATATTTTCCGAAATATTATTGGGTGGGAATTTGGTATATTATTTAACATATCTTATTTTGTTCTCTATATGTTTAATGCTAGTTTTCTTTACTGTTGAAACTTGAAAAGTTTCGAGGCGGGAGTACATGTTAAATCATGAAATTTGATATATTTACACATCTTTCACAAGTAATTTTCTTCCCAGCCCGAAGTGAGGTCACAACAGACATTCCTTTCACCCATACGATGTCCGGTGCCAGCTATCCAATAGGGGACAAGGGTAATTGGAATTTTTGGTGGAAAGCGAGCCACACGAGATATTTTATATTAGTCTCGAGTATAGTTACTATAAGTTAAAATAAAAGCTTGTGATCCCCACCATCAGTAGACTCTTTTTCGAAGAAATTGACCTGCTGAAATGTGCGATTCCTTCTTACATTTTACTCGTTTCAGATAATAACAAGATAATTTTGTTCTTAATTTCGAGTTATTTTGAACCTTTTAAGACTGAAAATAATATATATAGTTGTTATGCTGCCTTCTTGTTCGCAAAAATTATTATAGTTCTTTCTATAGATGTGTAATCTATGTGAACAATTCATCTTTTTTAGTAATAACTTTTTGCTTTAGAGAGGGGCGGCAAAACTACTAGAGCCGGCCCTGTAGATATATATACAAATTCCATATAACTCTAGTATCCGATACATAGAGTTGTGGAGAATCAGTTTTGAAATTTATGAACAGAAATTGACAGGTTGAAATTGTTAGTGAAATTATAAAAGGTGTAATTGAAAGGTTAATGAAATTACAATCCCGGGTATTGATGACTTATTTGATGAACATACATTGTAGTGCCGGATAATTCAAAATCAAGTTCTGAAAAAATATTTAGTCATTCTGCCTCTACAGCAGGGGTACTCAACCTTTTTTTTTCTGTTGGGCCGCATACATGTCAGCCACTTCACGCGGGCCGCAACATGAGAATTAATGGAGGAGGAGGGGGAGAAATGCTTTATGACCAAGATAACATACAAAAATTTAAAATGGGGAAATTGATCAAAATATTTAAACACCTGTTTTGCTTTTTTTTTAATTATTTTTTATTTTCTTTTATTTTTGTTACTAACACTAAATTAGAAGCATTTAAGAAACACTCATTCACAATTTATGCATCAGTATATAAACGGTTTCATATGATTACCAATAATATAACAAACTTCATGGGATGTCTTTGTTACCGCTGTGATATTACCACTGACAAAACACTTTGTTGAAGGATTATTCATGAAAAAGCCTATTCATCCCCTCTTGAAAGAGATCTTCGAGGAAAAGTATCATTGAATGATTCCTGTTTATTCGTATTTTTTTAATACAGCACTTTCGTGACAAATCAAACAATTATTGATCCATGTTCGTTTTTCACTACAAAATAGTCAACTTCCCAATCGTCTTGAAACAATATATTTTCTTCGAATATTTTTCGTTTGCAAGATATGAAAAATAGTTAAAAATTAATTCCACCCACTGTTGTCTGTTATCATTAACCATAAATGTTCCAAATAGAAAAAGAATATCAATTCGTATCCGTACGACACCGACAACAAAAAGCAAAATTGATATATTTGATTTCTTGACAAAGAATCTGTCAACAATTTTTTTAAAAAATGTTCTTAAATAACTGAATTTCTCAGAGCAATGCACCATGACTGGGCCACTTAAAAAGGTTCGGCATGCCACATGCGGGTCACAGGTTGAATATCGCTGCTCTACAGGCATCTATAATGTAAAAGTGTTGCTGGTGCAGCATTTTAGGCACGAACTGGTCTTTCAATCATATTCCACATATTCTAAATGGGATTTAAGTTTGGCAAATGTGAATTGCTACATATAGAGTTTGTCGTATATTTGCATTTCTCATGAATCATACAACCCCAAAATCCAAAATTTCAGATATAATTCTCTCCAATAGTTCAGAAAATGTTCAAGTCTGAAATTACAAATGGGAAATACATGGAGCTTTAAGGGGTTGTATGCTATTTTTAAAACTTCATTTTCAATCCATTTGCCCTGCTATTTTAAAAGGATGGGAATGTAACATTATATAATCTATTTAAAAATATCATTAGTTTTTACCAAATATCACAACATTAATGACCAGGTTCAAATAAAATTTAGAAGTTTGGATTATTTGCTTTTTCTACAAGTGGGTCGACACTAATTAAGTTCAGTAATGATAAAAATTTAAAAGTTATTAAAATTCGTCTTTTTTAAAAAATTAAGAAAAAGAACACTGTAAAATATCAACAAATGAAAATATAACCATTCTACTACCATCTTAAAAAGATACTCTAAAAAAATATTTGATTGATTTAATTTTCACTTAAATTTTGTCTGCTGGAAACACTTCCAGTCTCATTTTGCTAAAAAGAACATTTATAAAAATATCAGCGGCATAATTTTGTTCATCAATAATTGCATGTGTTACCATACTGAAATCCTATTCTAAAAACTGAATTCTATATGATATCTATTAAAAAATCTGGTTGAGAACATAGTTTGATAGAACTAGGAGCTAAAAAAATATTTTTTTTTAAATCCTACTTTTTCAATATGAAGAAAGAATTACATCTCCTTGTGTTGGTACAAAATTAATTGCTAAGATCTTTCAGAAAATATTATTTATTGCTCTCTCTTCTTTATTTTAAAAGTTATATCATTTAATGACAATGAAGTAATTGTAACTGAGCTCATAATTTTACTCTACGATGAACTTGCATGCAGGACAACATCTAAATTAAAAGCTTTGTTCATTTACTTTTCACATCGTACTATATTAGCACAATAAGGCTTAACTGTGAGTTTAATGTATTATATATGATTATTAATGCAAGCTTCTTAGGAATGGACCCATAAATCTTTTAATTATATCATTTTTTTTATTTTACTAAGTGTGATTGTTGTTGCAAAGAATATCTAGCTTAAATTTTTAAAAACAAAAAATTGTCATTAATCCTGATGGTTGGACTATAATTCTAAATATTAAAAGCTTTGATTGCATTAATGTCAGCCGCCAAGAACTATATAACAAATTTTATAGTTATTCAACTATGGTCAATCAATTCAACCATCTTCAGCTAAATTTTGCTATGACAGTGTTAGGTGGAATCAAGACAAATCTGGGAAAGGGCTTAAAGATGTTTGGACATGAAACTCAAGATAAGTAGTATCTCAAGATAGGTAGAACTTGTAGCTACCAAGGCCAAGAACAAATTAAAATTTCTTGATCATAATTTTTTAATGGTAAATATTTGCCATTTTTTTTTTTTTTAATTAAAGCATTAATCCATTTCAAAATTCATAGATCATATTTTGCAACACTTATTATTAGAACTTTCTCAGCAGTATGAAGTCATGCTTTTATTTTAATCTATATAATTCAAATTTATACCTAAACGTTTTTTGAAAAAATTTTTGATATGAAAAATCAATAAGGTTATTACCATTAATTAAGTCAACTTCCTGTTTTGTCTTTTTAAACATCAAAACATAAAGAAATATTAAATTTTGTGAAAACAGTTCCATGTGCCACATAATACAATCAATCAAGTTGAATTCATTCCTATCATCTTGTTAGTTGAAAAGAGAATTAAAAATAAAAATATCAATTCAAACTTTTTTTATTGCATGCTTTTTAATTAAAAAAGAATTACTATTCATAATATTGATTTCAAAATACAAAGGTATCAAAATATAACTTAAAATATTGTGGCTACATTTTTTTTTTTCTTTAAGATTAAAATTTGTTATTGAAAAAAAAATCTCCACTCCCTTTTAATAATACTAACAAATATAAAGGTACAATATACAAAAATCTGCATATAACTTAGATTTTATAAAGATAATTTCTAACATTACATGAAGGTTTTACGTAATGCTAGCATTATTTCATAAAACACAACTTACTAACTTTTATAAACATTTACAGCCATACTGATAACACTTTAAACAAAAATAAGTTAATTTTATTAACAACAGCACTAAAAACTAATTTTATTAGCGCATCACAATGATTCAACAAATGAGTTTCTTTTTACATCTGCAAATACATTTTTGAATTTAGATAATGATTACAATTAATTCGATGAACTCTGATTTTTTGGACAAAATGGGAGATGATCATAGACATCCATGGACGTAGGAAATATTTCAAGACACAACCAACACAAATGTTTTTTACAATTAGCACATTCCATATGATTACAACCACTTTCCTTTTCTATCACAATTTGACAATAAGGACATTGCTTTCTTGAAGCTACATCTTCTTTCATCCAACTCTGAAAAAAAGAAAATAAATAATAAAAATTTAAGTTTCTATACTAAAAAAAAGTTTTCTGAAATTGCAACTTTGAAGCCAAGTGGACGACTGATAAAGTATCACGCTTCCATGTCACAGGTCTGGGGTTCAAACCCTGGGCTGGGCAAGATCGACTCAGCCTTCCATCCCTTTAGTTTAATGAGTACCAAACTTACTTGGGAACTAAACCCTGTGGTTTTATGCCAGACTGATTACCTGATCGGAGCATCTACCCATCCATCTTCGCGCCCAAGGTCGAAAAAACTGAGAGGGATACAGTAGGCCTTGGCCCTGATGGGCTGTTGTGACACTGAGTTTAGTTTAGAAATTGCAACTTGATAACTTTAAACACAAAAGTTTAATGGTAAACTGCAAATAATGAAGCATACATCAAAATATATAAATAACAATAAAATCAATATTTGATATTCTTATTTTAAAATTAAATGCATTAAATTGGTTTCAAAGTACAAATAATTATAAAAATTTGCACAAAATATGGAAAGTGAAATAACTTAAAATAAAATTTTCACAATGCAGTTCTTCCTGAGTAAGCAATTTTAATTATATCTTGCCCATTCCTCTTCAACCTCTTATTTACATTATAATTACATAATATGTAATACATTTTTAATACACAAACAATTTCAAATCTTTACAAATCCAGTATAATTAATTGATGCATATTGTTATATTTTAAAACCTTAAAATATACTTTGGCACTTTGAATTTTACTTACATGTAAGATACAAAGCAAAGCAAAAACCAAACTGATTAGGAACTTATTGATTCATTCACTTATTGAAATTGAGCTGGTTAAGTATAGTCATATTTTAAAACTAAATTTAGTTAAAATTTAATTTTAAAAAATTAATTACAGTTTCCTGAGTAGAGCTCATGAGGAAATTTCACTTATGTGTATAAATTTAAATTTTATTTAGTTATAGATTTTTTCAGTAAAAAATATTTTAAAACATATAATTTTTTTTTAAAAAAATATTCAATACATGAATGAAATTCACCCCTGATGTTCTAAATTTAAGAATAGCTTTGGGCTATGCAATTTCTTTAGATACATAAATAGTAATTATTAAATTTCAATCTATAATAAGAATATCAATGAATAAAATTCTCAAATTTCAAATTTGAAAATACACAAATAATTCAGAGGTATATAGTTATAGTTGACAATGAAATTATGGTTTAACAATCACATATACTACAGAACTATTAATTTTCATGGAAAATGCATATTAATAATTATTATCTATTAACATGATTTTTCATATTTGAAATTAATAATAAAATATTAAACAAATATGGAAAATATGTAATAGATTTACATAAATTCTAATAATGAAAGCAAATTTTAAAAATTATCAAATTTAGTACACTCAAAAACAAATTTTATAAAAGAAAAAATTAAACATAATTAATGAATACCTTCAAAGAATAATCTTCATCTTTTTCAATATTCTGGAATAACTCACAGGATAAACCATAATGATAAAATGTTTGACATCTGAAATTATTAAAATTGATAATTACAACAAATATGAAACAGTAAAAATAAATTATTGGAAGTAAAACAATATTTTTCATAACTAAAAATTGCAAAAATAAGCTTTGTATGATGATATTAATCTTTATATATAAAAATCTTCTGTGCATGTGTATGTGACGAAACTCCTCCTAAACGGCTGGACCGATTTTGATGAAATTTTTTGTGTCTGTTCCAATGGATTTGAGAATGGTTTAGATTCACAATTCGGTCCGATATCGCAATTTGTTAAAAAGATATTAATTAAAAATATTCAACTCAATATTCACCTGCATTGTTGTAACAGCGTTATTGTTATAAAAATTACGTAAGTTGGCGTCGAAAATTGATTTTCAGCCAAACTGGCCAAACCGGGTCTTCACTGTTACAAAAATGTAGACGAATCATGCTTTTTAGCATTTTTAATTAATATCTTTTCAAATAATCTTTATATATATAACTCTTCTGTGGTGAATATGTGACTGAACTCCTTCTAAGCGGCTGGTCCGATTTGGATGATATTTTTTTAAGCATTGAAGTAGATTCGAGAATGATTTAGATTCACAATTCAGTCCAATATCACAATTAGTTAAAAATGTGCCAAAATTATGTAAGGGCGCGTGTTTGTACATAAAAAAAATCATGGGCAATATTCTTGAGGCCACTATTTTGAGCGGCAAACTTCAAGTTGTACTTTTACCACAGATCCCAATGATTCTTTTTAACTCCCCTACCCATTCAAATATTTGCAATTTTCAATTCGCTTGGCATTAACTATGACCATTAATAAGTCACAAGGTCAAACAATGACAATTTGTTGTTTAGATTTAGAAAACCCTTGCTTTTCGCACGGTCAATTATATGTTGTATGTCCGAGGTTTGGCAAACCATCGCATTTGTTTGTTTACACCCCTCAAGGATTAATCAAAAACACTGTACATTCAATGCAATTGCGATAAATTTATTTTTTGTGCATAAAAAATATGCCTGTTATGAAAATAGATCGAGTTTCATCATTTTTACCCTTTAATCAAAAGAAGTTTAATTTTCTATTCAGAATAGCTTCTATATTCAACTTAGTTCATAGTAAATACACTCACACATTATCAATAGGTCGAACTGTGGTTAACTGTACATGTGATGATGCCAGGTATTGTAACAGCTTTCTTTATAAAAAATTTCATCAGAACGGTCCAGAATGTTACAATTTATTCAAAAAAGTTTGTAATATTCAGATTTAAGACGTGTGTACTGGACAACGTCTGTCGGGACCGCTAGTATATATATATATACTTAATCATATAAAAAACATATAATGTAAAGTATTTTTATGCAAAAGGTATATTTTACAGAAAAAATGCATATGAAAATCACTTAAAAAAATTAAAGATAGGTTTCATAATTCTCTTAAATCACATAGAGTTCAAACAAGTTGAAAATTTAATATAAAACTGGATAAAAAAAAGTTTCCAGAAATCAACAAAAACAGGTTAATTAATAAATTCCTTCAAAGTTTGGAAAAAAACTAATAAATATTTGCCAAAGATTTCTAAATAAATTTGTATTTGAACTTAAAATTTTATTTTATTCAAACATAGCATATTAAATTTTAAAAACTTTTAATATCAGTATCGGCTAAAAAGTTCAAAACATTTACAAAAATTGGTTCCAAATTACTTTCATCAAAAGAAGAAACTTATTGGTAAAGATGTGCAATGTATTTCCACAAACTTCATTCTAGTTCCACATTGTTTCTTTCTGGCAGTTTGTGATGATAATTCTACTATTTTTTTATGTAATTCAGGGTATACTGATATATAGTTCTATGGTTTCGTTTCTAATTAAAACACTTATTCAGAATTAGTCATTAGTCTCCTCTCCCCTTCCCAATTCTAATTTACGGTAAAATATTCTTAAATTTAATCTTGCAGTGAGAGGAACTGGTTTTTTTTTTTTTACATCACTTGGTTTTTATACCTGCAAGAATATTCAAAAGTCATAACAATGCAAGACTGTTCTAAGGAATTACTTACAAGCAATTTATCATAGCTAAAGCTACTTAAACAACCTCTGCTATTTTCATGTTCTTAAAGTAGTGATTTCATGTTATAATACTAATAATTAAATGATTATATTGTTTGTCACGCATTCCAGTCAAACCTTCTTTCAAAAGGCACTTATGGAATATTTTTACCATATTTCAGAAGAAGCAGACTTGAATTACTCCATCAAAAATAAAAGATTGTTTCCACACAATTTTCCTTTTCACGAAGTCATTTTCTAATTTATTCAAGATAAACTATTAAGTCTGCTACAAGTAATATTTTTGAAAAATTGCGATTATGTCTAGATAAAAAGGATTTTTGCATTTGCCTGATCAAATACTTGAACTTAAGGGTATTTTAACTTTAGACTATCCAAAGCCTTTTAAATTAATAAACCTAAAAACACAAGATTTTTCCCTTTCAAAAAGCTTCCAATTTTCATACAAATACCATTCCATAAAAATGGCTACTTCCCACAAGGGTTTTAAGTAAGCCATTTGCAATTGCAATTTTCTTATTTTTCTTTTAGAAATAATATAGCCATTGGTTAGTCTATTATCATAATAGTTTCAAGATCTGAGATCCCCATGCATTCTTTGAAACTATATGTGAGGGTATCAAAAAGTAGGTTTTAAGCATACACATACCACATTCCTTAAAACTTTAAAGTAGGTACTTTAAATAAGTTTATATGTATGTTTATGCTTTTTCCAAAAATTTTCGGATTATATACAAACAGCACAATCTTGAAATCATATAGAAATGATTTGTTCAAAAAGAGATCTGACAATACATTAATTTTAGATTTGTTACTTAACAGACTAATTCTCAGCATTCACATTGCCTCAAAAGTTTGATTAAATTTTATAAATGCAATATTAATGTAAATACTTCATCTTTGAAATTATCTTTGGTTGGAAGAAAAATCTATCCATTTTGAGTAGTTAAAATTAGATGTCAAATACAATATCAAGTTCCTCAACACAACTATAATAAAATTTAAACCACTAAAAGATGACATATTTACATGAACTTTTAATGCAAAATCATTTGTAAAAAATACCAAAAGTATTTGAAATTTAAAACAAAGTAGAGAAATTTCTCCTAATATAAAACTTTTTCTATCAGATTCATTGAGCATACTTCTTCAAAAAAAAATTTCAGAAGGAAAAAAATTTATATTTGTTTGTATAAACAGAAAATTCATTTGTGTTTTTAAATTTACAATTCATAGAAAATTTAGCAAAAATTATTTTAAAAAATAACTTCTATTTTTACATATTAAATATTAAATAATATTTTGAATAAAAGATTTATGTAATAAATGCATAATAATCATTTTCATAGCATGAGAAAGTACAAAAATGTGTATTAAAATACTCATGTGAATTATATAGACTATTAATTGAAGTGATGGCATATTGAGTAAGATTTTGTGAAATATTGGTTCTAGTTTAGTGTTAATCAAAAAAGAAAGAAGACTTGAGTTAAAAATAAAATCAAAAGGAGTTCTTACTTTGATGTTAGTCTAAATTTATCTAACAACAGATAAAAATGTCCAAGTATTGTGAAGATTCAGAAATTATACATCCCTATATATTTAAAGTCAAATGATTGCTTATATGATGGGCATTTTTCAACACAGGTAATTTTAACTACTCAAATTATAGAAATTCCAAATTTAAATAGATTGATTCATATACAATTAATGATTTTCTAAATTCTTAAGTGCAATATAATAGGTTAGATATATTGAATTAAGACTGTGTTAACTTATGAAAATAGAATCAGTATTCTGAATTTATTTTTTTAGTACTAAATACCATGTTGCAAATAATTTTCACCATTCACCATAGTATAAAAATTCCTTATATATCTTCAATATAAAACTATTTAAAATACATTCTGCAATATCATGAAAATCTCTAGAATTATCTTATACAACACCAAAATGCTTTAAACCAAATATAAATCTTAAAATAAAAAAATAAATATTACTAATAATTTAGTCTCTAATAGTAAAAAGTTTGTACCAGAAAAGGCTGTTTATAGTTTCTGATCATTATTTTCAAAAAAAAAAAAAAAAAAAAATCACAAAAAATTGATTATATTAAACAAAAGGTAACAATTGAATAATTACTTCTTACATGCACTGACAAAAAATTAAACTACTAAAAAACAATAAACATCAGAAAATTAAAAGGAATGTAATAAATGCAAAAAAATAAGAATTAATTACCTAGTACAAATGACATTTTTGCAACCAAGACATAGAAATTCTCCACCAGTTCTAGATATTCTGTATATTCTATGACAATCAGGAGAAGGACAATACATAACTTCACCAGGATTATTGTTGATATGGTGATGCAAAGCAGTAGCATAAAAAGATTTTCGCAAAGCCTCAGAGCCAGAAGATAGTAATTTCTTAAGATCTATCATAAAAAATCTCTTCTCACAACCCTGTAAAAAATAAAATAATTTTCTTTATATCATTTAATGGACCTTTTATTGCAATTACATATCACTTAAAGACAACCAAAATTTTTAATTGTAATAAAATTAAAAGAAATTTTAAAATATACATATTATCTTCCAAACTTGAACACTAACCTACATGAGAACTTAGAAGCTATGCTAAATTGAAATCTTTGATTATTTTCCCCATAAAAACCTCTTATATCAGCAATATCACAGCTTTAAGTAGTAAATTTATCAAACAAGGCTTTTTTTTTTTTTTAATTTTATTAGTGTTTTTCCTTTTTCTTTTTCACATACACATTGACATAAGTATTTTAAATTTACAAAAAAATAACTAGTTTCCCAAAATTTTGTTCAAAAATATTTATTATATATATGAATGTGTATTACATATACTATAATATAAATCTACACACACACCCCTTCAAACTGGAAAAAAGAACCAAACTTAGAATAAAAAATTTTAATTAGAAAGATAAAATCTAAACATAAAAATAACATAAAAATCTAAACATCAAAATAACATAAGGGTTCATTTTTCAACCAGAACCAACCACAACATCTGTAACAAGAAAGCCATTAAGGAAAAATTGTTCAAAAGAGTACTCAGTTTCATATATCAAAAGAAAATATTTGAACAATAAGGTTTGTGTCTACATTAATTTGTAATTTGCTATAAAGTTACAACTATGATACATCAGAAAAATATAAGACATGATAGAGAAAACATTCCTTCCCTAAAATGATGAAGAACTTAAAAAAAAAATAAAAAAAATTGTCATAGAGTAAGAAAATGTACAAACACAATATATTTCATATCTAGTTAGAGATTAAAAAGAATTGCTTCTCTTACATTGTTTGCAAAATTTAAAAAACTTATATAAATACCTGTTTAACACAAGTTAATGGAATAACTTTTGACTCAATTTGCAACAGTAGACAAGTTTTGCAGAATGCATGGCCACAATTTTCAAGTCTGTAGAAATCATAAGTTAAAGCATCAAAACATATGCCACATATTTCTTTATTTTCATCTAATTTTACTTCAGAATTTTTCTCAAAGAGTTCTTTGCAGATACTTTCTAGATGCTTTTCAACCTACTCACAAAAAATGAATTTAACATTAAATAAGTAATCTTGGGAATAAAATTAAAACTAAAATAATAAAACTATGCAAAAAATATTAAGAATTAAAGCATTTTTTTTTATAATTTTACAAAATATTTATTTTATACATATTTAAATGTATCTTGATATTATAAAACAAGCAAATGAATAAATTTTTATGTCAGGTTTATATTTTAATAGATATTTAAAATTTGAAAAATAACCTAAATCTTTTTATATTTTTCTAAATCAAAGATTGATAAGTAAATTATTTTGCTTTTTATTTTATTTAAATATGATGCTCATTTTAAGCTTTATAA
This sequence comes from Trichonephila inaurata madagascariensis, assembly GCA_019973955.1. NCBI lineage: Eukaryota > Metazoa > Arthropoda > Arachnida > Araneae > Nephilidae > Trichonephila > Trichonephila inaurata. Next base: position 240,776 of record BMAV01008749.1, on the reverse strand, counting down.
AAAACATATAAATGTTATGCTCAGCCTGTTAATGATTTATACTCCTTTTTAATGAATTTGATTGGATTAAAATTTGCATAAAAACTAAAAATCAAGATAATATATGAGGTAAATGAGAAAATAAGGTAGGTTTTCTGCAAAATATACAATTCAAAAAAATATGAAGTTAAAACAATTATTAAAATTTTAATGTAACTGAGATTAAAGTTTTTAAGCTTATTTGGGAATGCAGATGATCCACAAAAACTGAAAAGAATAAGCATTTGGAAAAAAAAACAGCCTTAAACATTATATATATCAGCAATACTAATAACTCAAATTACCACATACAGTGGGTCACAAAAGTGTTCATACACTTGCAATTTCCAATAAAATTTAATGTTTCTGACGAATAAAAAATTAATATATTAAAACCGCAAATTTTAATGATATCTACAACTTGTTCTTAATGGATTGACATAATCATTTTTTTTAAAATAGTATACTATTTTTTAAATAAATTAATAATTAAAAAGCTACTAAAAAATTAAGCCACAAAAGTCTTCGTACACTTAACAAAAATCTCAACATAGCTTTAAATATTGTATTTCTTTATTAATTTAGTACTTAGTAGGATATCTTTTAGTGTCCACAACAACTTTTAAACGTCTTGGTATAGATTTAATCAGTTTTTTTGTAATTTCTGTATCGATTTTCAACCATTCTTCTATGATTATTGTTTTTACTTTACATTATGTGATTATATGTCATGTTTTCTTTTTTTAAAATCAAAATCTCTCCAAATATGTTTTAGTGGGCTAAATAAAGTGATTGAGGAGGTTTTTCAGAATTTGGGGACAGTTATAGAGATACCAGTGGCGTACATTGAGAGCAGTGCGCTTAGCATCATTATCCTGTTGAAAAATGGAGTTGTCTCTTTTATCCAAATTTTGGACAGATAATTTAAAATTTTTCTTTAAAATATTTAAATAGGTCTCATGATTAAAAAAACCATAAAAAAATACCAAATTACCTAATTCTGAGGCCGATTTACACCCCCACGCAAGAACACTTCCACCTCCATGGTTCATTGATCAAACTAGATTCTTGGGATTAAGTTTCAGAAAATGCAAAATTGACAGCAAATTGATTGGGATGACAGAAAATTCAACATTTTTTATTCCGATGGGCATGTAATAGCTTGTAAATGAAAAAATAAGGAGTTTAATCCCATGCATTTAAGTGGAGCAAGAACTCTTCCACTTCCATGCTTCAGCATGGAGGTGGAGATATTTGCGTGTGGGTGTAAATCAGTCTCAGAATAAGGTAATTTGGTATTTTTTTACGGTATTCTGAATGATGAGCTCTATTTAAATATTTTAAAGAGAAATTTTAAATTATACCTGTCCAAAATTTGGATATAGGAGATGACTTCATTTTTTAACTGGATAATGACGCCAAGCACACTGCTCTCAATATACGCCGCTGGTATCTCTATAACTGTGTCTAAATTCTAAAACACCTCCTCAAACCCTTTATTCAGCCCAATAAAACATATTTGAAGAGATTTTGATTAAAAAAAAAAAAAGAAAACATGACATATAACACACATAATGTTAAGTAATAACAATAATCATAGAAAAATGGTCGAAAATCCGTACAGAAAAATTACAAAAAACTGATTAAATCTATACCAAGACGTTTAAAAGTTGTTGTGGACACTAAAAGATATCCTACTAAGTACTAAATTAAAAAAAAGAAATACAATATTTAAAGCTATGTTGAGATTTTTGTTAAGTGTACGAAGACTTTTGTGGCGTAAGTTTTTAGTAGATTTTTGATTATTAATTTTTTTAAAAAATGGTTATACTATTTTTAAAAAAATTTATTATGTCAATCCATTAAGAACATGTTGTAGTTATCATTAAAAAATTACGATTCCAATATATTAATTTTTATTAGTCAAAACCTTTAAATTTTATTGGAAAATGCAAGTGTACGAACACTTTTGTGGCTCACTGTATGATCATGCAGAAATGAGCAAAATTGCTAATTTGTTAAGCACAACTGGTAATGCACTTAGATTCATTTATAAAACTATTAAATTGGCAATAGCTGTTGCAAGGGGAAAAAATTGAAGATCAGGCTTAAAAATTATAGAGATGTTATCTGAAACATTCACACTAAAAAAAAAATTATAAAGAAAGGATTTCAATCAGAATATTTTTAAAAACTATATACTATTTTTCTTAAAACACCAACAATAAAAAACAATTAAACTTTCATTTTTTGAAAGTTATTAAAATGAAAACTGAGGAAAAAAATGTTAGGTAAATGATACTGAAAGATAAAGTTGCTATCAATAAAAAAATGATTGTTTCTTTATTCCTTCATTTAGTTCATTCAGTTAAAAAGTCCTGCAGAAATAATAAGCATTTTAATACTAAAAATAAGCCAAAAAATTCCTTACAACAACCAATTGTTTCTCTCTATATATACATAGAACAGCATACACAAATATGTCCTTTAAACTATCTAAGGGGCAAAATTTTCATTCAGTATAACAATATGAAAGTAACTTTGATTTTTATAGACCAGTTTAAAACAAAAGAAAGATCCTGTATCTATGCTGTTTTAAAGAGTCACTTTTGATCAATTTATTATGAAATATTTCTTAATGAATAGCTAATGATGTAAGAACTATCAACATTTTTATAAATAATTTATTAATGTCTATGAGTTTTTTTTAATTAACTCTTTCATTTTGAATTAATAAAATATATTTAAAATATATTTAGGAGTACCTAAATATGACTTAATTTTGAATCATAGACACGACTAAAATTTTAACAAAGTATCAATAACTATTTTTTAAGAAACATAAAAAATGTATACATACCTGTTCTATATTTGATTGCAATCCTTCTATTGTTAGACTTCCTTTCTGTGTGTCAAGTTTAGCATCTTTTAACCTAAAGTCATTGATTAAACCTTCCAAGTAATACCCATACTTAGAATACAGTCTCTTTAAAAATCCTGGAGGAATATTAGAAGCTTTTAAACTAAATATTTTTTTTTTTAAAAGAGCAGTTTTTGTAATAAGGGCACAAACTTTTTCATAAGCCAAAGAACAGTTTTCTTTTGGACCAAATATGGATATAAGTTTTCTGACGTTATTTACGATTATTGCTGTTTTTGTACTTCCCTCAATTTTAATGATCTCATCACGACAATCATTAGTAAACAGATAATGATATTTTTTATTCAAGCATTCTATTGTTTTTCCATGAAGCAACTGTGAAATTTGCAAATGAATATCACACAGTTCCTCCATACTTTTACATGAAAATTTAATATTAACTACTTTTTCTTTTTGCCATATTGAGAAAAATGCGTTTTTTCTCTTTTTCATTATTTCTACTTCACCCTGAATTGCTTCATAAACATTCTTCCTACATTGCAGATGGGATTCTAATCTTGCCTGTACTTGCAAAGGAAATGAATCAATTTTGGCATTATCACCAAGATAACATAAAGCTTTTTTACCATCTTGACAATTTTTATAATATACAAAGGCTGTCCAAGAAGGATCATTTAAATTTGGATACTTTACATCAATCAAAGAACTTTCTTTAAATAACTTTTTAAGTTCATTCTTTACATGTTCCATATCCTTTTCAGTCACTGCAGTAGGTTTTTTCCGTCCCATGTGAATCCGCATTTCTTTAGATTCTTTCAACACTACCTTGAGGTTTTCTTGTATTTTTTCTTTTAAAATAATTTCGTTGACAAAAGGAGGCAAATTTTTTATATCAAGAATTTTTTCATTCTTTGTTGGCGTAAATCGTATGTAGTTTTTATCAATATAAAATGATGCTGCAGTCAATTTACCAGATGCAACAATGCAGTCAGCTTCAGTGGGAAATTCAACCCAGCCACTACCAGTAGCTGGACATCGATACCAAGTTACTTGCAATCTGTACAATGGTAAAACCTCATCATTATTTTTAGGAACATGGATAACAGATTTCACCTTCAAATCTCTTAGTTGACTACAATGCAACATTGCTTTTTGAGCACTTGCTACTTTTTCATAGACAGCTGATATACGACATGAATTTCTTCCAACATTTGTTACCTGAAGACACTGCAATGGTCCAAAACTTTTCAATGTTTCTTCAACTTTTTTTGACTGAAGATTTAATAAATTTTCAATTATTATTTCCTTAAATTCCCCTGGCATTATGATATCAGTTATTAGGCCTCCAGCTCCAAAATAAAAATAAGAAAAGCTGCCTTTCATTTCAACCATTTCCTCTTCTTTACTCATAATAGCATGGGCATCCTCAACCATGTTGTTAATGTACTGAGATACTGTCTCATGATAACGTTTTTCAAGATAAATTAATATTATTCCCTTCTCCACAAATACATCAATTTTAAAATTTTTAGAATTAATGAGTTTTTCAACAAGTGTTTCTAAATTAATAATCTTGGATCCTCCTTTGCCTAAAATGTGCCTCACTAAGATTGATTCTCCAAAAGGACCCAAAGTTTTAGGAACAATCTGAAGGCACTTTAGCATATCAACTTGAAGTTTAAAAGTGCCTTCTTGGAATGCTAACTTAAGTGTATCTTCTTTAATAGGTGTGACATCCAGAAGGAAATTTCGAGTTGTTTGCATCAAAGTACTGTATACCAGAAAAACAGGAAATTGAGTTTTCAGATATGACAGGGATGAAGATGGATGAATAAATAAAGATTCAGTAAAATAAGGAGAGAAGTATCCCATTTTTGGATGTCCAGAAAATGTGCACAAATTTTCCGAGAAACAATTGAATATTATTTTTTCATAATGAGATTTAAATGCTTGATTATTGTATCGTCTACTCACACGAATACCAAGTTCTTGATGAAGAACCAATAAAATTTCCTCCATAGACCTTTTTGCAGAACTTAGGGCTTTTGAATTGATAAAATTTTCTACACACCACTTATATCTTTCATCTTTTGCTACTTCCATCCACCGTTTATATATTTCTAAGTAAGTACACAAATCACCGCTATGTTGACAAAACATCATTTTTCTTTTATCAGCCATTATTTTTGTATCCTCATGTCTGAAAAATAATCTTCCAGCCTCATTTACAAGAGCAGCCATAATTATGGTTTCAAAGCCTATTCCAACTTTAATTCCATCAAGAACAAGTTTTGCTAAACGAGGTTCAATAGGAAGTTCAACCACTTTCTTCCCAGATTCTGTCAGACAGTATCCTTTTTCTTTACTTTCTTTGATTAAGCCTAGTTGTTCTAAAGACTCTACAGATTTAATCACTGCTTCTCTGGGAGGAGATTCAACAAATTCAAATTTTCTTGGTTCTATGCCAAACTGATAGAGCTTTAACATAGCTGTTTGGAGGTTTGTTTTTAAAATTTCAGGAGTAGATGAATCTGGCATTTCTTCAAAATTTCTTTTACTGTACATGCGATAACATACTCCAGGCTGAGTACGCCCTGCCCTACCTTTTCGCTGATCAGCAGAACTTTTATTGACAAAAGTAACCAATAAGCAATTCTTGTTTTTTTCAGGGAAATAAACCATTTCTTTAGTCATACCACTATCAATCACATATTTAATTCCTGGAATAGTCAAAGAAGTTTCTGCAGCATTAGTAGCAAATATTATTTTTCTAACATTATTAGGATTAGTTTCAAATACAAGAAGTTGATCTTCCAGATCAGATTTTCCATGTAAACTCATCAATTGCGGCATTTCAGATCCTGAACAAAATTCTTGAAACTTCATAATAGCTTCGTCAATTTCTCCAGGTGATGTCAAAAATACCAATATATCACCTTCAGATTCTTTTTCATGAATTCTTACAGCAGTTTTTACACATTCGTCTACATAATTCCATCCAATTTCTACATCCTTTTCCAGCCAGACAACTTCAACAGGATATGTTCGTCCAGGAATTTCAATAATTTGAGTCTGTTTTGAGCCAAAATGTTGCACAAACAAAGATGGATCTATTGTAGCTGAAGTTATTATAATTCGAAGGTCAAGTCTTTCATTTAAACATGGTTTCAACATCCCAAGAACTAAATCAGTATACAGTGTACGTTCATGAGCTTCATCTATAATAACACAAGAAATTCCTCGAAGTTTTCGATTTCGTAAAAATTTTTTTAACAGTACATAATCAGTCATGTAAATAATTTTTGTATCTTTGTCATATTTTTTACGTGTACCAACATCATAACCAATCAATTTTCCAACAGCACTTCCTAATTGTCCACAAACAAACTTAGTTACACTGATTGCAGCTATTTTGCGAGGCTGTGTACAAATTATAGTACCTTTCTCAGCAACCTTAGATTGTAGAAGATATTCTGTTAATTGAGTAGTCTTTCCAGATCCTGTCTCTGCACTAATAACTAAAACTGAATAGCTTCGAATTGATTTAAGTAACTCATTTTTTTTGGAATATACTGGTAAGCACCTTCGAAGAGAATTACACTCATAACTGAAATTCTTTTTTAATTTGCGTATAGCTAAATAAACAGAATAAGAAGGTAACTCAACTTCTGAATTTAATTTATTTTCATTAGCTATTTTTTCTTCTTCTGATATTCTACCTTCAGCATATTTTTCTTCTAAAATTAAAAGTTCTTTCAATGCTAATCTTTCTTTACTAGAAAATTCAAAAAATTGCTCATCATTCAAAATAAATTTTTCTTTCAAAGTTAAGTTTCCTTCCACAGCAAATTTTTTATGTAAAAATAATATTTCTTCTAAATCACTGACATAATCTAAAAAAACGAATTCCATTCTTTTCAATATAAGTAGCTTTTCATGCAAACTTGATTTTAATTGTATGGATAAATTTTGTTTCCATTTTGATTTCTTGTTATTTAAAGATCTTATTTCAGTCTCAACCTCGGCAATCTTATCCTTATGTTCCTTTATAAATCTTGACGCAAAATCTTTGAAATACATGTGACAATTTTGAAACATTACTCCTCTACAATCACATGGTCTCATACGATGACTTTTGAAGTTAGATACAAGAATTAAATGAGGTTCTCTGAGATTCTTTGTTGCGTTTTTTAATTTTCTGAGAGTAGGAGCAGCTTTCATACCGTCCGACCTTCTATTAAAGTTCAAAATTAATGATTCAGAAAACTCACAACAAATATCTAAGTTAAAAGGTTTGTCTTCCAAGGCATTCACAAAAAAACTTGTGCCAAAATTCTAAATCATTATATCTTTCTGAAACATTAACAGTAATAAAAAAACCTAATTCTTTAGTTTTTTTTATACTTGAAGGAGGTACATGATAACTCCTGTGTTCTTTTGCATTTTCAAATTCTAAACTACTTCTAATTCTTACCGGTGGGAATAATCTTACATTTGAATTATTAGTAATTGAACTACCTGATTCTTCAATGCATTTTGTTATTTGGCGCGAAACATCTTTTGTATTACCTTTTGGCGGAGAAACAGTTTTTGAATCAATCAAGGCTTTGGAAGAATTATTAGAAATATCATTATTTTGTCTTTTATAATTTCTATTTTGTGAAACTTTTAAAGAGCTATGAGTATTCTCACAATCTGAATTACTTCTTTTGTGGTTGACTTTTTGGTCTTTATCTGTTATGTGTTTATTTGCCATTATTATTTTATCAGCATCAGTGGCATTTTGTGAATGCTCAAAGCTTTCATCATTTTTGTAGCATAATGAATCTTGTATTGGATTATGCTTAAAATGTTTCTTGTATTCATTTGATGATGTTTTTAAATTTCTTGACATGTTTCCTTTTTGGGGAGAAACTGACTTTAATTCATAAGGGCCAGAATCCCTTTTGTGAAAATCAGATCTATCTGATTTAGAAAAATTGCTATTTTTAGTATTACTCTGTTCATAGCCATTTATTACAGAATCAGAATCCATAACTGATCCACTACAGGAAACATCTGAATATTTTTTACTTTTTTTAAATGAACTGTTTTTTTCGATAAATTTTTTGGAAGAATGGTGGAATGTATTTCGATTAATCTTTTCACTACTTACTGAACTAACATCTGAAGCAACATTTGAATCTTCAGAATATTTTCTTTGTCGCAATACCTCTTGCTCAGCTTTATCAGAATGAGGAGAAAAATCATTGGTTTTGTAGGGGTGTTTATTATATTGTTTTCTTGTTGCAAAATATTCATCAGGGTTTCGATTATTTCTTGAATGTCTCCCAGATTTAATTAGTTTTTTAGGAGATTCACTACAGTCAGGCTCAACATTTTGGCTTGCATGTACAGATTCCTTATTCTCAAGTATTACATTTTTGAAAGCATTTTTAGAACTGCTTTGACTATTCTTTTCTGCATGGTCATCAGCCCTACCTGAATCAGAAATCGCATTTTGATTGGTATTCCCCCTTGAAAATTTTTTGTTAGTCCTGGATTTGTTTCTCTGCTCTTCAGTTTCTTTGAATTCAGTCAACTTTCCATTGGAATTTACATCTTTATTATCAAATCTATCATTTCTCCTAACATTAGATTTTATGTTATCAACACCTACATTTTTATTTTGCTTCGGGTAATCTCTCTTTTCATTACTGAAATCTTTCAAACTACCTTTTTTATGGTGAAACACAGCAGATTCAATCAAATCATTTTGTAGGCTGGATGATGGATGGTCTTTAATTTTACCATTGCTTTGACCACAATAATTTGAGTCCTTAGATATAGAACTACAGGAACTACTATGATCAACATCACTAATCCTTGACCTGCACCGAAAGTTATCTGAAGAATCAGATGAAGTCCTATAACTGTTGTGAGTGTTATCTGTAGAATTATAAAAAGTTCTAGATCTATTTTGACAGTTATCTAAAGAAACATTGGGAATCCTCAAATTTCTTTGAAAATTTGGAGGTTTACCAGGAGGTTTAAAACAACTTTGAAAATTATGTGAAGAACTACCGGAAGGTTCACAAACTTTTAAAAAATTTTTATCATGAGGATTGTTTTGTTTATTAAACTTCCCTTTGAAATCTCCTCTGCCTTTGATTTGTTCCTGCACAGAATCTGATGCATGTGTAAATTGATATGATTTTGAAGCAGCATCCGAGTCAAATTTAGCTTCCGATTTTTTATTGGTAAAAGTTTTATTTGGCACAGACTTAGATTCTAATTTTGGATCACATTTAGCTTTATTCAAGTCTACAATATCTTTAATTTGAGAATTACTTAACTCAAAATCTTCTGGATACTTAGATGAAAAGAAAGATACCACATCATCAACCACTTTTAAAACCTTCTGACGATAACGAGGTGGCAAGTCTTCAATGTCATCAGTATTATATAGGCCAGTTCCAATAAAATGGTGCTTTTGATTGTTATAAGAATCTTCATCTTGATACTTAATACTCTTTGTAAAATCGTTTTCCTTAGATGAAGATGCTCTAGGATTCTTTTCAAACTGTTTATCATTAAATCGAGAAGAGCTGCTACTATTGGAATTTCCAGCAACTGATACATCCTCTTTCGAAATATTTTTTCTACAGTCATCAGAAGTATTCTCTTGGTTTTGAGCTTTTGATTGATCCGCCATGGCACATTAGCTTATTTTTTCATAAACATTCTAAATAAAATTTAAAAATAAGATTAACTTTCATTCAAAATTTTTAAATAACCTAAACATTTTCTAAAATAATTTTAATGGCATTTTCAATCAGTGAATTTTAAAAATTTAACATTGTAGACATATTTTCAATACACATAAATTGAATTAAAAATAGTTAAGTTCATTGTTTCCTTCCTCTCTCCCTTGAATATCTGAAGTATAAGGGGCATAAAACATGGCAAGCCTTATTTCAGCAAATGTTAACATTATGTTTTCTACAATTCTACTATTAATCAACTTGGCATTTACAAATCAACATAACTGAAATTATATAGATAGCAATTAAAATACTGCAACTGATTTGGACTATTAAATGAAAAGTTTTAATTTCCAAAATTTACACTACTTTATAAAGAAAATGGAATTTTTTTACTGTACTGGTTATTTTCTTTTAGATTACTGTAACATTTACATTTTTATGCTTAAAATCTTCATAAATTTGTACAATTACAATTACTTTGAAACAAAAAATTACCTTTCTGCTTTCAATAATTTTTGCTGTTTAAGAAATTTTTAAAAATTCAGGACTATTTTTTGTTAATTTTCATGAAATGGGTCAAGTTACTTAAAAATATGGATACAGAACAAAATCATTGAATTTGAAATATGGCATTTAATTAAAAGATTTTCAAAAACTTTTTTCTTTTAATTTTTCATTATGTAAACACATAGTTTACCAATAGTTTTCTGAACAGTTCTGTAACAATTTGGATTCAAAAGAAAGTCAGTAATTATGGTAATTTTACCAGGAAAAATTCTTATTTATTACTCTAATGAACCACATAAATAATTTAAATTCAAAATTAATCAATGGATTTATCAATTCTAGAAGACTTTTAAGATCTGTGTCTGTTTACATTTTCCTACTTACGCAGAACTCAATTTGCAAAATATCAAATATATTTTAAGAATGATTTTTTTAAAAGTGTACCTAAATTTTTTGCAAATTCTAGATAATTGCACTTAATCTGAACTGATATATTTTACTTAGTCAAAGTAATTTTTAAGAATAAATATTTCATTTTTCGATATTAAAAATTAGTTTAAGTATAAGATAATCAAAAAAATAATCACTTAAAAATTCTTTACACGTTTACCTGAATTTCAATCATAAACTGCTAATACATATACTGATGAACATTTTTTTTTAAAAAAAATGAGATAACTTAAGTTAATTTTACAGATTTTGCCAAAAATTTCACATCCAAATGGTGTTTTTCCATGAGTTGTATATTTTAATAACTGTAATAGAAGTCTATAATTATTGCCCTGAAAAATAGTTTTCGGTTTCATACAATAATAGTTTTATTTCTTCATAAATTTTATTTGTTTAGTTTTATTCAAATTATTCAGACAACAATACAAATTGTACAGGGGATACTAACATATTTATCACAAATAACACACATCACAACCAAAATTTAAACAAACTAATGAACTTGAAACAAAAAACATAACTTTTTCATATAAATGCTTTAACTTTACCTTTTAAATCTATTTTACTAAAAATATAACATTTAGGATGAGGATACTTCTTATAGCAAAACTAAATCATTAATGTAAAATGTGATAGTAAATAAATAGTAATAGAGATTAATCTCACAATAAAAGCACTAGACCAGTGTTTATCAATTTGTTTTCCTTGGACCCAGTTACTTTCAAGATTATTTTACATGATTTACAAATAAGATACTACTTATTTTAAAATTTGTGAAACATTAAAACATTAAATTTGAATATGCATTAGTATGGCTCCCACATACTTTAATTACTTATATGAAATTATTAGAAAAATAAAAAAGCAAAAAGGAAATATCAATCAAATAAAATTTTAAACAAGGATGGAGGCAAATTTTGCTAAAAATTTCCCGTTTGGAGAAAATGATAAATTAAGTCTCAGATACAGTTCTACTTCAACCTGTTGTTTCCATGCTTATTTTTTTAAAAAAAAACAGAGTTGAAAATCAGGCTTCACATGTAAACATAATTATAAAAGACATTATATCCTACAAATTTTTCTGCTTAAACGGGTACTCTTGATGACGCAAAAGTCAAAAATTCATTTGTGGTATTTTTTTGTATATGCCTTTTTGTGATTTGTCATGTGAACTTTCAATAATAAGACTAAACCCAAAATCTAGCAATTTTGACTTAAATTTTACACTTAATTGTAAATGAATTTCTCATCAATTTTTTGCTGCTGTTCATTGGATAAAAATATTCCTTATAATTAGTTTCCACGAATAGCATAGCATATGTTCCTTGATAGAAACTGAAATCTCAGGCAATATAAAAGAGTATATCTACAATTTTTGATATGATAATTAAAATATTGAGAGGTCTAACAAATTTGGGTTGAAGGTATATTTTTCAATATGTGCAACTCTGTACAGCTATTAGAATTAACTTTATTGTAGGAGTACAACTTTATCGTATCTTTTTTAGAATTCTGTTCTCTCTCTCTAGCTATTCTGAGATGTTAAGTTTCTTTGCCAGTGAGCATTCAATAAACACTCAACAAAACTTCATCTTCAGAACCAGTCTGTACTGCTATCCTCACAGTGCTTAAATTTTTCTGATTTAAGAATCTTTCCATAAATTTTCTTAATATTAAGTAAAGCTTTAATTTTTTAGATTTTTTAATTTCTCACTTTTCAAATAAATTTTTTTAATTGTAATATAAATAAGTCCACAATCTCAGATGCTTTTATAATTTATGGACTAATGAAAAGAGTTCAGTTATTTATATCATGGAGAACTATGGAAAATTATGACCAAGAGTTCCGAAATATAACTTAGTTAACTACATCAAAGCTAACCCCTACATTCAACACTAATTTTCTCAGTCACTCTGCTTATTAAAATCGCTTTCAGTGCTTCAGCATCCCCACTTCTCAACGATGTTCTTTTAAATTGAAACAGAGAAAATTATGGATTTATCTCACTATTTCTCTATATACACCATTTTCATGTCTTCTATATACACTCATTTTTTTCCCTCCATAATCCAGTACTAGATCATGACCACCATTTGAGAAACAAAATTTGAAGAATTTAAGGTTGCTTAGAACAAAAAGTTATTAATACAATATCCTTCACTTATTTAACAGTATTTAGCAAATTAAAAACACAAACATATAATTGGTCAAACTGACATATGACTGCAAAAGCAATTACTATTTATTTTACAAGTAAAATGCCTGTCAAGTATACAAAGTAACAAAACTGATATATGGTACGAAACTCTCATGAATGATATTAATTTGTCTTCAAATCAAAAGGCAATAGTTCAAAGAAAATAAGAACAAGAACATTCTATCAAATAGAGAATATAAAACCTCTATTTGATTTTATAACATAAAATTTTGAGTATATTAAGTCAGCTTATCTTCCTATTTTTCTTTTTCTTTCACATTTGGACTTATCCATGTTGTCAGGCACAATTGACTTGACTTATAATTAAGAGAATTTATCAAACATGTTGGTAATTGAAATTTCAATTCTGATAATTGAACATCACCTTCCAAAAATTCCTGAAATTGCTTTATACCTTCTTACATGCTTACTTGTTGAAAGATCCATCCAAGTCATCCATTCTTCCAACCATCATGACTGGTCTGTCATAGCAGTACATCTCACACTGGCAGCTTCTTTCCGACAAGATGCAGAAGCGCTAAGGAGTAGATTTTCTCCATTTCCAAAAATGTTGTATATCATATTGATGCAATTGTATTTGCTGAATAAATTTTGCCATTATAAAATTGTAAAAAGTCAGTTTCAAAACACAATTTCTTCAACTATATGTGTTTAGATTATAAATTATTATTGTTGATAATAATACTAAATAGCCATGAACATTTAGCATACTTTTCATTTTCTCTTTTTTTTTTTCAGTTAAAGTAGAAAGAAAATTCAATTAAAAATTACAAGTGTTCAAGTACATAATAAAAGAATAATACAAATGCCATATTGATACATAAATATTATCAACTGCAACCAAAAAACCATAGTACTGCTGATTACGTTGGGGAATCTTCTCTTAAAAAAACATAAATTAAATGATTCAGAAAAAAACAGTTGTTGCTAATTAATATTTCTGAGTACACAGTCAAAAAATAACAATATATTTCATTTTTTTCTTCCTTACATTTTCGATTTAAAAATCAATAGATATATCAATACATAATTCTATCATTAAACGATAAAAAAAAATAAGGCAAATGAAAATAAAAACAAAGAAATAAGGAAAAAAAAAAGTGTACCATCTCCATTACTATAAGGGGGAAAAAATATATACACATTAAATTTATTTCCATTTTAACTCTGCAACGTCATATTTCATACAAACAATTGCAATTTAATTATGTGAAATCACTGAATAACACTTACACAAATATATCATCACAATAACGTTATTCAAAATTGCTTTAAATTACACGTACTCTAAAGCTCTGTAACTCAGGAAGAAAACGTAGCAAAAATCTTAGGTTAAATTTTTTCTTAATTTTATGTAATATTTTTTAAACATTTAACATAAAAAATGTTCCCTGAACAAACAAAATAAAATCTATTAAACAAGCCCAAAGGGAAAAGGGGGGGGGGGATTATTTGAATCAGAAAAAAAAAATATTTCACCAGTTTCTTATAACATTCATTTGAAAGAAATGAGGGAAATGCATTCGCTGATACAGAAACACATTCGTTAAAAGAATAGCAAGCATCACACATGCTCACTTCTTTACTCATTGCAGAACAACTTTTAAGTTATAAATAAACGAAGGGAAATCCCCGTTTAGTCTTTTTCTCTTCTAAAGCTCTTCATTTCATTGACATTGGAAATCCGTCTCCAAATCAGTCAATAACTTATCAGACAGCACTCGTGTAACGGTGTTAAAATTTTATTCATAATAAAAATGTGTATGCTAAACAATGTTGTAATAATAAATGAATTCTTAGTCAAATAATATTAATTTTGTTTTGAAAAAAAAATTGAGAAGAGAAATGTTAAAATAATTACTAATCAATTCCGCTGACAGTAACATACTATACACAGACCATACAAGAATATGTTTAGAAGAACGCGAAATATGTACACTTGCTAGAAAAAGTCTGCGTTCACCCGTAAGAAATCATTCAGCAAATATAAAATTTAATGGAAATATAATTTTTTTTTCTAACAAAATTTCATGAATTTGTTAACTATTATTTAAATATTGAGCAAGCAAGAATTCGTTAATTTTGAATTAAAACTACTTACGATATATATATATATATATATATATATAACGGGAGTTTTGTAGCAAAACACACAAATAGTAGGCAGAAAGTCTGCGTTCACTATTTGAATATTCTTGATTCTTGGAATTTTGTATCAACAGGCGTTATTGGTTAACAGTTTTCGCATTCAGTTATCAAATAAAATAACTTAAGAAAATTGTGACGCAATAATTCTTACGTTTTTGTGAGATATGGGGATGGACATGGGCAATAAAAAGAAGGAAATTAGTATTAGTGAGAGTAAAATCATTCTGAAAATGTAAAAAGAGGGAAAAAGTCGTCGGGATATAGCCAGATCCGTTAGACGGCAGTATTCATCTATTCAAAAAAAAAAAAAACATATTATTTATAACTTTAAATCTACAAGAGTTTACACATCCAAATCTCGTTTAAGTCGTTCACCTAAACTCACAATCAGAGAAAAACGAAGTATGACATCAATGGTAAAAAAAAATCCGTGTTTGACTGCAACTGAAATATAGCAACAGACATTCACGAGAAGTTTAACAAAAATATTTGGAAGGATACTGCAAGAAAAATCTTGAAAAAGGCCCGATACTGTAGTCGAGTGGTTCCTAGAACACCTTATATTTCAATGACCAACCAGCTTAAGCGGATAGCTTTTGCAAAAGATCATATACATAAGCCTCTGGAGAACTGTAATATTGTCTGAT
This sequence comes from Trichonephila inaurata madagascariensis, assembly GCA_019973955.1. Taxonomy (NCBI): domain Eukaryota; kingdom Metazoa; phylum Arthropoda; class Arachnida; order Araneae; family Nephilidae; genus Trichonephila; species Trichonephila inaurata. The sequence goes on along the minus strand of BMAV01008749.1, from coordinate 225,160 downwards.
GAGGGCAATTTTTGCATCTTCGGCATAAAAGGTCGTAAATTAATCTAGAGGAAACCTTGCACAGCGCTTCAAAAAGAGCATTTAGTACCAACGGTAAAGCACGGCGGCGGTGGAGTCATCGTGTGGGGGTGCATGACGAGCAATGGTGTTGGCAAGTTGGAGTATATAGAACAAATATGATTACTTCGATGTTCTAAAAAACATTTTAAAGGAAAGTGCCACCAAACTCGGCTTAGGATTATCGTTTCGTTTCCAACACGACAACGATCCTAAGCACACCGCTATGATTGTGAAGCTTTGGCTCTTGTATAATATCCCAAATCAACTGCACATGGCCCCGCAAACATTTGATATGAATCCTACAGAACACCTATGAGATTTACTGATTGATTCGTCAACACAATGTATCTAGCAAGGATATGCTGAAGAGTGTTCCCTACGGACCAATGGGAGAAGATAAGCGCTGAAGAAATCACCAATTTGTTAGTTCAATGCCGAAACGACTTCATGAGGTTCTCAAATGATGAGGTTATCCAACCAGCTCTACTAAATAGCTCATTATTCCCTTTATAAATAATTTTTATAGTAGCAACTAAAACAGTGAACGCAGACTTTTTCTACCTGATTTTTGTTAGTATCGCTACAAACCTGCCTTTATTTTGAAATCTATGAACCAAATTTACTTTTATTATTCTGAATATTTAAAATGAACTAAATAAAAAAAATTTTAAATTCTAGTTTTTAAATTTTTTTTTTTTTTTTTTCGTTGTTCATGTAAGCAATAGTACGTGAACCAGACTTTTTCTAGCTAGTTTATGTAGTTTCTCCTTTTAACAAGCTTATCGTTCCGACTCCGCTGAAAATATCATTTTCGATCAAAAAACAAATTTTCTTCATATTTCACAACTAAAGAAATTCAAGTCAATAGCTTCTAAATCTGTCTTTGCTTTGTTTGCGCGATAATCAGGAAAAAAAATTAAAGTTGTTTAAAATATTAATGCGTCTGTCAAGAGAAACCGAAAGTTTGCTTTTTAAATATGCTTTTATAAGTCTTAGTTTCATCCATTATAAACATGATTTTTTTTTTATTGATTGATAACAATTTTAATCTTTTAATTCGACTTATGCGAATGGAAAACTTTAAGAATTTACAAATAATGACAAAGCTCTGTAAAATTTGCAACAAACTGAAAATTTCTTTACATGCAATTGGTCACGCGTATTTAGCAATCATTTGGGATCAGCTTAAAGTATGGAATGGGCTTGATTCATGAAGACACATGATAAAAACAAACACGTGTTTTTCATTGAATTCAAAACAAACATTAAACTAATTGTACTTGTTCTATTTGTAAAACTCAGATAAAATTTCAAATTTCATATTTGGGTTAAGATGTTTGAATGTTAGGGAAAAAAATTTCTTCAAAAAGATTTTTTTAAATTAAAAAAAAGTCGTATTTTATGCTTATACTTTTAAATAAAATTCATTTTGTACACATATGTACTTTTTAAGAGAAAGTTTCTGCAAAGAGCAAAACTTGGCAACACCGGAGCGCGTGAACTGATTAGTTGGAAACACAAGATAGTTTTATCGTGTGACTATGACGTCACATGAGTTTTTGAATTGATTGGCTAGAATCACGTGGCTTTCACTATCATGTGACTATGATGTCACATGAATTAACCTCATTGGTTGAGGAGTATAGGTTATTAGTATGCTCTTGTATCACGAGACTTTTAAAATAGATTGATTAATACGGCTCCCAAGGATAAACAGCTAAAAATGTGTATGATGTCGAGTGTCATTAAATATGAATGCATAGGATACAACCAAGTATGTATCCGTCATCGAAAATTTAAAAAGTACCAGAAAACCTCGGTGGGAAAGGAAAATTTATTGATGATATAACAGACAAAACTGAAAACGGTTATAACAAATAACACTAACATTGGAGAAATGCAAAGAACGGCATTTTTTCACCGTTGTTCAAGTTGCAAAAAAACCATGCGTCTGTTATGGGGGAGGGACTGTGTCCGACTAGTGTGCATAATAGCGGGCAAAAGCCACAGGAATGCAGTACACAGAAAAAAAAGTAAAGGCCTTTCTGTGAAACTAAAAAATTTAATAAAACCCACATACATGAAATTAAGCAACAGGAATTTATTACAAAAATGTCTCCATGGTAAAACACAAAATGTAAACGAATGAATTAACTGTTATTTGTGACAAATTGTTTCGAAAGAAATATTTAAAGAGACAAAAACACTTTTTTCGGGTGCCTATACTGTGTGTTGTCATTTTTCAATAGTTTGTTAAGGTTTTTTTAAGCTATCGGTATAAATGCTGGTTATTATACTCTATATGACATCTTCGAATAAATTACTCGAATCGATCGACATTATTTGCCTAACATAAATCAGATAGAAGAAAAAGCCCAAGAAAAAAGGAAGTTTAGCAAAGATTAAAAATACCTAGCTGCATGGCCCGGCGTTGTGTACGGGCTTTCTCAACTTATAAATTTTCCTTTCCCTTCACAAAATCAGCACTTCCATTATTCTTTGACTTTTTTTGTTTCTTTCCCCTCCGCTTAGCCAGGCGTTGCACGGGCTTTTACCGAGTGTATAACTAAATTCCCAAGTTAATTTCCTCTTTCCTCCATGACACCAGCACTTCTGTGCGGGTGTGTTACGGGTACGATGTGTGTGATTTCTATAATGATGTCATTAAAATTCCCTTTGTCGACAGGTTTTTTCCCCTTCATTTACCCCTTGCGTTGCACGAACATTTTAGAATGCACATGTAGTAATTACAGCATTAAAACAATCAACATTAACAATTAAAATGCATATTAAACCAATTTAATTTATAATTACTGTAAAAGAATTAACTGAAACAGCGATGAAACCAAAATAGTAATAACATTAAAGCAAACACCTAAACAATCAGATTAAAAGTAATAAATATAAAAGCAGGAGTTTTAGTTTCATTCTGTTCCTTATTTAATTTAAAAAATGCATTTATTAAGTTTAAATCCAGTTTTCTCAATTTTTCCCCAGTAAATTTCAATTATATTTCAAATGCGATACCTTAAGAACCAATAGGGATACTTGTATGAAATTTTACAAACATGATTAATAGTATTGAGGCCCAGTGACCGAGCGGTAGCGTATCGCGCTTCCACGCCACAGGTTCGGGGTTCAACCCCCTGACTGGACACAGTCGATTCAGCCTTTCATCCCTTTAGTAGGTCGATAAATAGGTACCAAGCGAACTTGGAAACAAACTCTGGGGATTTCGAGTCCGACTAATCACCTGACCGGAACATCTGCTCATGCACCTCAGCTCCCAAGGTCACGATAACTGAGATGGCACAGCAGGCCTTCGATGGGCTACAGCCCTACCGAGATTAGTTTAGATTAATAGTTTTTTCTAGTACGTGCACTAAAATATGTTTAATTTTAGAACTGCTTCAGTTGGATTTCCCTCTAATAGTACTGAAAAACTGTCTGAAATTCCATTCGCAACTTCGATTGGCTCAACTTTCGACTGAATGGCAATAATTTAAAATTCATAGTCAATTCACACACACCAGAGATATATTTTTTTAAAAAAAAATCTGTCACAGCAACTTTTCTTTTTCATGAAAACATAAAACATCCTTTCAAATAATACACTTAAATAAATTCCAAAAATTGATTAGAATTTAAAAATTTTGAAAAGTAATACATACACAAATACCTACCAATTTTATTATTGAGCATAAAGGTAAAATTAAAAACATAAAAACGTCAGCTGTTTTTTAGAAAATTAAATACTAAAAGAAACCGAGCGTAATTTGAACCTAGTCAGATACTCCGAAAGCGCCGAAAGAAGAACGAAAAGGGCTTCTGAAGAATACAAACGTACACTAGCTAGAAAAAGTCTGCGTTAGAGCAAAGGTAAAATTTAATAGAAATATAATTTTTTTTTCTAACAAAATTTTATGAATTTGTTTACAATTATTTAAATGTTGAGCATGCAATAAATAATTAGTTTTGAATTAAAACTACGTAAGATAGCGGGTTTTTTGTAGCAAAGCACGCAAATAGTAGGCAGAAAAAGTCTGCGTTCACCATTTGAATATTCATGATTCCTGGAATTTTTATCACACAACAGGCGTTATAGGTCAATACAGTTTTTGCATTCAGTTATCAAGTAAAATAGCTTAAGAAAGTTGTTACGCAATAACTTTTATATTTTTGTGAGGTACGAAGCAATTCAATGGCATGGAAAATAAAAAGAAGGAAATTAGTATCAGTGAGCTTGAAATCATTATGAAAAATGTGGAAAGATGGAAAAAGTCGTCGGGATATAACAATATCCGTTGGATGGCAGTATTCATCTACCTAACGTGTTATTAATAACTTTAAAACTGCAGGAATTTTCACATCGAAACCTCGTTCAGGTCATCCATCTAAGCTCGCAAATCAGGGAAAAACGAAGTATGCTATGCGTGGTGAAAAAAAAAATTCGCGTTTGACTGGAACTCAAATAGTAACAGACATTCATGAGAAGTTTAACAAAAACATTTGTGCGGATACTGCAAGAAAAATCTTGAAAAAGGCTGGATACTGTAGCCGAGTGGCTTGTAGAAAGCCTTATATTTCAAAGACCAACGAATAACTTTTGCAAAAGAGCATATACATATGCTTTCGAAATTCTGGAGGGCTGTGATATTCTCCAATGAAGCAAATTTTACATCTTTGGCATAAAAGGTCATAAATTGGTATGCAGATAACCTTGTACAGCTCTTCAAAAAGAGCACTTAGTACCAACGGTGAAGAACGGCGGCGGTGGAGTTATGGTGTGGGGGTGCATGGCGAGCAATGGTGTTGGCAAGTTAAAGTATATCGAATCAATCATGATCAAATATGATTACCTTGATGTTCCAAAAAAAATAATAATTAAAGGAAAGTGCCACCAAACTCGTCCTTGGATCGTCATTTCGCTTCCAACACAACACGATCCTAAGCATACCGCTGAGATTGTGAAGCTTTGGCTATTGTATAATGTCTCAAATCAACTGCACACGCCCCCACAGTCACCTGATCTGAATCCTGTAGAACACCTATGGGATTTGCTGGAGCGTAAGATTCGTCAACACAATATATTTAGCAAGGATATGCTGAAGAGTGTTCTTAAGGACGAATGGGAGAAGATAAGCTCTGAAGAAACGACTAAACTTGTTAATTCAATTCCGAAACGACTTCAGGAGGTTCTCGAAAGACGGGGTTATCCAACTAGCTATTAAATAGCTCATTATCCTTTTTAATATTTTTTATAGCTTCTACTAAAACAGTGAACGCAGACTTTTTCTACTTGATTTTTGTAGGTATCGCTACAAATATATCTTCATTTTAAAATCTATGAAGGCAAACCAAATTTATTTTAGTTATTCTGAATACTTAAAATAAACTAAATAAAATCTAAT